>OY728132.1:1903661302-1904171302 GCA_963277665.1 Viscum album
AAGAATATGTCAGTAGTTGAGCATTTTATAAGGGAAACACCTCATTCATTTAGTAGATATCATAATCCAGTGGTAGATGAATGGTGGATTAATTCTTTAAAAAATTTATTTTATTTCAGGTGGTGTTCATACCAATAAAAGTTTTGAATTGATATTTATCATTTTGAAGATGAAGCATACCAGTAGTGCTTGATGGGCAATAATATCAAGGATGGTGAGGAGATTGATGATTTGGAATGGGATGAGTTCAAAAATATTATTCCATAGAAATATTTTAATAATTATATTTTCTATATTATGGGAAACAATTCTTATAATTGAGACATGTAGAGGATTCCGTGGCTAAATACAAAGAAAAAATCACTAGTTTAGCAAGGTAGTATCCAAATTTTATCTGGGTTCATGATAGATAAATAAATCATTTTAATTTTGAATTCATGTTAATATATAAAATGGAATTGTATTCTTGTTAGTTTAAAAGTTATGATAAGAATGCTTGATTTACAAAAAGGTAGAAATTTAGTTCTTTATGGTCATGTATTCATTGAAAACTAGATGAAAAAGTGTATAGGGTGGAAGTAATAATGGAAGAATATATCAACTATTTTTTATGGTAAGGAAATTATGTTTCTAGATTGGGAAAATTGTGGTATGAAACACCCTAGGGAATTCATTTTGAATTCTGGTAAGTCCTTTAGATGTATTAAAATTGGGCATATGGATTATAACTGAAATGAAAATCATCATTAGAGTGGTAAGATCAATTTTGACACAAAAGTAGTAAAATAATTTAAATGAGAAGAGATGGGTCATTATGATATTGGGTATCCAAAGAACCCAAATAATGGGAAATATATTGACTATAAGAATAATGGTTTGATGATATATTTGTATCTACTGAAATTTATATTGGGCTATCAAACAACAGGGTATTAGGTTCCTTTTTATTCATGTTATTCTAATGTATTTCTTGATATGGGTTCTACAAAATCATTCATTTCTTATAATTTTTTTTTTAAAATTGAATATTCCTACACAATAAATTAAGCCATAAATTCTGGTAAAACACATAGGGGAAGTATTAAGGAAATTAAGATTATAAGATTCTTCTTATCATTATCTATGGAAACAATTTACCAAAAACCCTTGTTTTTTACTCTAGTAGAGTTTCATAATATTCTAAACAATGATTGGATTAATATTTACCATGATAATATTTATTTTAGAGAAATATATTTTTCTTTTCAGAAAAATTATTAGATTATATTCAATAATAAACCCATTCATTTGAGAAAATAGTAGGAATCTGAATAATTATTAAAAGAAAAAAAATTATCTAGCACATATTGTTTTAACAAAAGGAACTACTCATTTTATTGATGTATTGGTGGTAAATGAATAATGGTATATTTTTCTTTATGAGTTTCTCAGTATTATAACTATTAAACAAGTTGAATTTACTATTTAATTTTTTCTTGGTGCAATGATAATTTTAAAACCCCCATATCTTAGGCTCATATAGAACTTCTACAATTTAAAAATAAGTTTTAGGATTTGTAGAAAAAGGCTTTGTTCAACCCAACACTTCAACTTGGGGAGCCCCTATTTTATTTGTTAAATTAATGATGGTTTTATGAGGCTATTCCTTTATTATAGAATTTTCAATAACATCAATATGAAGAATAAGTATTATTTGACATATGTTAAGGACATGTTTGATTACATCCAAGGAGCTCAGTGTTTTTTTAGGTTTGACTTGAGATCTGGGTAATATCATGTATAGGTGAATGAGGATGACATTCTGAATATAATATTCTATACGAGATATGGGCATTATGAGTGTATTTATTACATCTGGTTTAACAAATAATGATGATGTTTTTATGGGTTTTGTGAATAGATTATCCCATGAATATTTTGACAAGGTTTTTTTATTGATGATATTTTAATTTATCCAAAAATTTATATGGATCAAGAAATCATCTATATATTGTTCTAAAAAACATCAAAAGAAAATATGTTATATGGAAAATTTTGAAAATATTCTTTTTTATTATAAAATATTTATTTCCGTGGTTGCATGGTAAATTAAGCAGAAAAATAGTTGATCCCACAAAAAAAGTTGTTGATGAATGGACAACACTAAAATAATTTATTTGTAGTTTACATGGATTAGTATAATACTATTTATATATTACTGAAAAATATGTATGGTTTTTTAGCCCATTTATTATGTTAACATTTAAATGAGTTAAATTTATCATGAAAAAAAACAATGTTACTAGTATTTTTAGGATTTAAAAAGGAGACTGGTGAATTATTCAGTATTGTCCTTACCCTCTATGAATGGTGATTTTTTCATTTAAGGTTATTATTCTTTGAAAGGACTTGGTTTTGTCAAAATTTGGAATGATCATGTAATTTATTATGCTTCATGTAAATTGAAACCACATTTTATAAATTACCCTAAACGTGATTTGGAATTAACTACTTTTTTGTGTTAATGATTTGAAGGAATCATTAGTATAAATTAAAGTGTGAAATATATACTGATCACAAATATTTGAAGTATATATTCACTAAAAAGGAATTCAACATGTGATAGAATATATGGTTGGAACTAATCACGAATTATGAATTCACAATTTAATACCATATTGGAAAATAAAACAATGTGTCTCATGATTTTAATTGAAAAGGTAATGCAATATTAACCATGTTAAGTTCGAAACATGACCCATGGTTAATTATTTGTATAATTATTTCCTAGAATTCATGGATACATGAAATTTATATGTCCAGTTCTAGGTGTCAGTGCAATTGTCTCTAATAGATAGAATTAAGAAATCATAGAAGGAAGACCATGAGTTTCAAAAAAAGTATAATTGTTTCAAAAGGTTATCATTCATGAATTTGACATTGATAATGATTATTTTTTGATATTTGGGAAGAGATTATATGGGCATTTTGATTCATAGTTTAAGAATTGGTATTTAATTAAATCTTATAGTTATCAATTTTTAGTTCATATTATCATCACTAAAAGGTATAGAGAACTTTAGAAGTATTATTGGTGGGATGCAATTAAAAGAGATATTTTTGACTATACCATGATACTTTAGAATTTTCAATAGATAAGATCATAATGATAATTAATGAAGGGTATTCTTCATCCTTTTCAAGTTATAGAGTAGAAATGTGAAAATATATCCATGGATATCATAGTGGGATTATCATTTACTTCTTGATGAAACAATGTGATATAGTTTTTTATTAAAAGACAGTCTAAATCTACTCATATTTTTTTTATCGGATACACTATGTATTTATATCAACATTCTTGGTTGTACCTCAAATAAATAGTAAAGTTACATGTATTTTCTTTCGCTATTTTAATAGAATATTTTTGCAAGTTAGCTTATAATTTGTTGAATGGCCATTATAGGTCCTTGGGTATAGAATTAAATTTTAGTACAACATTTCATTCTCAATCAGATGGATTGTTAGAACCAACAATTCATACTATAGAGGATATGATATGTGTCTATTAAATAGACTTTTGGGTAATTTTTAATTAGAATCATTCATTATTTTTACTTTTTTATTGAAAATTTTTCCATTCAACAATACAGGTTGCACCTTTTGAAGAATTATATAGAAAGTTGTGTCAAACTGCATCATTTTAGGATGATATTTGTGAAAGGATGTTGATGGGAGAAGAATTGGTAGAGTAAGTGTCTGAGAAGGTGAAAATGATTCAGAAATATATGAAAAAATATCAGGGTAGGAAAAAAAGTTATTCAAATAACAGGAGGAAGGACCTTTCTTTTGAGGTAGGTGATCATGTTTTTCTAAAATTTTCTTGCATGGAAAAGTGTTATGAATTTTGTTAAAAAGGTAAAGTTTAATCCCTGGATAATTAGACCTTAATAAATACAATATAATTTTGGATCAGTTTTCTACTAAGTGGAATTTCCTCCATGTTAATCCATGGTGAAAATTTATTTCAAGTTAAATTGTTAGATAAATGTCTACCATATTCATCTAACGTTTTGAGCCTAATAGTATCTCAGTTGGAAGATAATATTTCTTATGTAGAATAACCAATTCATTTTATTAAGGTAAAATAGAATTTTTTTTTGAAATATGGTGATATATTAACTTCTTCGATTATTGAAAAACTGTATAGTTGAAGAGGAAACATAGAAATCTGAAAATTCAATGTAAGAAAATATCCCCACTTATTTAATAATTGAATGAAATTGTGAGGAAGAAAATTAAAAAATCTGGGAAAAATTTAACAACTTAGGTGAAGATAGAATAATTATTTGTCATATATATTAATAATTATTAATTTTATATTATTTTTAAATTAATATTGATTCTATTTTTAATTTCATATATGACAAATAAAGTTTTATTCTTAAAATCTATATTTTTTAAACAACACATTATCACCTTTTAATTGAACACTTGTTTTCAAACTAAATTATGAATCTTTTATAATATTTTTCTAAAACTAAATAGAAATTTTTAAAGTGTAAAATATTAATTTAAATTGGATAAGTATTACATATTTTTCCCATAAGTTTCATTTTTTTATGAATAATGAAAAAATGGAATTTTAATTAAAAATTGATTTTTATCTAAATAATTTATAATATAAAATTATGTTTTTAATTTGTTTTTAAAGTAAAATGATATAAATTTTACATCTATTAATAAAATTTAGTTAATTGGAATGATTTTGTTATTCTATTTAGATATAAATACTTTGTAAACTTTTCAACATTTTCACTTTAAAAACAAACTTCCTCACCCCTTTTATGGGGTTAATTTTAAATTACATTTAGCCACTTATTTTTTTTTAATTTTCAAAAATGTATTCATTATTTTGAATAATAATTTCAAAATTTGTTAAATTGGTATCTTTTATTTTCAGACAATATGAATAGTAAATGTAGAAATTTTTATTATGATGGTTAAGGATAAATCGTGTAATTAATGGAAAAAATAAAATTATAAATATCATTAAATTGCATTAAAATTGGTCACAAATCTTATTTTATGAGGTATTTTATATCCAAAATCATCACTGGGTCTGATTTATCCCCACTTTTATCCAATTGGATGTATTTTGGCCCCTTATAGTATATTATTTTTAAGAAAAGTCAAACTTTTCATACGAGTGTTTTTAATAAGTATAAATTTTCTAATATGTTGTAATCTATAAGATATCTTAAACTATAAAATATTAATTTTAAATATAAATTATATATATTCATCATGTATATTTATTTATAATTTTTATAGAAGAAAATACAACCTTAGATTCTTGCACATCACTGATACAATATTTATTTTACTAATGGAAATATAAAATAAATGATATCAAAATTTTAAAATAAATAGAATTTAAGATTATTTATGTTAGGAAATGACTTTATAGATTAAATTTACTTATTATTTTTATATTAAAATTGTTTTCTTGAAGATATCTTATTATATTGATATTTTTAAAAGTGAATATAATGAATAGTGTCAAAATTGACATTAAAGATATTTTAAAATAAATAATATTTTATCAAATTATATAAAATTCATAGAAAACACAATTTCATAAATCTGATTGAGATATATTTTAAAATTTTACCCATTATCCATTTATGTAACTTTGTTTATTTTTTAGTACCTATATTAACCCCGAACGAGTAAAAATTTATTCTATCAAGGTAATAGTTAAAGAGGTTAAATAAGGGTTAAAACCAAAAGGTAAGGGTATAAATATAATAAAAAATTATAAAAATTTTATTTTATGAGATTATTTTGAATATAAATTATCATATATTCTAAATAATTCTGTTTTTATCCTTTTCAAATAGAAAATTAATATATATTTATTTAGTGTGTTGTGAAGTTCCAAGAGATCCACTCCCCTCTCTTATAAAAGGGAACATATTCTTTTCAATACCTCACACTTGAAAACCTATTTGGATCAACATATATCAGACCAAATACCTTCTTATAATTCATCAACACATTATAGTGTAATTATTTTAGGTATATGAATCTTCTTAGAGGTGTTAAAGGTGCTAATCAATGATGATTTTCCGAAAAAGATGTATTGTTTTAGTCAAGTGTCTCTGTTTTTTATTTTTGTTCCAAATCACTACAAAATTGTTAAACAATGGTAAAATAATAAATCCATTATACACAAAATAAATATATTCTATAATTTTATTATAATTACTTATATCCATATCTTCTCCTATCAAATATGAAAATAATTCATCATTCGTGTATATAGTGGATTACCGCACTGCGAACAGATATTATCCATTTTCTATCACCATATCTGAAGACCAGTTATAATTATAGAATTATCAAATATATATGATATTAATTACATATTTTTCATTATTAAAAGATAATATATCATTTACATTCGTACCTTTCCATACACAGGAAAATTGATAATGTCGTTCATGCGCACGTATGAATTATCATCTCCACAGAGCAATGTGTTTAATTTTTGATAACCACATCACATGAATGATATATATAAGTATATTTAGAGAATTGATATTATATATATATATTATAATTATCTTTATATATATATGAAATTATTCTTAGCTTCATTCCATAATCATTATTGAAAACGAGGACAATACCCCAACATACGTATGACCCATTATCTCTATGTTTGTAACATTGTTCATTTTTTCATAACCAAATCTAATGGATGGATTTGAAAGTATTATTTATGTAAAAAATTTATTATTATTTATTTAATATCATTATGGTGATAATTTACTATTTACCAGTATGATTATAAACATCATACAAAATTCATTTTGGCCTCAATTATCGAATATCATCAAAACATCTAATATAAACATTAATAGGTAAGTATTTGCTATAACCTGGTCAAAAGTGATATAAAAGGAATAATAGACATGATAAATACTTAAAAACAATTAAATAATTGAATTTGGTTTAATATTTATTAATATGAATAATGTACATGATGGTCAGGCTCAAGGTAAGAGAGTTTATTTTTCTAAAAATCATCTTTTAATGGTTTTTTGCCAAAGTCAAAGGAATATTTTTTTCACTTATACATGGTAAGAGAATTTTCTAAAATTCATGGGTCCATAATTTTTTGAATAACCTTTTAAATTTTAAAAAATAGTTTTCAAATATTTTGTTTTTCATTTATGAGTGCACAAATTTGTAAAAATAAAAATTGATTTCATAATGGAAAAGTTATCTTCCACAAGAATGTTTCTTTAATAAAATATTTATGTGTCATGATTATGTTAGGGTTGTTGGTAATTGATTATGGGGGTGGGCGGTTATGTCATAAAATAAGGTTGGTTGAGACTATTATAGAACTCCAATTCATTGGTTAATAAGATAGAGTGAGTAGAATAGGATGCTTGTAAGAGATTATAGGAATATACTGCATAGTAATTCCAAATGCAACTATAATGGTTACTCTGTATGTATTTAGGAGAGTTTTAGTATACATATGATTTATATTATATATAATATTTATAAGAAAAATATTCCACAAGTAAACATTATTTTTTATTCTTAATATGGATTTTATAAGAAACATTTGATTTCATAAGGTAAGCTAAAGAGCTTATGTTTTATGGGTGAAAAGTATACCTTTGTGAAAATATTTTCAGGGGTTTTTAAGTATTTATTGAATAACATTTCCTTTTTTTATGTCCCTTACTAATATTAATTTTCTCATCCCATGTTTCAAAATTATTTTCAGAGTGTACAAGTATGGGTAAGAGAAAAGAGGAAGTCATGTTGAATATTGTGAATATTTTTCATGAAAAAGAAATCATGTTTCATTTCAATGGTTTTCTATTATGAAAAAATGGATAATTTTAGTATTAGTATCTAAATTTTATTCATTTGGGTTTCTGGGTATTAATTATGACCTAATTCACTAAAACTCTTAACTAAAAAGATCCTCAGAATTGTTTCAAATTGAATTATATTTCAGAGTTACTAAAATATGTAATTTTTATTGTATGGGACATATATAATCAATATAAGTAATACATTTAGTCTCAATAATTATTGAATATAGAGGTGATATAGGTGATCAAAGGAGAAATTATCTATGATAGTAATGAAATTTTTATACTTTTTCAACATATCAATAATTAAATATATAGAATTTCATCTGATGGATGTCTTAGTTATGGTAATAAAAAAGTACATAGTGATGTTTCCCTAAATAAATATAGGTATTTTTAGTGATTTAAACACTTATTTGGGATGTTTTATCTTCACCTTCATTTTTTGACACACCAATCACCATTCAATGTAATAAAAAATCTCTGTTAACATATTATCCCACCAATAATGACCTTAAAGTTTCCAATACATTATAGTGCTTCGTAAAATTATATAGAATATAGAGTTATGAGATTAATCCATCAGCTCCTCTATATCCAGAATATATGGGATACATATCTTTTCACTAAATATCAGTACACCTTCTTGATTAGTATTGAATTCAGGAAACATCCAATTTTTCATAAACATTATCTTATTTTTAAACAAAGGATAATATATTTCATATTTCGTGATCTTATCTAGTAATTATGGTTGGCAAATAATTTGGGATATTATTGATGATATATCTAACATTAATATTACTATTTCAAACCTTTCTAAGTCCTTGATTAGTGGATCTACTTTAATCAAAATTGTTGAGAGAACATTTTTTTCTTTCACTCTCAATGAATTTGTGACTTTGTTTTCCATTTTGGGGTGATAATTAAATGAAAAATCATTATCATTAAGAATATTTAACCATATCATTTCACTCATGTTCAATAAGTTTTTTGTGAATATATAATTCAATAATTTTTTATTTTTTCTATATCATATGTCCACCCCTAAATATAGTGACTCAATATATTCAGAGAAAAAATGACTCTAGAAAACTCTAGGTTATGTGTAGGATAGATCAAGTCATGATTCTTTAACAATAAAGATTCATAAGTGATCACCTTATCATTTATCATGAAGAAAAATCAAATAAATTTTATAGATAAGTAACTATAGACAACAAATCATTTTCCTATAGAGGGTAAAGTTATCATGGGTTCACTAACCAACCCCTTATTTAGTTCATTGAAACATTCTTCATACACCCTTTTAAAGATAATCATAACTCTTTTTTAAGGTAACATCGTAAGTTGATTATAAAGGCCTAATTTTTTTTCACAAACCTTCAATAATATCACACTAATATAAGGAAACATTGAATATAATTTATTATTATAGGATGAGGCCACTCCACAGAATCCTTTATCTTGGAAAGAGTTATTGTGATTCCTTCACTAGTCATGTTGTACCCCATTAATAAAACTAATTGTAACCAAAAATCACAATTAAATAATTAAAAATGTGCATGAATTTATAAAGGATTTTTAATATTACCATTAGTTGATTATCATTTTCTTTATAAATATTAGAATATATAAGAATACCATCAATAAATTCCATAACTACTTAATCAAGTTAGTCCTTAAATATTGTATACATCAAATTCATAAATATCTTTGGAGAATTTGTCAACCCAATGGGTGTGAAAAAACAGACAATGCCTATGTCTTATTTTGTAGGATGTATCTGTGATATCAAATTTATTATCCCTCAACAGATCATACCCTACTCGAAGTTCACTCTTGTAGAAAAATTGATCCCCATAAATCTATTCTAATGAATCATGAATCCTTAGGAGGGTATATTTCTAATTTATTATAATCTAATTTATATCAATATACTCAATTCATAAATTAATTGAACCATATTTATTTATCATAAATTTAATTTTTTATCACCATGGATTTACACCTAGTCAAATAAAAACATTTTCTAAGAGGTTTTTTAGTTATTATTTAATTCTTATAACTCTATATATGCTATTATACATGGGCTATTCAATATTTTGATTGATCTAGGTATGAGTTCAATAGAAAACTCTTCCCCTCTTTCTAATGGATATCCAGGTAAATATATTTGAAATATATTAATGTATTCCTATATAATGGGTACATTTTCTATCCTTACACATTAATTTTTTCTCCCCCTTCACCAATTATCCCTATAAAGATTGTAATATGATGTTCTTTTAGACATTGATCAGGCTGAGATATTGCTTATTTTAAAATAATTCTATGTTTTCATTAAATGTCCATAAAATTTACATAATTCTATAATTGGACATAGATTTATACTTTTTAGTTCCAATCCATCTCAAGTATAGTATAACAGTCCAACATGGGTATTATTACTAAGTTTTTGATGATATTAGACTCACCAAAGTTCATACTAGAATTTTTTATAAATAATTTATTCTTGGATAATTACTTAGTGAGTATTAACTGAAAACATTATTCATATAAGTTAAAGGTCTGATTTTATATTTTTGGAAAACATGGATGAAATAAAGGAATGTGTAGAACCAGAATCAAATAATGTTATTTCTTGTTTTGAGAGCACAATGTGTGTACCAACCACCATAATGTTTGTATCTATGCTTCAATAATCGTGATTGATAAATAATGACCCTTCTCCCTTGGACTATGTTGATGTTCATGGTAGTTACCATCAATTATCTTTTTTTAGGTATTGATTTGAAAATATCCCATGTTTTTCACACTTATTGAATTAAACTTTAGGTTGTTCTCACACTATATTCCCTTTTTGGTTTACTTTGAGATGTTAATGATTCACCACACCATGAGTGTTGCATTCAATATTTTCATATCTTCTATAATTTTACACCTTTACACTATAATGTAATAATTTATTAGAATGTTTCTCCCCATACCTATTGCAGAAGGGTGGTTTCAATTTCTTTCCTTCCATTTCATGGTCAAAATTCTTACTTGACTATTTTCAAAATTTCTCTTTTATTCTCATTCATCCTATGATACCAATACATCTCTTTAAAATTATATTTGAACCATCATATAACTTCATAATATATCCTCATACATTTCATAATCTTGATTTTCAAAAAAAAATCTTCATGTGGTTTCTTTTTCAACTAAAAAACCTATCAACGATTCCCTTAGGATCCATAATGAATCTAGAGGTGTATCAATAATGTCTTGTATTGTTCATTTTATATAATCCCATCGATTTATTTTTATTCTTATTAAGCACTAATAATTACACCTCAATTTATTTTTCTTTGAATGGGGAACAAACTTAATGAAAAATATTATCTTGAACTCTTCTCAATCCATAAAATTAATCTCTCATCTTGGATTTGTGTTCACAGTCGGTGTTTACAACTAATTAGATTCTTTTTATATGCATTATAATTCCATGCTTACATTATTAGTATCTAAACAATGGGGTATAGAAAATATATTTTTATACATTGAATCCTTTATTATAAAATTAGTGGATCAACATATCCACTAAAAGAAGTTGTTCATTGACGAATAAAGGAATCAACTCCATGTTCTTCCCTTTGAGGTTAATTTGGCAGTAGAACAAGATTTGGATTATTGTTAATTGTGTGAGAGAATTGATTCATCACAATCATAAAGATTACATTCCATATTATATAATGGTAGGATGTCATTCAATGCATAATTTTTTTAACTCATCATTTACATGGTTCCTCTTATTTTCTATAATTTTTCTTTAAGAAGAAGGTAGAATCATCTTACATTTTGGACTCCTATAATTCTAAATGGAGTTTATATACTATAACAACATTTTTTTAAATTATTTCTTTAATATCCTATGATAACAATTAAATTTTCCATATATCTAACATAATGGTTTATAAAAATATTGTGATTAACCAAGTCATATCCCGTAGGATTATAAAACCAGGTGTGTAGTGAGGCCCCATTATCATGCACCATGAAACGATCGAGTTAATAAATGATGTTCCATTTTTAGGTTTATTATGCTATTGTTCAACTATTAAAGGTTTTAATCCACTTATATTATCTAGATAGATATTTACATTATTGGAAACCATTCATTTAATACGACACAAAAAAAAATTAGAATGTTGTTCTATATTTTGAATTATACATTGGGATCTTAATAGTTTATTTGGACCTAATATCCATGAATAAATAAACCATAATTTTATATGGATTATGGAATATAACCTTTTTAATATATAATACATTCATTGTAGGGAGAAACATTTACTAAAAAAGAGGATATTTTGGGTTTAGTTTCATAGAAATTAGGTGTGTAATAAATGTAAAAAAACATTACATCTCAACCAATACACATTGAATAGGTTCTTCATATATTAATTATAGGTTAATTTTACTACCTCTCATATCTTAACGACATATATCAAAATAAAGGGGTATTCATAAATGTATTAAGTTAAAAATAAAAGGAATATTTATCATGTGATCATGAGGAATAACATTAGGGAATGACCATAATAACATGAGGCATATCATAATATAATGACCAGTTCGAATTAAATGGAAATGTGAATATAATATAAAAATGATAAATTCATATTCATTTGACCACAGTTTGTCACCAAGGTATCATAAAACATAATAAAAATTTTTATTTACCAAAGTATCATAAAACAACTTATCACTATAGATTAATTCTATACCTGATACATTAGAGAAAAATTAGGTCACCCCTTTTAATGTCTAAATTCATGTATTCCACATTGATCATAATAAATCATTTTATTAATAAATTGGTAAGAATAATTAATATTTTTCATATAAAATAATTCAGAACATAAGTGCTTCAATACTTGAAAATTACATCATTTCTAACCCATGAAACTAGAAATGTGTGTTTCATTCATGTAAATACCTAATAAAGAAATTATTTCTACATCTAGGTGAATAAATATAGATAAGGAAGGGGCTTGGGTATTCACAATATAAGGGTATTTCATATAAAATAGATAAATTCATGAAATGATTTGGATTGAATGAGAGTATATAACATAGATTAATAAAATGAAATAATGAGTGGGATAGAAATATATCCCACTAAAAAAACTATTTTTTACTATATGTATAAATAAAATATTATAAAAATAAATAAATTCAAAATTTAGAATGCATACAAAAAAGATGTACCAAAATAGAGAAGAAGAATACGAGAGTTCCCTTACAATGAAAAGTTACTTCCTAAGACATGATGATGGAACCATAAGACCTTAAATAAACCAATTTTTGAATCTTTGGGATGAAAAATTACCATAAAAACATTAATAAATGATTTAGAGTGGAGAATTATTGGAGGATGGGTGGGTATTTATAATAAAATAGAAATAATTGGTTAATAATTTTTAAATATTTTTCATGGAATTTAAGTTTGTGGAAAATGAAAAATCATTAGTATACATGTTAACACCAAAATTTTTGAGAATATTTCTCTTTAAATAATTGTATTTTTTTGATGTATTACATTACACACAATACCATGTTTGAACAAACTGTGACACACTGTTAAGATATTTTTATTGAATATGATAGTTACAACCTATGCATTAATTTAAAGGGTCTGAATATTATTATATTATTTATTAAATATATATACATTTTTTACTCAATATAAATTTATTGATAATTTTTAGTAAATAATAACTAATTTTATTAGTAATGTCATTTTATTCATCAAAATTATTATTTCTTCAAAAGTGAGGCTTCTATCTTTTTTATCAGTTATATGAAAATTAATTTCATGAACATTTGGGAAAATATTTTTAAAAATAAATTTAATTTTTGAATATATTATTTCAAAATTATTTTTTTTAATTTTTTATGATTTTCTAAAACAAATAACATTTTAGTGAATAGTGAAAAATCTATTTTTATTAAAATGTCATTTAAATTATAATAAAAATTAGCTTTATAATTTTGACATGATCTTAATGTAACTTGAAAATTAATTAGTTATATATAAAATAATTAATTAAATTTTAATCATCCTTATACCTTATTTTGGTATAAAACATTAGTATTAAAAACAAATTTTTCAAGAAAACAAATTTTCATTGCATTTTATATAATTAATTTTAAATTATATTCTATCAATTATTTGAGTTGAATCTTGAGAATAAATATTATATATTGGAAATTATGGGGTATAAATTTTTTATATGGATCCCTTTTATTTTTAGTCATTATGAATAGTAACTATAATAATTTTATTTCAATGCTAAGGGTAAATCATTTAATTTAAATTAAAAATAAATTTATAAGGACTATTAATTAACCCCAATACTTGGATAAATTTTATTTTATGGGTTATTTTCATCAATAATCATATTATTTTATGTTATATGACCTTGTACTTCTATTTTTATGAGATTATGGCCTTTATATTATTTTTCTAATAAAATTCGGTCACGTCACACAATTAGTTTTAATAAGTATAATACTTTTATCAAGTATAATATTTTTAATATGGGTTTAAAAAAATGATATGGTGAAAAATAATTTTTATTCGGAATATAAAATATTTATATTAATCATTTTAATTTAATTTTTATGGAATAAATAATTACATTAAATTCTTACACAATGCTAATGCTGTAGTTATTCAATTAATAGAAATATGAAATAAATGAAATTAAAAATAATAAAATTATAATAAATTGAGCTAAATTTTTAGATACTTTAATTTTTTATATGAACATGAAATTTTAGGGATGAGTCAAAATATTTGGTTCAAATTTATATTGTTTTCATAATGTTATTAAAGTCAAAGTAATAAATTGTGTCAAAATTGAATATAATGATATTTTTTAATATAATATTTTCTTAAAATTATTTAAAGATCATGAAAATTTTAAATAATAAAACCTTTGGTAATATATTGTTTAAAATTTCATCCCTTGTGTGTTTATAGTCCATTTGGAAGCATTTTGATATAGAATATCTTTATTATAATTTAATCTTTTGAGGAATTATAAATGTGCCCCACACATCAATAATAAAGGGCCCCCTTTAAAAATTCATTACAAAACATTTAGAAATATACATCAATTGTAGTATACCTTATTATATCCCCTTTTGATCTTGAAACATTTTATATCTTCTATTTTTTCCAAAAGGAAAACCCTAGAACCCTTTAGAGGAGATCTAAAGGAGTCATTTTGAAGAAGAGGTAATCACCCTTACCGAACACATTATTTTTGTACTCTTATTTAAATCCATAAATTATACAATATTTATCATAAAATAATAAATTATATTTCTTTAGTATCGTAAAATATTTTTATAATTATGAAAATAGCCATATTCACTATCATTCCCATAAAACATGAAGTGAAAGTGTCACACCTGCGTACGTACAGCTTACCCTCTCAACATAATGACACAATTCATTTTTCATCACCATGTTTCATATATGAGAACTATGATGGGTTTAATTTTCCTATATTACATTTATAATTTAATTCATATTCTAAAATTAAAATATCATATCTACCTTCTTACCTTTTAAACTGTTCGAAAATGATAACGACACTCATGCGTGCATGTGGACTACCACCTCCACAAAGCGAAGTGATTCATTCTTCAATTATAAATTATTTGTATAATATGAAAGGTTAATTTTATGAATATATATATATATAATAACAATGATTCTAGAAAATTTTAATTATTACTTACCTTTATTTCATTCCATCATCAAAAAATCGAAATAATGTTTATGCGTACGTATGGTCTACCATCTCCATGAGTGGTGTAATTAATTTTTCTATATATAAATTTATAAATGAATCAAAAATTGTATGTAATAAATATATATGATATATATATATATATATATATCTATTAAAATTTTAGAGATGATGGGACCCTAATTTAAGTACACGTACCAAAACTACAAAACCAAAACCTACATGAAAAATAAAGCAGATATCACCCCAAATTGTTATTTAAATAAATAATTGATAAAAAATGTAATTAAAATATATATTTAAATCTAATATACTATGATATATATATATTTATTTTTATGTAATATATTTATAATAAATATATATTTATTATACAGGATGTTGCAATGTTCACAATGGAATTTGGACATAAGGTAAGGGATTTTCATCTCACTATTATTTATGTGGGATGCATGCGATATCACAACTTGTTTCTTTTTTGTGGTATATATAATTTCCATTAATTAATTTTATGATAAATATTATGAATTTTATGGGGATTTAAAAAATATAACATTACCTGACCCACTGGGGAACACTTGGTTGATGGTAGGACGATCTATAACTACCCCAAGCCCGCCTCCATAAGCAAGGGGCTGGAAATATCACTAAAAGGAAAAACTAAAATAAGAGGCCTTTTCTAAAGTTCCTATCTTCATGCACCAAAACATATCCATAAATTAGTTCATAGGAATAATAATAGAAGGATGTAAAATTTTTAGAGAGAAAAAATCCATTCCATAACTTCTACGGAATACAAAAGAGTATGACATTGTAATTTGAAATGTAAAATGGAAAAATACACACCCACCATGAAAATATGTCCTAACCTGAAACAAAACTAGAAAACAAATTTGAGAGATCCTGACACTAGATCTCTGAGCCTTGACCATCATACCTATTTAAATGCACCCAAGTATCACTAAGAACTGCTAAATTCACCACTTATCATCCAATATTCAATATAAGACACAACAAAAACAAGTAAATACAATGATAGGGTGAGTATATACATACCCAGTAGTATGTCCCAAAAAAATAATATGGATAAATAGAATACATTATGGAAGTAGTTATCTAATCAAAATTAATTTATGTCAATAAGTAAATGATACATTAACAATATTGAAAAACCCAGATATTCTCAACAAGAACCCCAAATGATAGAGGAATGGGAGCTTTATCTCCACAAAATGTATAAAAACAGTTTTTGTGAAAATAATAAATTTAAGAGTAAAAATAATTTAACATAGAAATAAATTAATAAAGTTTTATTTAGTAGTAAAATAAAAACACGGGGGAGGTTTTTATTCTTTTTCACAAATCAAAAACCTAATGTAATCTTCCAAACATTCCATTAAATAAAAAGACCCCAAAATAGTTTGAAATTTGAATATAATATAACATCTCATTACAAAAGTATGGTTAGGGTTCACAAATTAAAAATAATAATTTAATATACAATATTATACTCTATAAAAATACCTTGAATTGAAAACTACTCATCCAATAGGGTAAATTCAAGTATTAGGGTAATTTTAATGTTTTACCCCATGGTTTTAACCAAATATTACCAGTTTTACTAAGGTTACAAATATTTACTGTACGTACTATTAAAAATGAAAATAATTATAATTTCTACCTATTACATTGTATTAATTTTTTAATTTCAAATATAGAATAAATTTTATCAAATTAAATTACTACAAGTTGTATACTTTAATCTAGAATCAAACCTGTAATGTGTGATAAAAAATAGTTTCCCAAGAAAATGAATTTTTCAAGAAAATGATAATTTAAAATTAATTCTATGGCTAATAATCATAATTATATGAAATAAAATTAATATATATACATATATAATATATAAATTTAATTTCAATAATTAATAATTTATTTTTGTTTTAATTAATTAAGGTGTAGAAATATTATTCTCTTAAAATAGTTATAAAAAAATATTTTTAAGTATGAAGGAAAACATATACCAATATAAAATATAATATTGATTCCTATGAGATTATTTAGATTATTGGTATTTATATGGATCTTATGTTAATTTATAAACACATACCAAATAAAATTACACTTTCGAATTACTTTATTTTATGAAAATAAATGAAAGTTTAACAAAAATATATATTTTTAACTATTTAATGAAAAAAAATTATTTCTTAGAAATCTCAAAATTTACTCCTAAGTGAATTTTGATGTGATGATTTAAAAATTATTTTCTTTTAATAAAATAAAAAATCTTAATATTTAGTAAATTTACTACAATTTTAATTCACAAAATTAAATAAAAATTAATTTCAAATAATTTTTTTAAAGCATAAAATGACTATTGCAAATGTGTTTCTATATCGTTATAAGAAATAACTACTTTTGGGATGAGTATAAAAATTATAAAATTATTTAATAATTTATTTATTAATATTTATACTAGTCAATTCAATGGATCTGTTATATTAATCACATTTAAATAATAATATTTCAATAGTATATAACATTTCATTTAATCTTTGTATTGTGGGTAATACAAGATATTGAATTAATTTAGATAGATAGATATTATAAAACCTCAGGGTGTTACCTACACCATATAGAGTAATGGGTAGCTAAATAAGTCGAAATAAAGAATTATGTAGAAAACATCCAAGATAATAAAGAATGTAGACATGAAGGAGATAATGATATACTCAAAAATGATGGCTTTTATGTAAACACGTGTATTTTCTAAGAGATGGTGGAAAATTGAAGTGAAACATTGAAAAGAACTTTTCTAGATCATTTAAAACATATTTAAAATACATAGTTAAATGTAACATCCAAAAAACATTTTGATGGTTTCAAGTAGAACATAAAAACATTAGTTATTAAATATTTTTTTCTAATATATTCAATAAAATAAATTACACATATTTAATAAAATATGGTTAGAGATAGAAAAATATACATCACTGAAATGAAATCCATTTCAAAAACATTTTAAAAAATAGTATACCTTTAGTTTGAAAAAATCACATAACTGTGGGAATATATATTTCATTGTAAAACCATTAAATTCTAGAAATTATATAAATAATGTGAATGTTTATGATTCTGGGAATAGTCTTTCAGGCAAAAATTAATAGAAAGAGACCATTTTAACAGCTGGATAATGAAATTCATAAATTGATTGTGTGGAAAACCCTAAATATATTCATTTAAATTACACTTAATAGAAAACAAAAGTTAACTGAATATTACCTTATAAAAAAAAGTTGTATGAAAAATAACATTCTTAATGAAAAATAAATAATAAGTACATGAAAAAAAATATTCCTAAACATAAACAAGAAATAAGGATAGATTTTATTATAAAAAACATTTTGATTGAATTTAGTACCTTTGAGGGGGATAATTTTTTGGAATACAATAAATAACAAGAAATGTTAATAGGTGAATAAAATAGATGGGTTTATAGAGAGTATTAATATAAAACCTCTTCAATGTAAATTGAAACACAAAAACCTCTGATAAAGAGTGAGATTATACAATAAACACTTATAAATATTATGAAACTTGAATAAAAATATATTAAAATATAGAACATTAAATGGACAATTTATTAATATTAGTAACAATATAATCACTATAAAATAATATAATAGAGATTACACACACCATATACACAAAAATAGGTACATAATTGGGAACATTTCTCAAAGAATGATATTTGAGGTGATAATCCCCTAACATGGATTCCTACTTTGTGGGATGCATACCATACACATGTGTAATAAATTTATATGTAATAGTCACCTATATCATATCCTTATTTTTAAATATCTCATTTTATTTCATCTATTTATAACTTCCAGTTACTCATTTACTCGTAATTCATTTTTAGCATAAATTACTTAAGAGTTAGTTGTTATAGTTCTCATTATTGTGTTGATTTGGAGGTTATAGGCCCAATACCAAGGTCATGAATTTATAAAATCTATATGTTTAATCATTTTATACATATAATATTACACAATTAATATAATTTTAGAACTATACATTTAAGGTGATCATGAAAATTGATATACATCATCGTTAGAAGTCGCAATCTTCATGTACTCTTGGGTATAATTTTCATATTATAAATGATAGAAAAAATAAGGTGCACAATTATTTATCATTATATAACCTTATCTATCTCATAAATACCATATTTATTCATTATATAATTATGATCCCAAATTTTGAATCCATTTTCTATTTGTACATTTCAAATGGTGATAAAAATTAACTTTAACATATATTAATAAAATGCAGTAAAAACCATTTTTAGAAAAATAATATTATTAATAATAAATAATATTTTATATAAAAAACATCTATAATGTTGATTCCAAGGAAATTAATTAGATTATTTTAATAAAATAAAAATTATTAAATTTTTTAAAAATCAAAATATTAAAATATCCTTGTGAATACTATATTAAAAGATAAGTACAAAAAATAGTTTTTATTCAAATAAAAACATTAATTAGATTTCAAAATGTTAATAATATATTTATATGTTAAGCATTATATTTATAAATTAATTATATTACTTCATAGATTTATTAATATTCTATAATAAATGGTTTCCAAAACCATCATTTCATTCTTACGTGACAATAATTTCATAAAATTGGCCATATTTTTAAAATTAATATTTTCCAATATTAACCAAAGAACCAACTATTTCTAATATATCCTAAAAACCGACCCCTATATAAAATTAAAATTATTTATAAAAAATTAATTAATTATCATGAAATTAAAATTATAATATTTTGGAATTTGGATTTTAATTTATAATATCAAATATAAAGAAAAACTACTTTTATAAAAAAATGTCTTTTTCAATTATCATGGGTTTTGATTATATTTATTATTAGTTTACAAAAAAATTAGGGTTAATTAATTTATTCATACATGGAAGTATTTTAAATCTTATCTATTTATTAAATTATACAACACTTGAATAAAAATCATTAAAAATACCCCTTTTATCAAGGAATGATTTCAATCATATCTTATTTATTAATTATTTTATAATAAATATATTTCTTCACTCAAAAAAATAATATAATGAAAGTATCATAATTTATTACTATCTTTCAATTTAATAAAAGATTATTGTTATATATCAAGGAAATTTTAGTTTGGTTTTTTGTGTATCTTAAGTTATTGAACAATGTATTATTTAATGAAGAATCACATGTTTAAATATTAGGGTATTACATTCTCCCCGTAAATATATTTTATACTCTCAATTTTAATTTGATATGGATAAAATTGATATATCCAGACATAGTAATAAAATTTGATGTAAATTTTATCAGGATAATTAATTTACAAGTCACTTATAAGAAACATTTTGTTTCTTAATTAAATATTTCTAAAATCATGTTTGTATTAATATAAGACTCGTACTTTTGAATGAGATTCCAAAATCATACAATAATATTTGAGTAATATATTACAAATAATACTCAATGGATTTATCTATATATTTCCTCATTGGAGGAATTATTTTATTATCAATATAGCTAATTTGAAACATTATACACACATGATTTTTATTCCATTTAATCAGAACAATTTCATCCTTTGAGTGTGTTTTTTGGTATTCTTCCACCTATATTTTATCTCATATTCTAAATGATAAATAACCATGATGGAATATTCATTCCTATAAAATTAAAAGTAATATTTGACAGATCATAAGATCCCAAAAAGGGTGGAAAATATATTCCTTCTATAACTATAAATTTTCAAAAACAAAACCAAATATTAGATTAAGTATAGATAATACCCAAATATTAACTTTAAGAATTCAAAAAAACATTATCCCTAAAATTATTTAAATTATTAATGACCAAATTAGAATCCAAAAAATAAAGAAAATATCACAATTTCTTCTAAAAGTAACTTCACTTTTATCTAAAAAAATAGTGAACCTCATTAATCATTAAAAATATTCATTACTATATCCTAAAACAAAAAATCACGAAAACCTATATTCCCAAAATTTAACATAACCTTTATCCATAAAAATCATAAATAACATTTCATAATAATATATAATCCTATAAATATATTAAAATTTTCACCAAATTACCTAAATTAATTTATCACTAAATTAGTTTTCAATCCTGAAGGTTATCCATGCATATCAACTTATATTGTCAATAAAAATTTACCCTTTGAATGTACATACCATAATTACTCAAATAGTATATCCATAATAATATATCACAATCCTTCATAATGGTTTATAAATAGAATATTAATTAACAAAATCATATCCCCAAGGAGTGTCATACATGGGGTATAGTTAGGCCTACTTTTCGTGCACTGAGTGACGATCGAGTTAATTCTCTCCCATAATTTTTAGCATTCTTTCCTAAAGGTATATTTTCCCTATAGACTGTATCCACTTGTTTTTATCTATATAGTGATTTAATTTCTAGGAAACCATAACATACAAACTATAGAAAAATTTTATAATATTTCGTATATTTAGACTTTTCCCTTGGGGTTTTCACAAATGTTTTTCCATACTAATAAATATACAAGTTAAAATAACATATCAATTAAAACACATTCCAATAAATAGGGTTATCTATAATAAAAACATATATTATTCATAAAAAGAAATAACCATTTATAAAATTTTAAAATATCATTTATCACCACAAAATCCAGTCACATAAGACCAAAAAAGTTATATATATCTTTGAACATATGATCAACCATAAAATTATTAACCCATCATAGTAACCAAAAATCATAAATTAACATAATATGATAAATTAATTACCTATAAATTTTTCTAAACCCACCATTAATAAGAACTATAATAACCTAGAACTGTGTTCTTTGATACAGATTTAAAAACATATTCATTGGATATTACCTTCGATGCCAATTGAAGAGACACATTTTTTAAAATCCATTAATATAAAAAAATAAACAACATTGAGTCACTTACATACCTAAATGTTTTATAGTTTTATATATTTATAAAATTTGGAAGAAGTTTTTTTAAAATATTCCATATCTTTCTCAAGAAAAAGAAAATTTTTCTCATATTAGCTAGATTTTCTAATTCCATAATAATTATTAAACATCTCTTAAAAAATTATATACATGTGACACCCTTGTAGATATATCATATGTATTAATCTACATCATAACCTAAGGAAAAGAATCATATTATGGGTGATGTTAAATTCTTTGTATGTGAAAGTGTATAATGTAAGGTATTATAGAATAAACAATTCATGACTAATACGGAAGAAGTAAGTGACAATCAATTGTTATATTTAGCTTAGAATATGAACATGATTTATATCCATGGATAATATTACAACATAAATGATCACATGGAAAACAATAATTGATTTCATAATGACGGATCACATAATGTGGGTCGTTATAATATTTCTTTAAATTCTGCAACCATGACATCATACATATCGCCTATACCTCATACCAAGAAATCATAAATAATTAGGTAGGAATACACCTAATACTTAGTATTGTTTATATCATGAGACTTATCAATGCATCGATGAGATATATAATATTGTTACCCAACCATTAAATACTATATCTAGTGAATTAATCATATGAAGAAAATGAATAAAAATACAAAACATAATTAGTATCCCTTGATAATTATTATATTTTCATATTGAATCAAGTATACCATATGTCAATATTCCCTAGTAAATAATATTTATTCCTTACCAGAATATAATAATCCATATAAAACTAAAATTTATATGTTTTTTTTAGTTTTTTCCTAGTAATAAATGATTTTTCTTTCGAGGTAAGAACTCTCAATATGATTTATGTAAAATATGTTGTTCACACCATGGAGAATAATGGGTACATATATAATAAAATTATATAAATGAAATAGAAAAAATCCATAATAAAAAATAATACATAAATTAAGGAGACCATATATTCATTATAAATTTATTATTTTAAGTAAGTTCATGTTTTCTATATTATGTAGTTGAAATTAAAGAAAATGATTGAAAATAATTTTCCTAAAGAATTATCTTAGTTGAAAAAGTAGAGATAAAAGTAAATTCCAAAACAATTTTCATGAGATGCCAATAATTACACAAAAAGGTTACCTATAAACTAATTTTAAATAATGTAATCTTGGAAATAATATATACATATATAATAAATGTTGAGTGAAAGATTGAAATATTTATAAATTGAATGAATCTTGTTTTCACATTTTTTAAGATAATAATATCATTTTATTTTAAAAAATACACAAAATAATGGGAATAGATATTGCATTGAAGAAACATAAATGCTAAGAAAGTAAGATTCATAAAGATTATTTTTCCTAATGGTGGGGAAATATGTTCTTATAGAAACGGATAAAAATATATTTTCTCACTCTTTGGTAAAAAAAATCATAAATTACTTTTTTGAAAAATACGTAGTATATTTTTTTTGGAAAATTATGAATAGATGAACAATTTTATAAAAAATTGACCTGAATCAATCATTTATGTATATAAAATAACATTATTAAATTAAAATTATGAACATGGATATGGTTGAAAAATATTTTTGAATAACAAAGAAGAACTAAGGTCCTTTTTTAAAACCTTTTAGTGTATTTTAAGAACAAATAAAGGCAAAATTATAACACATTCTTGGAAACCCAAAAATTAAAAAATATAGAATAAAATATATGGTTTTATCTAGAGTAATAATATACATTCCCCTAAAATTTTATTTATACATAAATAATCCAAAAAAAGGTGATATTTTATAATAAAACCTTATAGAAAATATAACACTTGAGTCAAAACATATTGAAAGGGTGAACATAAAATGAAAAATTAATTATAATGAATTAAAAGGTAATCATGGTAAAATATTAAAAATATTAATTACATATTCTATATACACAAAAATATGTACCTATATAGAATCTATCATAAATAATAAGATTTGAGACATTGAACTCTTACCTTTAATTCATTCTTGATTGTATACACTCAAACCTTATGTATAATAAATATATAACTATTATCCATATATATCAGATAAATACACACACACACACCCAAAAATATATATTACTGGATATCATTTATTCGTAACTTATATTAAACCATTTAAACATAATTCTTTATTAAAATAAATGATTTAAGTTTTAGTTGTTATACTTATCATACATGATTTTATATGGTGGTTCCATGCCTTGTTCTTTGATCAAGGATTCATAATAATGTTAGTAATTTCATATATATCATATATATAAAATAAATATAAATTTATAACCACCCATAATTTTTTTTTGTAAAAATGAAATACATTATTCATGGAGGCAGTAGTTAACATGTACACATGTGTAACATTTTCAGTTTTTAAAAGAAAAAAATAAAGAGAAGGTGGATAATGATTTATTATTAAATAACTTTTATTATTACATAAATATAAATTTTAGTTACTATATCTATATATATAATATTTCATGTGAAATGGTGTGGGAAAATTGACTACATCGCTTTGTGGGGGCAATATTCTGCACGTACACACATGAGATGTTTTCATAATTCAATATATATAAAAGAAAGAAGGTAAATAAAAATTTATATTTATAAAATCATAATAATTTTATAATTATCATATATATTCATTAAATACCTCAATATAAGCATACATGAGAGACATTGATAAAAAACAAATTAGATATCCTCATGGAGGTGGTAGTCCACACATACAAATGAGCGGCGTTTTAATTTTTTCCATTAGGTGTAAATGTGATATAAAATTTTTATATCATTAAAATAACAATATTTTATTATTTTATTGATACTTAGGTCATTAATTAATGATGTTTATATAATATTTGAATGAATTTTATGAAGAAAAAACATGAAACAGCTGGGTAAGAATACATAAATCTTCTAGGGATTACATACTTTGAAAAATACATTAACACTTCTAGAATTGGCCTTTTAAGAAGGCCAAAACCACTAATTCATGGATAAGTTTCTTTAAAAGTTATTGGGTCCGATCATGGTGGAAATAATGAGACCAAGTGGTGTGTTCATGTGAGAATATGAGGATACCTTTTATAAGTGAGGGAATTTTCACCTTTGTAAATATCATCAACATTAAAAGAAAATAAATTTGTTTTAATAGGATAGTATCACCAAACATAACACCAAAATATTTTTTATTATATTACAATAAGTGAATATAATGTTCAATAATATTTACCACATGAATCACTAATCTTAAACTAACGGCAACATTATTATTAAAATATACTTAATATAAAATAACCATTGGATTCCCTAGTATGAATCAGAGTAATCGAATTATGATATTTATATAGAAATGTTTTACTGATTTAAATTTATTCACTAATTTATAAGATCAACATCACCATACTTTGTAGGGATACCATATTGGATGAGTGAGAGGGTATGGAAAATGCCATCACTAACATTCACCCTACATCATTTCATGGGAAAATGCACATTGTGAAACCTTTCAAGGTCAGAAATATGGGTTAATGAATTTAATATACTCAGGAGGGATAGTTCTAGTGGTGCCAAGTCTTTGGGACCTTTAAATCCATGTACTAGGCATAAGTACCTGTAGGATTATGAGCCAAGTATGTTTATACCCCAACAAAATTAAAAATGGGATAATAAAATAAAAACTAAAATGCCTTCGAGCGTAGTGGTTAGAAATGAATATAAAATCAATTGGTGGTAAAACTAGATATTTTTTTGATATTTTTTTAGTGAATGATTTATTTTTATATTAATTAATTAAATTAATCACTACTTATTAATTATTTTTATAAAATTTCTTAATGAAATGTTCTATTAAATAAATTAATAATAATATGATGGTTGTTACATGGAAATTAATGAAAATAATTTAATTTTGTGATTAGAATCTACTTTTTTCCATTAAAATGATTTTAATGAATTTTTTCATAGATATTATATTTTTTTACATCTAATTTTAGAAATATTATTTCATAAAATAAAATTACTTTTTTTATTAATAATATCTATTATATTAGGGTGAATTTGTTTTGAATTTTTTTAAAATGATTGATTTTTCAGTAAATAGTCAACATTTTTTTTTAAAAATAATATAAAATTTTCAACCCTAGTGTGATGTATACTAGTCTTAAAAAAATAAAAAATCTATGTATTTACTATATATGTGTTTAAGGATCAAAATTAATTATTTCAAAACATTATTTTTTGTTTTTAATACCATGATTTACTTTTCTTAAACATAAATTTAATGTTATTCTACTTATAATCTTTTTTGGATATTTTCATTTAATAGTTTGTTTCGAAGGTTCCATTTTATTTTGGAATATTTTTAATGTAAAATAATATTATTTAAAAATTAAAATTTCTTTTAATTTTTTTAATAATAAATACTCATGATCCTTTGGAATAAATAAGTATAACTTCATTATTTGATATAAAAATAGTTGTTTCTAAAAATATATTGTTATTATTTCATGCGCTTGAATTAGAGTTAATCTATGAAACTTATAAAAATTTAATCTTAGAAAATGGATTCCATATTTAGAATCATCATGTTCAAATTTTTTAATGATTTCAATTTAATTTGTATTCATAATAAATAGTCAGCACTTTAAGTGTTTGTAACCATGATAAAGATAAAATGGGTTAATAAGGGGGTTAAACTATTGGATAAGGATTCAAATATAATATAACCTTCTACAAATAGGAATTTTTAATTATATTTTACCCATAAACTATATTACCTTCAAAATTTGGTTATCTAGGTTCCACTTTCCCATGAAAATTTAATTATATTATTTTAAGGTTCTTAATATATACAAAACTGACACTCCCCTCACTTATTAAATAGATCCTCATATCCTCACTTATCCACACAATTTAAAAACACTATATTAAAAAATAACATTCCAAGTCTTTCTAAAACTCTTATCTTCACATCTTAGAGGTCTCAATGTATCCAAAATACCAATCCTATAAGGCTTAATATTTAATCTTAACATGTTATCAAAGCATGAGGTATAATCCATAACAAATCCAATTAAAGTTTTTTTCTTCTTATACCCCCTCATAAATCTATTATAACAGTTATAAAATAATTAATTAAGTATATTATACATACATAAATTTTATTATATTGATGGAATAGATCTTTTCTACCTCTTTTCATCCTATGGTAAATGTGAAAATCACTTGTGCGTACGTGGGGACTATCAACTCTATGAAGTGATGTGTTTTGTTTTCAATCATTTTCCCACATTGGTAGTAAAACTGATATATAAAATTAATATATATGACATTTATGACATAATTAAGATTCTGTAAAATTATGATATTACTTACCTTCTTACTCTCTAATATTTTAGAAAATTATAACATCGGGTATATGTACATGTGGACTACCACATCTATGAAGAAATTAAATTCAATATACATGTCCATGAAACATGTGTGTTCACAGGGCTTTCAATAATGAGTTAATATGAAATCTATGATAATTTCATGATTTAGTTAAAGTGATATATTATATAAATATTTTTTTCCACCTAGATGAAAAATAGAATCATCCCTCGTGTGTACATGCAGACTACCGCCTCTATGTAACAATGCGTTTTATTTTTCATGAATAGTATATATTACTGTCTATAATCATTTATTTAATGTATAAATGTAATTATTATGAATTTAATAGTATTATAAAATCATAATACCCTTGACCATTTTCAATATATGGATTTTTATTTTGTATATTATGAACCAAATGAAGTTAAAACATCTGATTTAAACATTGAGGATTTAGTTACTAAAAAACATGGTAATAATTGAAATAAATATAATAATGAAAATGTAATGAAAATGGAAAGCTTTATGATGATAGAATATAATCAATATAATTTTATTATTCAGGAAATTATAGTATGTATGTTGTGATTCATGACACAATGTAATGAATTTTATATCTCAAATTCATTATTTAAGACTCATTCCATTTTTATATCATTTTTTCTATTTTCTGGTGTATAAAATTAAATATGGATTTATTTTATCAATAATTTCGTAAAATTAAGGTCATATAAAAATTTATTTCAATTTATAGACTTGAATAATATATTAAATCAAATGTTACTAAAGTCAAAATATATTTCTATTTAAAACATTGTTTTAATGTTTTCAATCAAACATTATTCTATTCCATTCATATTTTATTATAAATGTTTCAATAATTTTTTTATTTGTACATTGAATATTGTTAAATATTTCTCTCAACTATATTTAGTTTTCTTCATAAATGTTTTAAACAGAATATTTTATGTTTTTTTTTATACAAGAATTTTTTTTACTTTCTTTATAAAAGTAGGAAAATAAAGTTTTTTTAAACATTTAAAAATTGAAATATTTTTTCATTATTCATAGATGTTATTCATTATAAATTATCATATACAATTTTTTCTTTATTTTTTAAATAATAATGTATTCGTGTCCTTCTAGGCATTTTTTATTTAATAATTTTCAAAATAATGAGATATTTTTATCCATATTTATGAAAAAAAAAATTTGTATTTTAATATTATTTCAATTTAGTTTTTTAAGAGTATTATGGTGAAAAATGAAATATTATAAATTATTCATTCATGATATATTAATTTGGAATTATAGATGATGAATGGTGAGATTGTTATTTCCTTGATGATGGTGTAGCCTCATTTAGCAATCTAGTTCCGTTACAATATAATGAATTTTATTAATGGGGGTTAAAATCCAAATGAGATAAGGGTTATGAATTAATGTATCCCTGGATCATATTATCAAATAAAACCTAAAAATTGGGGGGGGGGATGTGAGACCATTCTAGTAAATTAAATACATGATTTATCATGAGTGGCCTATGAAGCAAGAAGGTCTGTAACCATGTCCCCCTCACACCACATGTAGAGGGAATCCACATAGTTGTCGATGAGGATCTTATGTATATGAATGTTATATGTGATGTACCGAGGGATAGTGATTTTCATCTTAATTGGGTTGTGAATAGTTGAATAATTGTTTTCCATTGAGGCAAGAACACTGTTATTTGAGTAGTAAACCACCATTCCATCAACAATGACACACGATTCTTCCATGAGAGAGTATCACTAACAATTTAAATATATGAAATAAATAAAAACTAATCATTTATATTTCTAACAAAATCCTCCCACATATGAAAATGAAATTTCCATAACCACCCATGATATATTTAAGTACATTGTCAGGGGGATTCAAGCATACCAATCACCCTTGAGGAAGGGGGCTCTAAATAGAATGGTTGATTCACCTACTAGAAATAATAATCCTTAGGTAGTGGGAATAATCCCAAGATATTAATATAATGTCTAGGGAAAGTGAAATGTTTAAGGACCTAACCACCATATCCCATCATGACCTGGGTAACCTTCAATTGAGCCATTTTTTATATAATCCAAATGCACTGAAAACCGTCTACCAAAAATATCACTCGCTCCTTCTCCTCTTGGATGTTTTCTCCCATAGTTTTCAAGCATGTATAAAAAACTAGTACGGGTGGAATTCCAAGGATCTAGGCTGATGTATTATCTTAATTCCGACCACACTAAATCCACCCACTATCCATTAAAGAATAGGTTATAGTACATTTCTTATTTGGATTTACAACAAAAGAGATATTTTTTACACATCATTGACACCATTAAAACATAACTCATATTCAGTAGATATATAGTGATTGAAAATATTCCAAACATGGAAGTTATATTTCAAAATAATTACATTGCACCGATGTAATCCTCCCCATTAATCTCAACCAGTAGTTTCACGCCTAACATTTTGATATGCCTTTACTTAAAGGGTCCCTAAAACTAAGCCATTAGAAATGAGCATTTCCTTATTATAGGTGATAATAATGATATTAATTATATAATTCTATTGACGATTGTGTGTATCAATAATAAATTACAGCTTCCTACTAGACTGAAATATTGTTAAGTCTAATATTGGGAACCCTAGGAATCCATACATAGTCCATGATAATTTTTTCCTCTAAAATTAATCTCTTTGTTTCCAAACATCCTTCATCAGTAACACTAGATCATAGGAATGTGAACCAATATATAATTTGATAAAAAAAATATTTTCCCGTCATTTAACTAGGTCTAAATCATAACTACCTGCATTTTTTTGGACCAAATGGATCATCCACCCAAAATCTCACAAGCCAACTTTTCTTGATGAAAATTCATAGTACTTATAAAACTCCATACGTTGATACCTACAATCTCTACCACCATATCCATACTATCCCATGAATCTCAGTGACATCTCCCTTCCACGTGACCATTCCAAATGAAGTAATATAATGAGGTTAATTTAAGAGTTGAGGATACCATAATGAGTTAATAAGTCTATGTTTGGTCATAATTTTAAAGGAATTGATACCCCTTTTGACTTATTATGTTATGGTAGTGTAAGATGATTAAGGAGTTTTTGGGGTATATTTGTTGTGTTTTATGAAGAATAAATAATTGAGCAATATATAACCATTAGGTTTATCATGTGATTTACTATAAATGATATTTGGGGAAAATTATTTGATATTGTGGATAAAAGTTATAGATTAACATTAAGGTTAATATATTATTTAATATTGATTCAATTATGGTTAATTAGAAAACATGGTTTTTATATTTTTTGGAACAATATATGATTAAGAGGAATAGAAAATTAAGTAAGATGTGTGAAATTATTTTAGGAATAAATGTTGATTAATATTTTAGAATAATATTTTGTTTTTTATTTCTTTATATTGAGTTAGGTTATTTATGGAAATCGTTTTCTTATTTTGGAAAATATATGAAAAAGGAATATGTATTTTTGGGATGTGAATTTATGAGTAACTAATTTTTTCTATGGATAAATTTTAGGTTAATATGGGAAGAATATGTGATAAAATCATTCAAAAAATTTGGTTTCATTTTTTATCTTCGATATTTTTATAAGTTTTAATATTATTTATTTACGTAATTATTTAAGTTGTACATTGGGTTGTTATTATTTATGTTTTTTAGATAAACTTCTTAATTTTTCATATAACTGTTAATTCCTAAATATGAAAACCATACTGATTATGGTAAATGTATAGATATTTTAGGAATATCTTTTCATACATTTTGGGATCATATGATCCATTAAAAGTTAGTTTAAGTTCATTAACAATGAAAATTAAACATTTATCATTTATAATTTAAGATTATATAGAGAAGGAAAAATTATCAAAATACACTCTAAGGATGAAAATATGTAGATAAATCATGTAAGTGAAATTTATCATATTATATATCCAATTGGTAAAATAATTCCGTAGGAAAATGGTATATTATTTAAAATCATTTGTGAAAAATATCACTCACTTATCATGTTATGATTTCGAAACTATTTAAAGATTATGAGTCACATTATAGTAAATTCATTATTTATGAAATATTTATTAAATGATAAAATTACTCTTCTAAATCATTACATTAATGTTCTTTTCAAAAGGAAATGTAATCAATATTTATTTCTTCATATATATATTTATCTTCTACTCCAAGGATTTGATTCCTGAAAATTTTTAAATCTTTTGTTCGTTGAATATCATAAAAAATTGAGATGATTCTATTTATTTAATGGGGATAATAGGAAACACAAATATTTTAGTTTATATTCCTTCAAATGAATACTATGTTTGATAGTCTTTACCACACATAGAACTAAGCATCAAAAAACGAGTACATTATTATTTAAATACAACTACTATAACATTGTTTTTGGTTGGTAAGGTATGAATAATACTTTCCAAATTGTTAAATGTATGTATAAAATTTCACTTTACAAATGATTATGTTTTAATTCTAGGTTAATTATTACTAAATTTTTTATTATAAAAATTTAATGATATATATTTTTAAGAACATTTAATTTTTAAAAGGCCATTTTTCTATAAAATAAGGGTTTCTATATATTTTATAGGTTTTATTTAAAATCTAAAAGTTTCTTATTTAGATTATATAATTTATAAAAAAAATTATTTATACATGAAAACTAAGGAATAATTATTCATACATTGATTAAAAAAATTTCAGATGAACATAAAATCATTTTGTGGTAAAGTAGATATTCTCACAAAACAGTTTTAAGTGAGAAATGTATTTTTATTATAAGAGATAATATTAATTATTACTTATTAATGGTTTTCGTGAAATTTATGAATAATATAACCAATAATATAAATTAAAAAATTTCTAATGGTTTTTAATATGTAATGAATGATAATAAATTCATTTTATTCTTCAAAAATAGTTTTTTTTAAAACATATTTTGTGCATGAATATTAGATTTATTTGTTTTAATATTTTATGAAATCTATTTTAAAAAATTAAACTCATTTTTGTATTCATAGAATTTAATTTTTCATGGGGTGAAATTTTGTTATTTTTTTAAATAGTTGATTTTTTAGTTCATAGTGATAAATACCATTTTAAAAATAATATATCTTTTTATGAAACCTTTACGATGTAATATTTAATTAAAAACTTATAAAAAAAATTCTATAAAAATTATTTTTATGGGGTAAAATAAATCAATTTAAAAACTTATTTTGATTTTAGAAATCCATTCTTGAGATTTTGAAACATAAGTAATATTCTATTCTAATTCAAAAACAAGTTTTGGGTATTTGAATTGAATAATGTGGTTGGAAAGTTCCATTCATTTTTCATGGGTATAATGTTAAATAACATTAATTTATTTAATAATAAGATAAAATTTTGTTATATGTACCCCTATTTTTGTGACTTTTATATATATATATATAACATCATTTTTCACATAAAAAACATTTTTTTAAAAATGGTTTTAAGATGTTTGTGTGTGTATAATAGATATTTTTTCTACCAATTATTTAAATTGAATCTTATAAAATGTTTTTTATTTGGAATCAAAATGTTAAAAAAAAATTAATGATTTAAATTTTATTTTCAGTTATAGTGAATAGTTACTATTTAAAACTTTTGTCACCCTAGTGGGGTAAAAGAGGTTAATAAGGGGTTTAAACAAGAGGATAAGGCTTCATATATCTCCCAATATTATTTAAATGTTATTTTTGAGTGTAATTTTACCTTATCCTATATTATATTCCAGATTTACTTATCTTGGTGAAACATTACCAAGAAAATTACAATATACTTTATAAAAGTTCTTACTATTTATATGAGTGCCACTCACCGTACATATAAAAAAAGAACTTATCCTATTTACATATCCATGCACATTGAGAACTATATCTCTAATAATATCTAAAGAAACACCTCCCAATATATCTTTATAAAATCTTATAGTCATTGGTCTCCCTAAAAGACCAATCCTAGAAGTCTTAATGTGTAATCCAAAAGGGTTATCCAAGGTAGAGGTATATTACCTAACTAATTTTTTTCTTGTTCATTTATTCTTCTACCTCCTTAAAAATATACTATAACCATTATAAAAAAAACTAAAATAATTATCTTATATATAATGAAATTTTATTAAGTTCAATGAACATATATTTCATACCTATTTTCAGTCTAATTGGAAATGAAAAATATCGCATGTGCATACATGTGGACTACAACCACTATGAAGATATGTATTTAATGTTTTACTAATACAAAATATTAATGATTAAAATGATGGATAAATTGAATATATATGATATTTATTAAATAATTGTTATTATATAATGATAATGTTTTACTTTATTTTTTACCCTCCTGTCCATTGTGATATGATAATGCCTCTCATCTAAATTTATGGAGTACAGCCTCCATGATGCGATGTGATTTGTTTTTATTTACACCCTCACATGGATATTCATAAGGATGAAAATAATTAATAAATATAAAATTTATAACATTTTTATGACCCTTTAAAATTAAAATATTATCGACTTTATCTTTCTTCTTCGTAGTACAAAAAATGGAAATGTCAATCATGTGTACGGGAAAAGTACCACCACCATGAAATGATATGTTACATTTTTCAAGAAGGAATTATGTGGTAGGTTTTATAATTATATTTAATTTATTAATTTAATAACTATGACATGAATAATATTATAAAATCATAATCTTTATGACCACCTTCCACACATTGATGAATTTTTTTAATAATTTGAACAAAAAAACCTCAAAATGTGTGGCATGAACTAAAATAATATGTCAAATAAATAAATAAAGAAAATAAATGAAATTAAAAAAAATGTGCAATAAAACAGAGGAAATTTAGAAAAAAGTAACATAATTATTTTAAATTTACTATTTGGTAAAATAATAGTTGTTTCTTCTAATTCAGGACATAATGTAAGGGATTTCACATATCAATTTTCAGTCTATGAAACTTATCCCATTTTAAATATGAGATTTATTTTTTGTGAATTATAATCATACATAGGGATATAATTTAAAATTAATTCATTTAAATTCAAGTTGTTGGGAAATATACTTCATTTTTTTCATCAATTTTATGTTGATTTAAAATTTATAGAAGTTATAATGAATTTTTCTTCAAAACCATGATTTAAACTCTTCCTTTCAAAATATTGATCTTCCATATCTCTGTCCTATTATATATTTTAATAATTTTTTTATTCATACATAAAAAATTATCAAAAATTATTTTAAAGGATTATTTAATTTATTTATAAATATTTTAAAAGGAATATTTTCATTTTTTTCTATACAAGTAAATTTTTAACTTTCTTTATAAAAGTGGAAAAATGGAATTTTTTAACATTTCTGGTTTGAACATATTTCCCCACAATAATATAATTATTAACTAAAAATATTAATCTATGAGATTTTACTATTTTTAAAATAATTCCCAATTCTCATTATTCATGGAATTTTCTATTCTAATAATTTTCAAAAGAAATATATTTTTCTCTAGAAATTTATTTATAAACGTAAAGAACTTTTGACTATAGTTTCAAATAATTTTTGGAAGGGTTTTATGTTGAAAAGGTGAATTATTATAAATTATTTATTCATTATATGGTACTTCAGAATTATATATGATAATAGGTAATAATTATATATCATTGATGATTAGTTGGATAGATATATCCCTCAAATGTATTGGGTAATGATTTAGTCTTGAAAAAGAAAATGAGGTAGAAAACCGAGTTGGTTACTCCAAGGTAATTAACTAGGGATCATTGATTATAAAATGGGTTAAACATGAGTTTATAAAAGATATGAATTTTATTCTCGAATATACCTATTTTATTCCACTTAATGGGTTTATGAAAATCTTTTTATTTTCTAAGGTAAGAAGATTTTGTGAAATTTTTAATGGGGGAAGGATTGACTTCAAGGAAATGGTTTAATGAGTTATCATGTTCCTTTGGATTCCTTCATTTATTTCCAATTCCTTATAACTTATTGAAAATGTTTTCTTTGAGAAAAGTTTTATTTTACCATGTCGATATTATTTATTTAGGTAATCATCATTTTATTAGAAAATGTAAAAAAACATGGGATTCCTGGATTTTCTTTAGACTAACAGGTGTCTTTTATTTTTATATCGATTATGTGTTTTTTTCTCATCCTTATTTTCAATTTTTTTCACATGTTATAAGGATGTGTGGGAACAATAGAATAGTTAATTTGTATAATATTATTACTCTTCTGAAATAATGGAATGTTTTCTTAAATGAAATAAGATATAAATTTTACTATCCTATTTTTAATGAAAAAATGTAATCTATGTGGAAGATTTCACTATTTTATGTGATGTATTTTTTCTAATTATTTAAAACATTAGGCCTAAATGATCCTGAAAATTAAAAAATGTAAAGCCCCTATTGTCACTCATGTAATTATGGATTGTTTATGATATGAGGTGTTATAACAAGTGGTCATAGATTCAGATATATGATAAGTTTATGTAAAATACAATGATGAAATTGAATTTATACATATTTTTATGATATCTTAAGCTATATATCTTAGTGAAACACCAACATTAACCCTTTTAACCCTTACCATGGTGATAAAAGTTTTACCATAATATATATTTATTTTGAAAAAAAATTACTTTAACCTTGTTTCCAAATAAGAACATTCCAATCCAAAATATATAATCCACTTTAAAATATTATAATTATATTGTAATTATAATTTACATTTAATAAATGTTTTTAAAATTTAATGAAAATCATTTTTTGAAATGGCCTTTTTAATAGTAAAAATGATTTTATTCTAAAATTATGTATAATTTTTATTCCTGTGGAATTAATTGGTTTATGTTTAATAAAAAAATTATTTTAATTTTAAACCGTACTAAAATTGATAGGAAAATTATGAATACATGATTAAAATAGAAGTACAAAAAATAGTTTTTATTTAAATAAAAACATTATTCATATTTCCAAAATCTATAAAATATATTTATATGCTTAACATTATTTATGTAAATGAATTATATAACTTATTATATATATTTTTAGTTTATAAAAAAGTTTTTCATAAATAATAAATTCATTATTCTATGATGATAACTTCAAAAAAGGGATAGTACTTATAAAATTGATATTTTTTCCGATTCATATAAAAAATCAATTATTTCATAAAAATATTAAAAATAACCCATAGTTATTTTTATATGATAAAATTAAAAATGAAATTAATTTTATCAAATTGAAATTATAAAATATAAGAATATATATTATAATTTAAAATATTAAATAAAACTAAGATCTTTGTTTATAGAAAAATTACATTCTTAAACATCAAGTGTTCTTACTATTATTTCATGTTAAATTATAATAAATTTTCTATTGATTTATTTATTAATACATTGAATTATTATAAAATTTATCTATAAATTAAAATACACAACACTAGAAAATAGTTCATTTTAATGTTCCCATTTTAACATTATATTATTTTAATCATATCAAATTAATTAATTAATTTTCTATAATTAAATTATTCTAGTAAAAAAATAATACAATGGAAGAATCATAATGGATTACAATGTTTCAATTTACTAAAATTTTATTATACTGTATGATTATATGGTTAGTTTTCTGTATCATGTAACATAAGCTATCAAACGTAGTATTATTTAACAAAGAAATATATATTTAAATATATATGTATCACATTTAAAATTAGTGGAGATAAAAATTAATATTTATTATAATTTAATTGAAATGATAAGGTAAGACTATTCATTGGGAACTAATCTAATTTGAGTGGCTACATGAATTGGGAAAAATTCTATACATGATTATGGACTATTAAAATGTAAAAAATATTGAAAATAAACACAACTTTGATAAGAAAATTATACGAATTTTAAATTTTATAAATATAACAACTTACAGTATTCAGAAGATTCAAAGAAATTAGAATATATAAATGAGTCAAACAATATTGATATTTAATAGATCAAATCAGTGATTATTAAGGTGTTTTATAGAAGAAAATATTGATGTACCATCGTCTAAAAAATCATGTTGAATTAGAAGATATAATTAGAAATTAGAATGCACTAGTTTAGATTACAAGAAGACTAAGTTACAACAACTAAATTTCCCATGTTTCTTAGGATGAGTGGAAATTTATTTATCAATTTTTTAAAATAATGAGTAGATAAATGATATAAAGAGGATTTGGATTATATTTAAAATAATTCAACTTTATATCTTGTTCCAAGACCAAAATGGAGGAATATTTTTATCACCAAGTGGTTTTTGGTAAAAAACTCAATGCTAAAGGTGATATTTTAGGAAACATAGCCACATTAGTATGAAAAGGATAATTTCAATTTTAGGGGGTTTTCTTAAATATTACTTTTTGGTTAATTAAAGACTTAAGAAAATTAAAATGTTTTTAGAAATTACATCTCACAATCCACAAAATGATTATCAAATAGAATTAATCTCTACATTCTTAAATAAAATACATGAAGAAGAGGTACTTGTTAAGAAAATTAGAGGTTTTATCCTTTATATTGATGTGAGTCAGTTTTTAATGTTGAATAAATCTTTATATAGGATAAAATGGGACCTTATATCTAGTATTCTATGTTATAAAGATTCTTGAAACATATAAATTTCTCTAAAGTCAAAATATATAGTAGCCTATATGTTGAGAATAATCATCATAAGTTATCTTATTGTCATTATAAATGTTTATGAAATTCTTTTTATTAGTGATGATAAGTTTTATTGTGGGGATTTTTCATGTCAAATAAATATGTATTTTGAAATTTTAATTCTTGGATAGTTTAGCTTCTAACAGGTATTACAAGTTACACATAAAGAAGATTCTATTTTTCTCCCCCACAAAAAATGATAAAAGTTATTAAATAATAAATGCTTCTTGAAAAGATAGAAATATATGCCCATACTCATAAAATATGGTGTGATGGTGATCTAGGATTATACAAGGAAAATTATTAATTGAATATCATTCGGAAAATTAATTGGAAACCTTTTTCATCATATTAAATTTGGACATAACATTTTTAATGCAGTAACCTTGTTTTAAAGGTACCAAACTGATCAACAATAATCACATATAAATAATTCCAGGTGAATTATTAGATATATCAAAGGATCCTTCATAACCTGAAAAAATTAATAAATAAATGAGAGATTAACTTTATATGGGTGGATTCCTTCTTATTGGGATAGTTTTAAGATAAGAAATAAATATTAGGTAGTACATTCTTTTAGGAGATAAATTCATGATTTATCATTGAATGAAACGTAATTTAGGGACTCTAAGAACCCATTAAGCTATGTATGTAGTTTCTACACATGCATTGACTCATATTATTTGAATAAGAGAGAAATTTTTTGATTTCAAGTTAAAATTGGAAAGACATTGTGAATTTCATATGATAACAAAAGATAATAAGAGTTATCCATAAATACAATACAAATATAATGATATAAGAATATTTATAACAAATATCATTTCATCAAAGATAATGTATCAAATGGGTTTATAATGATGGAATATATTACCAAAAAGGATCAAATTGAGTATATTTTTACCCAGTCACTACCAAAGGATATATTTTAAGATATAATGATAAATATGAATGTTCAATGTTACCATCTAATCTAAATAAATTTTTCCATGAACCATATTCCTTTATATATTTTTTCAAAGATTTATAATGGTACACAACACAAGTGATACATATTTTTCAATTCTAGGGCTTGTTAAAATGTTGTAATGGGTCAGCTAATTGAGGGGGAGAAGATCAGTGTCATAATAAAAAAGATATTTACAACATAGGTATATAAGAATCTCAATCACATTACTATATATAGTAATGTGGTTCTAGGACATTTCCCTTTGATAATATCTAATATCACACTTTTTTATGATTTATTAGAGTTTAAAACAAATAAAAAATGGGTGATTTTAGAACCCATAGAATTTTTGATGGTGTGTTGTATTTTTTCAATAATGCTTGAGAGTTCTGAGAATTTATGAAAATGTTTTAGTGATTAATTGATCTTGTTGGTATTTCCTAGGGATGAGTAGAGAAGGATGGTGAAGGATTATGAGAGATACATAGTTTATAAATAAAATCATTAAGATAGAAGAATTAGAAAAATAAAAAAATGTTATCTCTTATATCAGAAGCTAGAATATTACTTGTAAAAACCCTAACCCTAATAACATGTTGTCATTGTTTACTTCATTACATTAATACAAGATATAGGGGATAACATCAACAACAATCAATCAGTTTAAATTTCCTGTGGGAATATATATATATATATATTAATTACATATTGTATTGAAAAAATAAAACATATCATGAAGAAAATTCTTGTATCCTTGAAAATCATTTAATGATTCCTTCTTCATATCCTAGGGAAAAGAAAAAAAAGGAAAGAGTGGGTATAGATGCTTGGTAAGGGAAACAGTATAATATAATCCATCATGAGTAGATAATTCATAAACAATATGTCTTAGTGGATTATCAATACATATTCTATTTAATATATAACATGACCTTTAAAATATATACATTAAAACATTCAACATAAGAATCACATGGATAATAAAAAAATTAATGAAGGAAATTCATAATTTCTAGAATCATGAACTTATTATTGCAGCATTGTTAGAATACATCACGAACCTTACTATCTTGAATTTATTTCATGACATTTCAATGACTGTGTAGGTATACACCTAATATCCACCTAATTTTCCAAACTGTGTTTCTCATGATAACTATTTATGTACCACATAGTTTTCTATAACCAGGACTTGTCCATCACTTACATATATCAAATTCATTACATAAATATTGATTTAAAAATATCATTCATAAAAAATAATACATAAAAAAAATCAGTATTAAAATAATAATATGGAATATCAATATTTCCCAATATAATGAAGTAAATTTCTTATAAGGATTCCTTCAGCTAACAACATATATTAAAATTATAACACCACTGATTATTGAAGGTATTTTCCTGATCCTTAAGATGGTTTAATTTTTGTTCGGAAAACATTAGAGGTTTTTTTAGGATTAAACAAGGATTTAAAAAAAATTAAGGGCACCATGGATAAGACCACTTCATGGTGTATTCAGTTCTATGCCAAGAAATTCCTTATGTGCAATGGGTTGGGCTAGCACACCCATGGATATGCATGGTCTAGTTAAAGTATCACTGAGAGTTCTCATGTAGATCATAGCTTGATTAGCTTCACCATGCCACGGTGGATGGTGTTGTGAGTCCAAAATAGGAAAATTTTAAACAAAAAATTTGAATGTTGGCTATTTTAGGTTTCTAGGTCCATGTACATTCAAATACACTATGACCATGGTGGTTACTTCTATTCCATGGTAATGATCATTCAAGGTTTATGGATCAAATAAATAGGAAAATTATCTTTGGGGGGGTTTCATTCCTATCAAAGGGTCCGCCTTGTGAAATTATTTTGGGGAGTTATTAACATTGTTTTTAGACTCAATTTATTTTATGGATTAACACTTGTTCCACATATATTTTCTTATAAAATGATTCTGATGAATCTAGGGTGATATTTTGGAATTATTTCCTCTCTTCTCCGGGGCGTGTGAATCATAAGATTCATTATAAGGTGATTGGTGTGATCTGTCTTCATTTTAATGGTTTATATAATGATCATCCTCATATATTAGTATTCTTTTATTCATTTTAGTGTGTGCTCACCCTATGGTAGGGAGTCCTAAACATATAGGTCATATATAAATGGTATTTTCGTGATTTTATGATGTTTGTGTGTATCCCATAAGACCAATTATGGATATTATTTTCATGTGGCATGTATGAGTTTCCCATGATACCTATTCTTGATATGATACTCATGTAAATGTGTGTTGAATATGTGATTATTTCTTGAAATGACTTAATTATAAACAACCTTATTCTAGTATTATAAATTATATTATTTGTTTCTTTATGACATCAATTTAATGAATATGTTGTGTTATGTGGGATAGCCACTACATTATACAGGGAGTGTTCATGATGTGATGTATTTCCCAAGAGTCATGATAATGGGTTGATGAATGACAATGGATTACCCTTGATCCTTGATATTTGGTCCACATGTGGATTGTTTCATGCTTTAGATATATGATTAGTTCAATATGACTATTTACATTCACGATGGGAAATATTATCCCTTCAGAGGGTATGTGGATAGATAATTAGTTGCTCTAGTAAATCTATCAAATGCACAACTTCCTCATCATCATTGAGTTGAAATGGGTAGAGTTATCCTTTAAGTACCCAACATATGTGTGAACATGTATGATTTCATGTTGGTAAATTTTTCATTGACTATTGTCTTGGAATACACTAGTGTATATTATGAAATTATGTTACGAACCCATAATTGGTTCTATATTTGGATTATACTCACCTCCCGACATTGAAATATTGGTATATGTGTGGATTTTTTGATCATTGAACCATTTATGAAAAAATTCCATGTGGTGGGTTGTTGAGCAGGATAGATGGATGGGGTGAGTGGTTGTTGGGATGAGCTCCGGGTCTTAGATTCTTTGCCACATTTTATTTATTTCCCTTTATCATCATTACAATATTGATCCACAACATATGGATATAAATTATTTTTCTTCGGATATTATTACTAGAATGTCAAATAATTATATCATTTTTTGATACACTCAATGGATTATAGTTTCTATTATTATTATTTTTATTTCATCCATGTATTTATATAATGGTTTCTTATTATCAAGGGAATAGTCTCCCGATGATTCCTATAAGGACCTCATTGCTTGTTGGTAGACTCTTGTATATGGGGAGGTGTGCATGAGGTTATTTGGGACTCTATCCTATACTCAGTGATTTCAGTCGGGGAGTTACAAAATGCTATTAAGGACCTGTTTCTTCTCTCTTGACCTGATGTGGGACATGGTAGACATGAGATAAAATTTTTAGGTCTCAGAAGAGGAAATATGTCAGTTCCTATCCATCACTATATATTATAATTTTACTTTTCAACAAGTGGGGTCTATTTTCATTTTCTTTTTTCCTACTATATATTTATTCAGGTTCATTAATGAACATTATGTTGATATTTTATCTTATGGTATTTGGGGACTGTAAATACAACTTGATTGTTCATGTAGTTCATATTTAAAATTATTATTACAGACATTATATATAGTTTAATTAATTAAATTCATATTGAAATTTATGATTTATTCTTCAGTGGTACATTATTATTTATATTTAATTACCTAAACCATATAATGTTATTCTTGTTGTGTGTATATGGTCGTGACTAATCTAAAGGTACCAAATAATTACATTTATCCTTGATTAAAGATAAGGGGGGTAATATCTTGACTTATTGGTTATCCTCCAAGGATAAGTCTCCAATATAAATTCCTTTTTGGGCCAATGAATTGCTTATGTTGTTTCCTTAAGTGGTGTTTTATAGTAATTACAACCATTCATTTAGAATTTTAGATAATTATTCATTGGAGAAATTTCATGGGACCACTTGGTGAATAAAACAATAGCAATTCCACAAGAGGACACATCTGTTATGCCTCCTACTATGTAGGAGGTTGTATTAGGTATTTCTCTAATATGTGTAATGGAAGTTCAAGATAAAAATAAGATCTAACCTAGACTCTTTTGTCCAGTTCCTTATTAAGTAAATGGAGATCAAATGTCAATGGTTGACTATGATCTTGAATTTCAAATCTAGTGTCCTCCATCCTTCTGGGAAACTAGAGGCCTATATGTTATCAATGACTGGATATACGTCACTAATAAAATATTAGACATGGATGATGATTCATAGGATGAACAATTTAAATATTATGTGTTATGCTTCAAGGCCTTGATAGGTGGTGGTGGGATGTTATGAATCAAACATGAAGGTGTGATTGATTGAAATAGGATACAATCAAGGATGTATTCTTTGATGAATTATTCATTAATATGAAAATTTTGGATCATTCTCAGACATTCATTTAACTCTTGTAGAGGATTGAGTTAATATCTATTTATTCAAAAAAATTCAACAAGATAATTCATTTTTCTCCAATGTTGGTTATTAATGAGTTTTAGAAGTCTAAGAAGTTTGAAATTCTTCTTTTAACTGAGTAAAATCATCATGTAATAAAATTTTATTTAAAACTTATTCTAAGGTGCTCCATAAATCTCGAACTATTGATAAATTACTGGAAGAAGAAAGAGATAGGTCTTCTTTCATCTTGTAGTGGGATGACTGGTGGAGTTTCCATTATTATCTCATATTCTTATTTGGGCAGCAAAAAGAGTAAATTAGAATAATTATACATGGGAAATAGTTTATAACTATAGAAAATGAAGGGATCCTTATTTAATATCTGGAAGATGGTTCTTCTAGGAGTTGAAATTGTGGAATGAAAGAAATTTATATCAAAAACTATACTAAAACTCTCAGAAATTTCCACTATTTTGGATAGCTAGGACACCCCAAGTGGTATCTTATGAACTCCTCATAGTTTTTCCCATTTAATATTGTAAAATATGGGGTATGATAGTTTTTGAAGTAGTTTATTAATCCCCAAAAGTTTTTTCAACCTGGTGACTCCCAATCCTCAAGGGAGAGGCCACATAGTTATCATAAGTATAGTTCATATGGCTGACTAGGTTCTAATAGATTGCAGAGAGGGGACTTAAATGGTTTTAGGTACAGTATTGATTACCACTAAATTCCCTATTTCTTTTTTATTGATATAAGCACTTCCCATAAATTTATATATTATTAAGTTATTATTGGGATATACATTCTAATTTAAATTTCTTTTCAGTTTCTATCTATCAAAAACCCATGGAGAAATGTAGTGGATGGATTTCCTTCTAGATCAAGGGTTTTCCCAAGACCTTAAAAGGGAAATATTGTAATATATCTTTTGGTATGATCTATTTTCAATCTTTTGAATGGTTTTATGGTGATCTAGATATTTCAGTATGTGTTTGGTCACATAAAAAGGGGTTTTATAATTTCATAGTGAAACATGATATAGACCACATTGTGGTTCAAGATATCTTAAGATCAGGGATCTCTTATATACCATTATAATGAAAAACAAGCCCAATACATAATGTGGTATCATGAATAGGGAATGAGGATCCTCCCTAGCAACCATAAACATTTGGAATCTACCAAACAAAATGGTGAGGTTTTGTGAGTTCAAAATGGACCACATATCTGAAACACGCCATTTTCATTCAATGGGTTGATCTCTTAAGTGTGGCATGATGATGAACACTACCTTTATAATGAGTTCCCAATACACCATCCTTTTAGCTGTTTCATAGGTTTTAAATAGTTATATCATCCACAAAGTCTTCTAGAGGGGGGTTACTCCAATTTATTGGGCATTATCAAATATTTGAGGGATGATTTTTATATCGTTTTTACATAGGTTTTAAAATCATAATCCCTTATTATTCATTCAAATTATAGGTTTTTATTATTAATTTTTGATCCAGAGGTGTTTTTTTGGATGAACTTTATTTATTTAATCCTTTTCATTGGTATTTGGTTTTCTTATGTTTAAGTTATTTATATAGGATCCATCTAGTGGTATGTACATATTCTTACCCTCTATTAATCTAGATATCATTAAATTGGATATTTGTTTTTTGGGGTTTGTTGGTTTGGGGATATTTTTATCTCTTTATAATTTTATTTATCATAGCATGTGGGTATCATGAAATAATTATAGGTACAATGTTTTTTAGGTAGGTGATTTTATAAATAGGTTTTTTTGTATAATCCTTTCATTATTTCTAATTTCAATTGGTTCCTAAGATTACTTAAAATCAATATTTATGTCATAATCATGTAAACAGATTTGAAGTTATTTTAATGGATTGATTTATGAGATATGTTTTTTCTAAAATTATTATGAAATGTACTTCCATTTGATTTTTTTGATGGAAATTAATTTCAAATAATGTTGTATTTTGATGGAAAGTGATTTCAAAGAATTTTTTATTTTGATAAAATTTGATTTCAATTTTTTTTATTTTCATGGAAATTGATTATAATGCATTTTTTTGGGTCAGTGATTTCAAATCATGTTATATGATTATGAGTACTGATTTCCATGAATGTTATATTTTGGTGAACATTACATGGAAAACACGGTTTGAGAAATTTCATACACTCTAAGAATATGATACAAATGTTGATTGCTGTGAATTTAATCTCCTTGGTATATGCATAGAACATGAAAACCACGGGTACATAGGTGGGTGGAATTAGGTTAATCAAACTTGGTATGGTATATTTTTTATAACAATGATATATTATTAAAACTCTAATAGTACTATCAATTTCATTAAACCATCAAGGGTTTCACTTATGTAGGTTTTATTCAATCCCATTTTGATTATATTGAATTCAGGAATTATAGAGTTCACTAGTCATTACCATTCAATAAGGTGCGAGGATCCTAGAATGCTTAAACCAATTGTATCATATAATTATATTCCCATGCTACTAGAATTTGGGAAATGATTGTTTTTTATCTTATATAAGTTTGATATATTTTAAATGATTCAAAAAGTAATAAAATTCATTAAAAGTAAATTGTTTTGTTAAATATTCATTGAAGACTAGTTTATTTGGAATGGATTTTGGGAACTGATTAAATAGGTGACATTCCATGTTTAGATATAAATTTTGAAATATATTTCATTATTTCGTATTTGTTAAATGATCATAATTGTTTTATCTTATAATGTATTCTTATGGAAACCGTAGTGTTGTCCTACTTAAAGATACCCAACTCTTGTTGAATTACATTTACATAATTTTAATGATAAAAAAATTAACAACATTACACACCGAGGATCCAAAGGTTTATTTTATTTGGGAAAACTAGTACCATAAATAACTTTTACAACATAAAACATAATCATTTATTTAATTTCATCTTCTCTAGCTTCTTATTAGAACTTGAGTTATCCGTAGTACATGTAATCACCTGAGGATATACATCGAAAAAGGTGAGCTAATAGATTAGTAAGAGGATATTTAAGAACATGAAACAATATAACATGGGGTGACCATAATCGTAATCATCATAACATAGGCATAAGATCTTATTCATGAGAGTAAACATTAATAAAATACTTGTAGTATGGAAATGCGTAGAAATGGAACATCATATCCTAGTATTCTAATACCACACAATGTTGTGAAAAAATCTAGAATCATATTGATTAATTTTTCATTTTACTCATGAGGTTATTTACATAACCCAATCCATTGTATCTCTATATAATTCTGGGAACACTCGTCCCATCATAACATTTTAATTATGCTATATAATTCCAGGTGCACCCGTCACATCATAAAATTTACATTATCATGCATGCCACATAGAAATATATCAATTAGAATCATAAAACAACCCTTTGAAAGGAATGTGTTTCACTTCACAAATAATACGTTTGTAAACATTAGGTTCCCAAATGAAACATGGAAAAACATACTTGTCGCAAGAACCATCAACTGTGAGTGAGAAGTTAATGGTGTGTTTTTGAAAGAAGAGTTATTTTAGAAAAAATTATGTTTGAAATATAATCCAGTGGAAAACATGTTTATCCCATAACAGGTAATATAATTATGATGAATTTTTTTTAGTAATAACCATACTGAAAATGGGGTGAAAGAGTGGAAACCCAATGAAAGAGAGTTGGGTTTGAGAAATCCCCTTAGGATATATTGGAATGCATTATTAACTTTAATGTCCTATATAATCACATTTTATTAAGTAATTAACACTTATATAATGTTTTATGAATGTATTTGATTCATTATTGTTTTATTAAGTACTTTTATGGTCTTATTTATGAGTTATAGGGTTTTAATTCATTGATTGGGAGTGTTCTTTTTCTTAGTTTTCATGAACAGTTCACTTGTACACATGAATGGAATTTCATGCATAACATGGATAAACATCCAGAATTGATTTTACATGGTATTAATGAACATAAGGGATATTAAATTATCTAATAATTAATTTATTTATAAACCATGTGGAATAATAATTTCATAAAGTTTAATGATGATCGTTTTATGTTAATATGGGTGGTTTTTCGATCACAACAAACATGTTTTGTTTTATCATTTAGTGTTATGTAAATATACTATTTTTAGAACATAAAAAGGTTTAAAAAAATATTTAAATATGTTTTCAAACATTTAATGGTTTTATTTACATCCTTAAAGTCATTGAGGGAAATAGATGTGCATCTCCGATGATGTTGGTAAATTAACACATCACATGCGGGGATTTCATTTTTATAAACAAAGAGGAAGAGGGAGTAGTGTAATGAATAATATTCAATTAATATAATATCATAACAGTATATAAATTATACAAGAGTTATCAAGATATTTGGATAAGATTATTTTAGGATAACAGAATAAAATAAATGAAATTTGAAAGGAATTAGAATGAAAATAGAGGGAGAAATTACCTCTTGAATTCTCCACTTGAGATCCTCCTCAAGGAACCTAGGATTGGTATTTAGATTAGATAAAGAGATCCTAGATGTGTGGGAGGGGTTAAGTAAGAGTATTAATAAGTATTTGGATCGGTCTTGCAGCTTAATAGGTGTGAGGAAACAAGGTTGTGATGGGTGGTATTTATAGTTGTGGGGATTGGTGTTTTTTTAATATTTAATTCATTAGTTTATTAATTTCCCTCAAGAAAATAAATAGTGATAATTATAGGACTAAATACAACAAAGACAGAACGTGAGTTCTATCCAATGGACATTTACATCATCTATGACTTAAGAATGATGTAGAATTTCATTTATTTAACATATTTTGAAAATTATGAAATTTCACTATTCACTAAAAATAAATGTATTTCAGAAAAAATATCAAAAATAAACCCAAACCATATTATGACATGTAGAATTCAAAAATTAAATCCAATTTATTAAATTAATTATATAAATTTGAGTAAATTATTTTTTATTAAAATCATACTTTACTAGAAAATTACAAATTTTAAAATTAAAACTACTTTTCAAACACATTGAAAAATTAATCAAGTTCTCATAAAATTATCATTTAATCATAATGAATAAAAATAATGGTTCATGAATACATATTATGAGAATAAATTTTATTTTAAATTATTAAATTAATCATTAAATATTCAAGAAATACAAAAATACCAGCACTATAAAATAATTACCTCTTATTGTCACTTATAGGATTGAAAAATTTTAGTCATACTATCATTGGTAAGGTTCATATTCTCTTGGATGATTAACTATTCTAAAGGTTCATATTAATATTCATAAAGGTAAAATTACTATTAATAAGGTTATTCTACTATTCACTGAATATTGATTTTGTTCTATTGGACACCAAATAACCTATTGATTGAAACTATGCATGTCATATTTTCAAAATTTAAATCCTAAAAGTGAAAAAATTATGTTTAAAGGTCACATAAAATTTAGTTGTTAATTTAAGAATGATGTTTCATTGTTTTTCCTAATGTGATTTTATTTGATTATAATATATGATGTTACTATATGAAGGTAAAAAGTTCATTGATAATTGTTTGGGTCATTAAATTCATCCCCCGTTTGGAAATTTAACCCTCAAATGTTTTTTTTACATAAACAGGTGTTGTTACTTCTCTTTCATCGCATCCTCTGGTTCCCAATTTGCTTCTCTTACATATGGTTCCTCCACAACACTTTGAAAAGGTGGGATGTTTTTTTTTGTAGAACCATATATCTCCATTATAGAATCTTTACTCATAGGTCCTCATAAGAGATATCGTCTTCCAGTTATACCACCTCTGAGTTCAGTACATGTGAGGGATCATGTATGTACTTCCTCCGGAGTAATACATGAAACACATCATGGAAATGAGCCATATTCAGTGGAATTGAAATCCTATAGGCCATATCTAATATGTTTCCAAGGATATAAAATGGGAAAATATACATTGGGTTGGCTTCCCTTTCTTTATAAACTTCATGACTCTCTTCCATAGTGTTATTCAAAGGAAGGATTTATCTCAAATGCCGAACTCCAAGTCCCTTTGAGGGTTGTCCGCATAGCTATTTTTCACAATTTGAATAGATTTGATATTTTTTTGGATGACTTGAACCATATCATTCATCTCTTGTACAATATCAGGTCCAAGTAGGTTTATATCTCCATCTTCCTCCCAACTGGTTGGAGTTCTACATCACTTTCTATACTGAGCTTCATATGGAGCCGTCAGAATACCCAAGTTGAAGCTATAGTTATATGAGAACTTGACCAATAGAAGATATATAACTCATACACCTTTGAATTTTAAATATAAGGATATTAGTATATCTTCGAGTGTCTGAATAGTTATTTTATATTGGCCATCAGTTTTGGGGTGATAGGTCATGCTGAAATTTAATTGAATACTAAAAAAGTATTGAAGACTCCTTAAAAATATCGATGTGAACCTTGTATCATGATTAAATATAATCAATATTGTAAACCCATGAATTATCACCACATATTTTACATGTAACCCTTAATATTTTTCAAGAAAGAGATCTTCCCGAACTACGATAAAGTGGGAAGTCTTGGTGAGTCGGCCCACCCTAATCCATATCACATTATTTCCATTGTATATCTTCAGGAGACCTATGAAAAATTTCATAAGGACATTCTACCATTACCACATGGGTATAAGTAATGGTTTCATCATCCCTTTGGACTTATGTCACACTACATTAACTTTCTCGCATCTCAAGCACCTTGAGGCACACTCAACAATCTCCTTCTTCATGTTTTTCCTCCAGAAGTGTTCTCTAAGATCACAGTACATCTTGGTGATACCAGGATGAATAAAAAAGGTAAGCTATGTGAATTATCAAATAGATACTTCTTTATCCAAGTTTATGAAGGGACACAAATCTACATTCCAAACCAAATCACACCATCATCATCGATATATAACTCTTTCAGCTTCCCTTACTTTACTGCATTCACTTTTTTTTCTTACTTCAGTTCATACCATTGTGCCTCCTTAACCTTCTCTTGGATAGAAGGAAGGGAAATAATTTGGAAAACGTAGTATGTATTCCCTACCATTATAATTACCAAATCTATACTTTTCATATCCATGAAGATAAGGTATTTCTCAATCTTCAACATGGATAGAGTAGCAGATCCTGTTCGACTAAGAGAATTAGATACCTTATTCATCTTTCCAATATGATAGTTAATAGAGAAATCATACTAATTTATTAGTTATAACTGTATATTTTGAAGAATTTTTATCTAATTTTGGGTGAATATATACTTTAGTCTCTTCTGGTTGCTATATATGTCACACTTTTAACCATAGAGGTTGTGCTGCCACATTTTCAAAGTAAAAAAATCATAGCTGCTACCTCTAGATCATGTTCCAGGTACTTCTTCTCATGGACGTTCAACTCTCATGAGGCATATTCTACCACATTTTCATTTTTCATGAGTATATAGCCTAATAATTTCTTTTAAGAATAATTTTATATCAGAAAACATTCTTTTATACTCAATAATGTGAGTATAGGTGCAGGGATCAGACTTCTCTTTAGCCCCTTGAAGATTTCCTTGCATTATTCTATCCAGACATACTTTAACCCATTCCTTGTTAACATAGTTTGAGATCATGAAAAACATGATAAATTTCTCATAAAATGACAGTAGTATACAGCTAATGCAATAAAACAACAGATTTCTGTTACACTAGATGTTATAGTCCATTCCTCAATCACCTTTTTTGAAGGGTTCATGTAAATTCCCTCACATGTTCCACAAACATGAATTGCTTCATAAAAATTCACACTTTTTGACGTGGTGTAAACCTTATCTTTTCTCAATGTTTCCAACACAATCCTTAGTTTCTCTTCATGTTCCTCTTTTCTCTTGGAGAATATGAGAGTATAATTAATCAAAACAACAATTGTTTTTTGAAGTAATGTATAATAACTCTATTCATCAAATCCAGCATGATTCTCAGGGAATTAGTTAGTACGAAGGGAATCACTTGAAACTCATAGTGTCCATACCTTGTATTGTAGTTAGTCTTCTTAATATATTCCTTTTTCACATTTAACTAATGATATCTAGAACGAAGATCCACTTTTGATAAGTACTGAGATCCACATAGTTGATCAAACAAGTCATAAATCCTTGGGAGAGGACACTCATTCATTATGGGGATCTTTTTGAGTTCTTTATAATCGATACATAGCCACATTGATCGATCCTTATTCATTTCAAAGAGCACTGGTGTACCCCATGGTGATGTAGTTGGTTGTATAAACCCTTTTTCCAAATTCTCATTCATCTGCTTCTTTAACTATTTTATATTGATATGAGCCATCCTATAGGGACACATTGAGATATGAGTATCTCTGTGTATCAGTTTTATTGATAACATCGCCTCACTATTCGGGGGAAGTTCAAGTAACACTTTAAGAAATACAACTTATTTTCCCATCACAATGGTCAATTTTCCTAGGTGGATAACTTCCTTTGACTCATCCATTTGAGCGATGTATTCTTCTTCCCATAGAATCAACACCAACAGCTATTAAGGAATTTTCAATGGAGATTTATGATATTATTTCATTTATAATGGAACATGATATAGTTCAAAATACGAAAAGTTATTTATTTTTATCAATAATTTATATTTGATATATGTAACAATATCCAATCCATTCCCATTATAGCATCGAATTCCACCAAGGGATTAACATGAGATTTTCTAGAAGAGTCTTACCACACACACTAATAGGAGAAGAGTCCAACACATGGGTTGAAATTATTTCACCACATGGTATTTTATAGATATCTCTACTTAAAGGTTTTAGGGCTTTGATTTAATAGTTCTAGAAAACTGGCATGAAACAAAAGATTGTGTAGAACCAGAATCAAATAATACTTTTCCCATTCTTGAGTGAATATAAAGTGTATAATGTATGGCTTCATTTTATTTCTCCACTTGGGTAGTAGTGATGGAATAGTACTTACCTTGTTCCTTTGGATTTAGTGGCCAATGATGTGGATTACCCTCGAGGGATCAAGGTTAATGCATGTTCTTTCATAGTTCCCTTTCTCCTTATAGTTATAGAATTGGACCATTGGTTGTTCCCTCCTTTCCTCCACCACATTATCCTTCCTTCTCATGTATTTTTTACACTCATGAGATTGGTGGAATTATCTCCCACACTTGTACCATTTCCCCTACCCTTTGAGGTAGTTCTCATGATTCTTCTTCCTATATTTTTTGTATGTCGGTGGTTAAGTTTTCTTTCCCTCATTCTCACTTTATCCTCATCATGAAACTTTATATTTCATTTCATATCACCATGTCCATGAGATTATTCTCAAAACTATATACCCACATTGATATCACATAAAAAAATATCTTTATAGCTCCAAAATTCTAGAATGTCAACACCCTTGGGATGTTGTGGTTTTAATCCACTAAATAATCTATCAATATTGCTATAATTTTTTTCTAAAAAATCTCCAAGCGTACCATGAAAGCCTTGTGAAATTATCTTCGTAGGCCATGACAGATTCTCTATCATTTTGTGTTAGCTCTATGAATTATCTCTCCAACATTGTACAAATATTTTTTGGGAAATACTTGTTATGAAACATTATATGAAATTCTTCCCACTCCATATCATAAATTTCATCTCTTGTCATAGTGGTATTAATCAAATCCCTCCTTTAGTAATTCACTCTTTCGAGATAATAAATGGCCAGAGTTGCCTTCCTAGTCTCGACATAGTGAATTGCAGGAAAAATCATCTCCATTGAATTGACCCATTGTTCCACAATAATTGGATCAAAAGATAAACTAAACACCAGTAGTAATTTCCACATAAAAAACTTGATGGAAGGTTTCTCCCTCATATGTGAATAAGGATGTTTCAAATTATTCAAGTTATTACTCATAACCTGGGTCAAATAGGTAAGAATCACATTTAACTATTGAACTTTACATCAAAAAGAAATGGGGATGTCATTCGGGAAATCGTTGCATTGTCCCTTGAATGGGTTGTTGTCCTAGCTTATCCCAGTTCCCACCATTTTCTAAAATTGAAAAGGTTTGAATAAAACATAACTCAACAAGTCAGTTATAATTTATTCCTTTGTGAAATTAACACTAAAATCATATCATATGGGATCTATATATTTGAAATATATTCTTGTGTGCTTTCATATACATAGTCTCGTATTAATATTTTCACTAAGGTTATTTATTCCTAATTCCCAAATTAACTAAATTGTGCCTCTGATACCAACTTAAGTGACCCTACTTTTCTTATATTACTTTTACATATTTTTAATAATAAAAAAACTTCAAAAAATATGGAAATATGATACAATGGTTTAGGGTCTTGGGAAAACTAGGACCATACATATATTTTGCAATATAAAACATAAAAAATAATTCAATTTATTCTTCTATAGCTTCTTATTAGCCCTTGAGTTCTCCTTAGTACATGTAATCACCTAGATATATACATCAAATAGGGGTGATCTAAGAGCCCAGTAAGAGGATAGATAAGAACATGAAACAATATAACATAGGGTTAACAAAATAATTATCATAAAAATATAGTCATATTCTCAAAATCATGACAAGAAACGTTAAGAAAAGATTTATAATGTGGCAATTCATATAAATGAAACACCATGCCTTAGTGGTCAACTACAACACATTGTTACGGAAAAATCCAGAATCATGACCGCACGTATTTCACTTTACTCATGTGGTAATATTCATTACAAAATTCATTGGAGCACTATATAATTATGGTTTCACCTATCACATCATAACCTTTTCATTGTGTTACATAATTCTGGTGCACCTGTCACATCATAACATTTTCGTTGTGTTACATAATTTTGGGTGCACCCATCACATCATAACATTTACTTTTTCATACATGCAAATAGAATATATATCAATATTGACCATAAGAAAACCCATGTAAAGGAATGTTTATCACTTCATAATACATACACTCATAACGTTTTGGTTCCTAAATTAATAGGGAAATAACATACTTGATATAAGAACCATCAACCTTGAGTGAGAAGTAAAAGGTGTGTTTTTGAAATAAGAGTTTCTCGAAAAAAACATTTTGTTTGATATTAACTCAAATTAAAAACATTTATATCCATGAAAAGGTAAGAAAATAATGAATAAATTATTTTTAGGTAATAACCATACTTAAAATTTGGTGAAAGTGGGAAAAACAAAAGAAATAGAGTTGGGTTCGAGAAATCCCCTTACCTTGTGTCTGAATGCTTTCTTCACATTAATATCCTGTATAATCATATTATATTTATTAATTAACACTTAAAAACATTTTATACATTTATTTTATTCATTATGATTTTATTAAGTTCTTTTATGGGCCATTTTATGATTTAAGAGTTTAAATTCATTGTTCGAAACTGTTCTTTTTCTTAGTTTTCATGAATGGTTCACTTGAACACATGAAGGGAAGTTCCTGTAGAACATGGATAATCATCCAGAATTTATATTACATGATATTGATGATATTAAATGATATTAAACTATCTTATAATGAATTTCATTATATACCATATTGATTAATCATTAGATAAAATTTAATGATGACCATTTTATGTTAATTAGGGAAGTTTTTTTATAACAACAAACATGTTTTGTTTTTATCATTTAGTATTATGTATTAAATTTATTTACAAAACATAAAAGTGTTTGAAAAATAAATATTAAAATATCTTTTCAATTATTTAATATTTTTATTCATAGGCATGAAGGCGTTGAAGTGAAATGGAAGTGCATCACCCATGATGTAGGTAAAATAACACATCATCGGAGACGATTTAATTTTTATAAATCCAGAGAGAGAGGGAGAAGTATAATGAATTCTATTCCATTAAGATGATATAATATGAGTATATCAACCATACTAGATTTATCATGAAATTTTAACAAAATAATTTGAGGATAAGAGAATAAAATGAATAAATTTTGAAGGAAATTTGAATGAAAAGAGAGAGAGAGAAATTACCTCTTGAATTCTCTTCTTGATATCCTTATCAAAGAACCTAGGATTGGTGTTTGTATGAGACCAAGAGATCTTATATGTGGTTAATAGGATACGGAAGAGGTTTAGGCTGAATCTGGGTAAGGATTGACTCCTGAGAGGTGTGCGGAAATGAGGTTGTGTGGGATGGTATTTACAGTGGAGGGGAAGGGTGTTTTCTCAATATTTAATTAATTTGTTATTTAATTTCCCTCAAGACTAGTAATAGAAATAATTACATAATTAAATATAGAAAATAGGGAATTTTATTTTTAATCAATGTCCATTTACATCATCAATGACTCGGTAAAAAAATTAAAATTCATTTACTTAGCATATTTCTTAAATTATTGAATTTCACTATTCATCAAAAATTAATGTATTTCAGAATAATCTCAAAAATTCACTCTAACAATTTTATGAAATGTACAATTAAAAAATGATCTCAATTTGGTGAAATTTACTTTCTAAATATGAGTAATTTATTTTTTAATAAAATTTAAAATTTACATGGAAAATACAGATTTTATTATCAAAACCGCTTTCCTAACACTTTGAAAATTAAAGAAGGTCTCATAAAATCATTATTTTAGAATAAGACATAAAAATAATAGTTTATGAATAAATTTTATAAAAATGATTTTTCTTTTAAATTATTAAATGTATCACTAAATATTAATTACTTTAAAATATTCCAACACTATAATATAATTATATCATAATACAACATATAGGATAGACAAATTTTAATTATAATGTCATTGATAAGGTTACTATTCATTATATGATTTAATATTTATAAGGGTAATATTACTATTTATAAGGTTAACTTTAGTATTCATAAGTGTATGTTACTCTTCACCAAAAACTAAGTTTCTCTTATCGAACTCCAAATATGTTACTCATTGCAACTGTGTGTATTAGATTTTCAAAATTCAAATCACAGAAGTAGATAAATTATGTTTAAAAGAAAAATATAATTTAGTCGTTCATTTAATAATGATGTAGTATTGTGTTTCCTAATGTGATTTAATGTTATTATACTATATTATGTTACTACAATAAGGGAGAAATTTCATTGATAAATCAATGGTTCGTTACACTACTAGTCCTATTTTCTAACACCCTCCACAAATCATTAGGTGTGTGTAGGTATTTTTTTATCTAACACATTCAAAGGCATGGTTCCTTAGGGAAAAAGTTTGATGAACATGTCCTGGATACCCTCTCAAACTGCTACCCATCCCAAACTGTTATATACCTAAAAGAAATTTATGATCCCCATGTGATGAATACTAACACTCAGGGATCAATGAAGACTATAAGGAATTATTTTCCCAACATAAAGTAGAATAAATTTAATATATATAAAAATAAGAGATAAATAATGGAAAACATAAAATGGAATAAACACCATAATAAACGGAAACCAAATAAGTGGTAAAAATCACAAGTATCAAAACAATCTCTAAGGTACATGTCCAAAAACTAAGGGAAAAACCAAAAAAACATATCCATGTGATATTATGGGAAATATCCCAACATATCACTAACATCTAACCAAACACTACTAATAGAAACCTAACCATATCAAAATTGTTCTTTACTATTCCATGCATTGATAGACATAACAAGGTCTACACACCGCCTAAGGGGTGTCTCAAGTGTGAGATAAATAGTCTCAGTAGGATCCATCCCTAGTGTTCCATATAATGACTATATATAATAATATGAACTTCCTCAACTTTATAGAAAACAAGACATGATAAAGAAGAAGAAAAAATTTATTTTAAAATCATGGTAAAACATTTCCCCATTTCCATAGTACCAAATGATCCAGGTAAATCAATTTCAATGAAAATCACATATATCAAAGCTGTAAAAGTGAAGCATGTATCACATATAATTTTAAAACCATTGAATTATAATCTAAAATTGTAAAATCAAAATCACAAGTAATATCATTATGAGGATCAATATAGGTAGGATAGCTAGAACACTCCTACCCAAGACATATAAAATAACATGCATCAAGTCTCTAGATATATAAATAAAATTTGGGGAGTATAAAAACACCCCAAAAAGGTGAACCTCTCAAGAGGTATTACCAATCCATAGAACAACTGTCTTAGTGAGTTGAGGAACACCCCATGGGTGAACCCCCCCCCCAAACAGTGTCAAGGTATCTGTCGAATTACTGCAACTTCTACCTAAGTACACAAGGTATCCCATGTGGAAATTTTCCCTAACCGTTTCATTAAAACCATTCTTCAAAAATCATTTCATAATTATATTTCACAATTCTTTGAAAAAACCTTTTATTTTACAAATAAATGGTGAATCCATATTTCCTCAAAAACATTTTCTACACATAGAATTCAATCAATCAATCAATCCATCTTATATTGAAAAAAATTCAAAACAAGCGAAATACAATTTATCCAATATATCCTAGACATGGAACAACCTACCGAGAGCATGTGTCACACATGACCATAATGTGATCCAACAACATCGAATAATGAAAATCCAATAAAAAATACCCAAGAATTCATCCTTACATATCATAACAAACTTAATGAAAAAATGGTCAGTATAGAAGATAGATCACAGTATACCAAAAAACTCGCATGCCACACCACAACCAACACAAATTTCATCCTCCATAGGATGGTCACAGAATAGACCCTAAAAGGGATCAATAAGATTATCATCACAGATCAATGGATCAATAAATGTAGTGAAATGATACTACTATGATCATCAACAATGAAGAAGAAAAATTATCCCTTCACTAGAGAGATACACCATGGAAATCATGATGATCAATCACTGAATAATTTATATGGAAAGAGAGGATATCCCCAAAATCACCTGGGAGGGATTATTTCTGAAGAGTAATGGTTGTGACTAATAGAAAAAAAATCATATTTGTAACATTTTTAAAACCACAAATCCCAAAAATTACATTATTTGAAACTATTTCATGAAATTAATTTATCAATTAACAAAAGATGATAAAAACACATTGCCTCAGATTAAAATTCCTACCTTCGATCATTTCTATATATGATCCCAAATCATGACATATAACCCTTTCATTAAATAAATTAATTCACTCAATATTTTTGGAAAGTACTTAAATATGTCTAAACCTTTTAAAATGTGAAATCATCCAACACATATCTAAAAGTTGAGATTCTACTCAAAAATCAAAACCATCACCAATGTTCTCTAAACATTGGAAGAATCCCATAAATCACATGACACACATATACCTATAACCCAAACATTCGATATAAAATAAATCCTAAAAATTTAGTTTATTCTCACCAGATTACGCGCTTCTATCAGGGGGAGAGCCAAAAAATGACTAAACAAAGCTGAAAGGAAAATAGAGATGATTAATACTAAAAATTGAGTAATGGGATGTTAGAAACTTCTACCCATAAAACATTCCATCCTCAAAAAGTCATGTAGAGGAATTGCGGTGGGAAATAGGTGAAGTCTTTGCTCCCTCATCATGGCTTATACTCCCTGGTATTGTGAGGTTCTAATCTGTTTCTCCATAATACTCTCAAAAACTAATTTGATTTCCCGTACAAGACATTTACATAAGATTCAATGATCTCCCCTAGATGTTATAAAATAGATATTGCAAGCTCTATCTTGATGGCATCCCAATTTAGAATGTGATAGGCAATAGTATTGTACATTCTATGAAGATATATGTGAAAAAAATCATGAATACACTTCAAATGAATTATAAATAACAACCAATTGGCATCCTACAGAAGACACTCAAGGATGTTAAATGGTCCCACATATCACGAAGCCAACTTCCCCTATTTTTCAAGATGATAATGAACTAACCAAGGATAAACATTCCAGAAAACTCATTCACCAAAAAAACACCAAAAGATGATACTGATGATATTCATATGATTTATGTAGACTCGGAACTATATCCAAACATTAATGTATATCCAAAGTCATCTTAAACATATCCCGAATGAGACAAAATCAAAATATAGAGGCCTCATCCACATCTTCCTAGAAAAGAGGTGACCTACATAAGTGACCATAAAAACCAAAAAAGTTATCAATTCTGATTAAAGGATTATAAAGGTTATTATAAGAGAACTCAATCAGTCTTAGATAGATATTCAATTATCCACCAAAATATAAGATGCAATCACTATGCATAACCACCATGATCTGAATAGAATATTCTATTTGGACATCTGTCTGTGGATGGTAATTTGTACTCAACCTAACATAAGTTACCATCTCATCCTAGATAATCTTCTAGAACCATGAGGTTAACCTAGGATCCCTATCTAAAACAAAGTCAAATGTAAACCCATGAAATCTCACAACTTATAGAATATATAGCTTACCCAGGTCATTAACCATAGTGGTTTCCCTAATAAAAATAAAGTGTTCTATCTTTTTCAACAGATTAATCCCCAACCAAAAAAGAATTCTTTTATAGAGGATTCCATGGTAATTCTATAAGAATGTACATGGATAACTCATCTCATTTATAAACTGAGACCTAAATATGTTTAAAGGAAACATAAAATTTTCAGATTCTTTACCTATATCATGTGGCAGGTGTACTAGTGGGACACATAATCTAAAAATATCACAATTCATACCCGACCACGAGAATCAAAATATCATGTCATAATAAATCTTCATTGTTCCTTGATGAATTTACCACAATGAAATATGAAATCAAAACAAAATATATTTCCTCATAGATGATATGATGAAAAAATGAAACCCAATAATGGGGAATATAGTTTAATTTATAAGACCAAAAAAATATCCTCCCCAACTATATAGGGTATCTTGAATTCCCTGGAACTCATAATCCTACTACCGGTTATATAGAGTAGACTCATGGAGAGATGATGATAATTGAACATTGGTCAAAATAAAAAATGAAACATCATACTGATCATCTATATGTAACTGAGTGAAGATCCCTATAAGGTTACCTCATCTATCAAATTACATAATATACTATGATGGTACTATCCTAGTGAGACCATCTACAACCACATTTCCCTTCCTCAGAGAATAAGAAATGTAAATGTAAAATGTAAGAAGGTATCCACCAACCATATATGTCTAATATTCAAGTACTTCTGAGACAAAATATTTCTTAGAATCTTTGGGTCAGAAAAATCCGTGAACCTATCCTAAAAAATTTTATGTTACTAACACTTATGTTTAGGAATAACCATGGAAATCTCTAAAGCAAGAGTAGGATAACTATTCTTAAGTGGCCGAACATGAAGGGATTTGTAAGCCACCACAAGATTCTTCTTCAAAAAAACATAATCCATACCAATACTAAAATCATAAAAAACACACACCCATTATCGAGATCATGTAAGATTAGAATGGGAGATGATTTCATAAGTATTTTCATCTCATACATAGAAGATTGAAACTTTTCACCCCAGATGAATTTTACCTTTTTTCTTGTAATAGTAGTTAATTTAGACACCAGAAATCTATTCTTTGAATTTTCTAAAAAATCACTTTTCGGATAAGTGGAAACTTCACATTCCAGAAATCCATGACAAACGCCCCAAATACTGAAATTCAAAACACCCCTTGCCAAACCATATTTAAAATGAGATTGAAATTTGAACCTGTAAGACCAATCACCTCGGGCCTCATGTTCTAAGTCACGAGCCTCCCCCATCAGAAATGTTAAGACCATAGACCGTCACACCATTGTCTCCATCAATATGTCCCCATAAAACATCATCACATCAGTGTCCTAATCATGCCAGCGTCCAAAACAACCACACTAGTAATCGAAACTGAACAATCCCCTTTAACTCAGTCGAACTAGACCAAGACAGACGAAGAAATCGTAATGCATCATCACCATGACCAGAAAAAATGAAAACCATTGAAAATCACCACCACCACCATCATCGTCCTATATACATCATCTTCGCCATCATCCAAAAACCACACGCCAAAGATCGACTAAGGCCTTTGAAGCATATAAAAATCATAAACACAAACAGAACCAACCAAAAAATGGAACCATTACCATAAAAGCATCAAAACCTATCACCGATGTAAGAGATCTGGAAAACCAAACTAGGTCTAAATAAACACCACAAGAACTGACAAGAAAACCTTCAGAATTTCAAATAAGAAACTAGGAAAAAACAAAACTGGGGATGAAACCCTAAATTAAAAAGAAATAGGAAACTGAGAAATGAAACCCAAAAAGATAAATAAAGGAGACACTAAAGAGAACTAGGACCTCCAAACCATTTAGTCCAAAACCTTTGAGTATCCTTCTATCCAGATATGACCTAGAGAGGAGTGGTGGAACGTGAGGTCGAAGTGAGGTTGAGTTGGTCTGAGAAAAAACCATAGTGCCTTCACAAGAGAGACACTAAAGAATGGGACTAGAAGCGTGCCAATCGCGAGAGAGAACAAGTGGAAGAACCCCGGTGGAATCTATCCTAAGGAGTAGGATAAGGCTAAGGGAGGGAAAACAAGGAGAAGAAACCCTGAGCGAAGGGGAATTTCTAGAGGAAACCCTATAGACCGCGGGAACAGATTGAGCGAGAGAGAGGGGAGAACTTGGAGAAAGCGGAGCGGGCAAGAGAGGGGAGGGAACGAGGAGAATGCAGATCCATCCATGGTTACACGAACATTGAGAATCCTCAATGAACTTTTGATAGTATCTAGAAAAACCAATGAAACTTAAAATCTCAAAGATGTTCTTTGGATCTTCTTGTGACAATACTTTCTTCACCTTCTTAAGAGCAAGAAAGAATCAATGCTCATAAATCTTGTTCCCTTAGAACTTCACTTCTTTTTTCTAGAAACTACACCTCAAAATATTTCTATATAGACAGTGACTCCTTGGGGTCTCTATAACCAAACACAAATGATTCTCATTTTCTCACATTGATATTTAATAAACCATTATATCATCCATGAACACTACCACAAAAGTGTGGAGATACTCATGGAATATTGAGATCCTCGAAGCCATGAAAACAACATGAGTGTTAATTTGACCAAAGGGGATCACAATATATTTTTAATGGCCATACCTATTTTTGAATCATTTATTTCTTATATTAGACTTATAAAGACGGAGTTAATGAAAACCTGACCAAAGATTGATCTTTGAATACCATGTTTACATCATTAAATAGTCAAATATGTCTTTCACATGAGGAAAAAATACATATTCTTAACCAATACATAGTTCAAATTCTAAAAGTCTTCAAAAAATCAGAGTTTTCCGTCTATTTTCATGGAAAAAAGAAAATTGGATGCCCAAGGTAAAAAAATATAGAAATCAATAAATTTATCTATCAGAATATCCAAATGAATATTGAGTTATTTCAACTATGTTTGCGCCATATGATAAGAGTGTATCAAAATTTTTTGTGTGCCTAAAACTAGATCTATTGAAATATCTACCTTCCTATCTGGTAAAATACTATAAAATTAAGCATGGAATATATTAGGAAAATTCTTGAAACGCAAAAGAATATTACTTAGAAGATAAATATCCTCAGGAGAAACCACAATAGTAGTCAATATACTCTTGATCTCTCAATAAGAAGGTAATGCATGAATAGACCTTAGATCGTACTCTCCTTGAAATACCCCGAAGATCCAATCAGCCACAAGAAACGAGACACACTAATAATAATAATAAACCTCATCATGATGTGAAATAAGGAAATACATCCCTATAATTACATAAAATAGATCTATATTGAGAATGAAGAAAATCAAATACTATCTCTGCCTTAGCTATCAACAACGAACAAAAAAACTAAAAACCCTTTTCTTTCCACTTCTTAAGAGGTTCCACTAACTCCATAACAAATGAAATGATATCCATTGTAATATTAAGAATATTCAAAAAATGGGAAAATATAACAAAATGGGTGGCACCTGTATCAAAAAAATAAAACACTACTAAAGATGAAATAATGATGGTACCTCTCTCTGTCACTAGACCCACCTCCACCTCCACCAAAAACACATCCATTACATGACGGTTTGATACTATTAAGGATTATGTCTGGATCTATGTACTCTTTGAATAATTGTATTGCATAATTTTATCATTTGGATCCAATGATCATTAGCCAATACATGGAATACATATATTCTGACAGAACCAATATATATGACCGTAGCTTTAACAACTATTACACATCATCACAGGTGCGTAAAAAGAACACCATATCTACCCAACAATTCTATAATAATAGAAATTAAAGTTTACACGAATGGCTAAATATAAATGTTCATAGGTGGCTCAATACATAGAACCACCACCACCACTCCTATGATGATCATTCCACTTTCTCTTTCTCCCATGTGTGCCACTAAAGAAGCTACTAGGTGAAAGAGAAGGGAAATAATTACTAACATTTCCTACCATATCCATATCATTCCACATTTCCCAATAAAATATATCTATATATGTTAAAATATTCTACATAAATAACTATGAGTAGATATCTGATCGCAATCATAGTGGGTACTTTTGATCCTTTAGCTTGTTGTTATTTAGTACCTCTATAGAAAAATTAACCAACTCTAAAAACTAGTTCATATACACTGAAACTAAAAAAACTATTTTTGGTAAGGAGAATAACTAGAGTGAACTCTACATAATTAGAAACTCTCGAAAAAACATCTGAAATAACATGATATTTAAACCCTTCCATTCCAATTCCATGTTCCTATCCTCATATTTGATAGAACCCCACTCTCACTTACTAGGATCTTCATTTCTGAATGACACACACATCGCCATGATAGTATTAGGGGTATCTAGGAATTAAAATATCTTTTTGATCTTGTCCAGGAAGTTCTCTACCTCTTGAGTTTCATTTTCTCTATTAAATGATAGTGTCTTATGAAGTATATACTCCCATGATGGATCAATTTCTTTTAAAAGGCCTGGATGTAGAACGAAAATTGTGTTTTTGACTTACGGTGCATTTTTTTCTTCAACATTAATTTCTTGAAAAATAACCACTAAAATATTCCAATCTAGAGGAGTATTACCTTGACTAGTATCTACTACACCCTCATAAGGAACCTATGGAGTACATCTCATAGGTGTACCACTGCACACCAAAATATAATAAATGGTCATACAATAAGATAATCTAAGTTAAATCTAGAAAACCATAATCAAAATTGAGATTGGGATCAAAAATTAAAAATAGGAAACACACATCCCAACATCCCATGGATACATGAGTCTCTTAATGGATAGATATTTCTAAGCACTCACCGCAACCTACCTCTCAAGTCTCAAAAATCTCATATTCAATCTACCAACTTCCCAAAATAGAACACATCCCCCTATAAAACTAAAATGACATGAACCTTACCCAAATACCCCCTTATAGTTGTACCCAAAACAAACGATAAAATACCCCATGGGTGTTCTTAGTCCCCATGGATTTGTTAATAGAACAGAGGAATTAACAACAACCAAAGGTAATTATTTTTCCAAACATAAATTAGAAAACATGGAATAGTCATAAAGAAGCAACGAAAATTAGAAAATAATATAACATGAAGTATATTCCATAATAAATAGAAAAAACAGAAGTGATACAACTCAAAATTATCTAAACAATCTCCAAGGTACAAAATCCTATAGAAAAGAACAAAAAAAATATACTCTAAGTGATAACATGGGAAAACTCTCAATATCTCACCATCATCTAACTAAATGTAGATGACAGAAACCTCACCACCTCACTACATCACATTTCCTATCCCTATATAGAAATAAATAACAATCTATACTCCCCACCTAATGGGTGTAAATAGTGTAAGCTAAATAGCCTTAGTAGGATACCACCCTTGTGTTCCATATCATGTATTTGTAATATAATCTAAACATGCTCATGTTTAAATAAAAAAAGTCATGATAAACTACTAAAAATTTAAAATCGAAATCATCGTAAAACATTTACACTTTCTACACAATTCCAAAAAATCCATGAAAATTGGTTCCAAAGGATATCACATATATGAATGTACAAAAGCGAAGCATCTCTCATATATATTATCAAATCCATGGATGTAAAAGTGAAAATAGTGCAATCTAAATCATAGGTAACATCGTCCAAGGATCACTACAAGTAATACTATCTAGAACACTTGTACCCAAGACATATTCATTAACACACAACAAGTATTTAGATATATACTTAGAATATATAGAGAATAAGAACCCATTATCAAGGGAACCTGCCAATAGGTATAAAAAATTCCCTAGAATAATGGGCCTAATAGTACCAGAACACCTCATGATTGAACCCCCGGATAGTATCGATGAATGAGGCTTATTAATTCATCCTTAACATAAATATCCAAGGTGTCACATGTGGTAAATGTTATAGGCCATTTCATCATAACTGTGATTTGAAAACCATTTCATATATCTATTTCTCACTTTTTTTAAAATACCTTTTATTTTACCAAAGCACATGGAAACCATATTTTCTCAAAAACTCATTACAACACACAAAATTAAATCCATCAATCATTACATTTTATTTTAAAAAAAAATATGGAATCAAGGGAAATATGTTTATCGAACATAAGCTTGAGTAGGAACCACCTACCTCAAACTCAAGCTGCACAAATCTATAATAGGATCTGACAACACAAAAGAACACATACAAAATAATATAGGACCTAAAATTAATCATTTCATATTTGAATCAATTCAAAAAAAAATAGTTGGTGGAGAAGACAAATCACAACATACCTCAAACAAAATTTCATTACACACCACAACCAACACAAATTTCATTATATAATGGAAGATCGCACAAAAAATTTATAAAGGATCTTGATTTTTATTCACACAAATCAATGGATACATAAATGTAGAACAAAGGTGATACCATCCAAAATGAATAAAAATAATTAGAAAAATCTATTTCCAAGATAGATACACCACAACAATGATAGTGTTCAATCACTAAACGTACAATCTAGATGGAGAAAAAAAACCCAAAATCACAAGGGAGAGCTCCAAGGTCCTTAGTTAGAAGGTTGTGGATAAATGAAAAAAAAATCAGAAGTGTCATTCATTTAAAACATCAAATCCCCAAAAATTCATGAAACTTACCCATTTCACGATGTGAATTTCTCAATTAAAAAAACCTATTTAAAAATTGGTTTCCTTGGATTAAAAATCCTGAATTTGATCATTTCACAACCTGAGCCAGATTCCCATAGAGTAAACCTTCCATGCCTTTATGCAATTCATGAAATATTCTTAGAAACTAATACACTACATTTGAACCTTTCACAATTTTAAATCATCATTTAGATAGTAAATGGTTCAAACTCTACAAAAAACCCAAACCATCACTAGTTTTCATTTAACATGTGGATAACCCTATAAATACTTTGATACACTTATACCTAGAGTCCATTAACTCATATACATACATCACCAAACATTATTTCATTTTCCCAAGAAAACTTTCTCTATTATAAGAATCCCCAAAATTCACCCAAACAAAGAGGGGAATGAAAATAGATATATGAAATACATGAAATAGGGTAGCAAGATGTTACAAGTAGTAGTTATGCATGATAGTGTGGTGTTGAAATTTAGGGCGACATGGTTAACGCAGAGATGGGTGGAATTTTTTTTATTACTTTGATTTACCTATTTTATTTTGGTAATTATTTTACACTATACTCATCTTATACCTTTGTTGTTGTATTTTTTATTAGCATTGTGAATTTCATTTATATAAGATAGTGTTGATTTAGTTGGATATTATTTTTTTATAAAAATCATTAATTAAGGTGTTACCTAATTCCTTGGTTCTTATCACCAACCCATAGGTATTGTGAATTCCCTTCGGGCATTTCAATAGGCTAGTTTGGTTATCTATTTAAAGGATGAGCTAGATATGTTCATCAAAAAAAATTATTAGTGGAAGTTTTTATTTGAATTCTAGAATATTCTTTCCTCAATATGTTTTTTTATATAAAAGATATTATCATGAACCCCTCCCCAAAAAGTGTTCCCCTTCTTGGTCAGCAATGTGATATGGGAGATAGTGACACCCATGTCCCGCCTCTAGTAGGCCTTGGGTTGGTGACTAGCACCAACGGTTTAATAATCACATAGATAGGAGGCATTACCCTCTAAGAGAACACATAATAAATAGTGATATAAGATAGACACCAACCAACTCCAACTCATACAGAAATATAGAGATAATCCTAAGTACACATATGTATTGTCATGAAAATCATACTAGAAATGAACGGGAAAACTGCAAGTAACAAAATAAAGTAAAATGGATGTGACCACAGAGTCCGAATAGTTCCTGCAAAACCAGCACAAAAGAAAATAACCAGCCTAGTCTCCATACTTCTCCAAGTGACCTGAAAAATAGTTGTATATACATTGGGTGAGTATAATCGTATACTTAGTAGGATCCCCCTAAGAGACTCTCTTGAAAATGTAATGAAATCATGCTAAAACACAGTGAATAACAAGTGAAACCAACTCATCAGCTAAATAGGTATACTATGTTCCCATCCTCACCATGGTTACTATCACCAAGTATCCCATAAAATATTATATAATATAATAAATAATATCAAGGGTACTCCAATACCACTTCCCCACTGGTTTTCTGCTTTTCCCCAATGTCACACGTCCTACGCATCTCTCTCTAAAAAGGTTATCCCATATACACCTAGGTGAAGCACCACAATATGCACCTCGTGCAACACAACCTATTATCCATATAACCAAAGTAAAGAGGTAGTTTTTGAGAGCCACCACAGCTTACATAACATGTATCATACATAAGGTATTATACCACAATTTATTATAGCTAATACACCAAGTAAGGATCATCAAGCTCTCACAACCTGTACACGTTACACCTATAGTAGTCCATATGAAACTATATCCCGAATATATGTGTGTTAAAAACCACAATACATTACATAAATCAACACACATATAATTTCAAAACTAACCACCAAGCCTACCAACACGTGTAACTACCCAGAGAAGAGAGCATGGCTAAAAGGGGTAGTCTTCCATCCATCATCCCATAGGGATGTTGGGTAAAACACCCTCCCCCCCCCAAGGATCATAATCCTCAGGATGTTTGTTTCCTTAAACGATACGGTGGAGTAGCATATAAAACACCAAAATTATAGAATATACAACAGATCACAACAACACAATGGAAAAAACACAATCTTAGACTCAACTACAGTTAACATCTCTCAGACTCACATACACCACTTATATGACCTGATATCCTATAATCATACAACCATTTAAATAGTTTTATTAAGTTACTTATCCCTTTTTATCAGTTTTAGTTAATTTAATTAATAATTTAACCATTAATTAATAGTTATTAATTCGACATTACATTTCATTATCATCACACCAAGTTTCATGCCCTTCATGCATAACAAAACCAAGTCCACAACATCTCAGAAATATTACCTCAGCATTGAAACCCAGATAAATATAACCACATGGGTTATCATCATTTATTCCATCATTTATTAACATTATTATTGCGTTCCAATAATTTGAGGAATTCTAGAAAAAAATAACTAAGGTTCCAAACACAAGGGTCTCAACACAGTGGGTAGATAGACTACCTGTCGAGCCTTTTCCACCTATAACAGGAGAATAGACCCATCCATAATTAGGAAGATAAACACAAAAAATAACATAACATACTCAGCATGTCATTTCTTACATTGAAAGGAGGGTAAGAAAAAAAGTTTCATTAAGCAGTGGGGGAAGTAAATAATTTAAACAAACAACAAGATTCAATAGGCATCCAGCATTCATAACTGACATGTTTCATTGTCTCTAGTGTCCTCCCCAATACCCACATGAAAAAACCATTGAATATTTCTAGTATAGGAATCAATTGTTTCCCCAACCCCTAGGCCTACCTGCCCTGCATACCAAAACATCTTCCTAGGATCAGCCATCCCAGGCTCACACAACATCATGAGTAATAGGAAAATAAGAAACAAGAAAATGGGCTCTCAGTCCCAATCAAGGCATTTAGCCTTCAAACACATCAAGCACTCATGGATCCAAACATAAGGCTCTTTGCATTTACAAGAAGGAGGGTAACTCAAAAACCCTAAAAAAATTATCTTTTATCAATCAATCAGTTATTTAATACATCTTGAATTATCTAGTTCATATAAACCTGAAAAACTAAATCAATTTGATTATCAAAAGTTTACCATAGTAATAAACGGATTCAAAAAAATTCCCCTTTATTTTTAGCCAAATAATTTACAATTAATCCTAGATTTATGTTCGTTTCCAATTTCCATCTAGAATGAAATTATAAACAAAGAAAACATAGATATAACAAAATCTTGAAAAACCAATAGAAAATAAAATTTGATCGATACCAATTTTTTTAACTAGTTTAAATAATCATTATGTCAATTCCATTGTGATCTAGTGGGACAAAACATGGTAACTCTGCAGTTTCACATAAAATAATCCCCTACCTTAAAATGGTTATGATGCTCTTTTCACAAGAATGATCCATGCAATGGATCATGATTTCCTCTCCTGAAAGATTGTATCCACCTGAGGATGTGGAGACACCACCATAACAATCAACAACCCAGGAAGCTCCATTAGGAATATAGAGAAAACATTACATAACAAGGAAAAGAAGAAAACAGAAGAAACCTATCTAGGAACCTAGAAGATCAGTATTAGAAAATACATTATATGAAATATGGATTGGAAAGTTCTTGATTGCACCAGAACTTGGGGTGTGCATACAGTAAGAAGAAACTCCAAGGAAGACATGATCTAAGGATACAACACTACGCACGAATCCTTTGGGAAGGAAGTAAAGCTTCAAGAATATTTCACTAGGGAACAAAAAGGAAGAATAATGGAAGAGGATATCTAGTCCCTTTATATGATTTAATAGAGAAGGGGTTTAAGATATGCTGGATTTTCCATAAAGATAAGATCTATCAAAGATCACACGGTTTGACCGATTAAAGGCTTCTCTACCCGTAGGAAAATTATGATAGGATTAATGGGAATTGAATGAGCCTTAAACCCCTTAAAAAAGTCATTGAATGCATTTTATGTACAAGGAAATGTTAAACATGTGAAATTTTAAGAAATATGGAAGAACTAGAAATTTAAAAAAGTAAATGACACAGTTCTAGAAACATTGTTCATGACACCATTTCAGTGGCACTGTTTCTATCTCAACATTTTGGAAATTTGGAAAAATATTGGGGATAAGTCATCCTGGACTCCCACAACACCTCAAACATTAGATTTCATCAATGGAATGGATCGGACCTATTCAGGCCATGACATCAGATACCTCTCAAAATATTCTCATTCCCAAGAGTCCAAAACCAACCCATATAGGAAACACACGAAGGGGTCCGAGAACCACTATTTGAGATACCTATCATGGTTATGACCAATAAAGGACCTAATATTCTTCAAAAAGAAACATGAGAAACCACAAACCACCCACAAATAGCTTCTAAACACTCTCTTTGGGGAGATGCCTCTCAAAAGACAACAATCCACACAAGAAACAAAAGAAAGGCATCTCAAAACCCGGAAATTCCTACAACCACGATCCAAACATCATTACAATGAAAGAGGTAAGAATCAAATAGCTCAGGGTATTTAGAATCTATCTAAAACTCATGTTCCTATGTACTCTCCTCCACACCACTGTGTGGCCACAAGACATGAACCAATGGAATAGAACACCTACACAAAACCTTCTCCTTGAGGTCCACGATCTATATAGTCTGCTCCTCGAAGGTCCCATCATCATCAATGTCAATCTCACCACAATCAATGACATGATAGTCATCATAAAGATATGGATGGAGCTGTGAAACATGTAAAATATTGTGTATATGGATCCTCTATGGGGGAACTTACACCCGATACACCGTAGCATTACTATTATCAAACACCTCAAAAGGCCCAAAAAACTGGGTAGAAATCATACATTAACTACCAAACCTTAATTTCCTATGACGGGGATCCCCCTGCAGAAACATGTGATCCCCGACCTCAAACTCTAAAGATATCCACCTATAATTATCATAAGACCTCTTGATGATATTGAGTTGCCTTCATCCTCTAACGAATTTCCTAAACCATCTCTGTCATATTCTATACCAATTCTGGCCCGATAATTGCCAAGTCTCCAACCCTAGTCTATCACAATTAATAATTCAATGGTCATCCCTACAAGGATTCCAATGTCACCATACCAATGGTTGAGTGAAAAATATTTTTTAATAGAACTCTACAAAGGGTAGGTTCCTCATCCACGAACCTTCAAAATCTAGGATACAAGAGTGCAACATGTATTCAAAATTCTAGATGGTTCACTCATTTTGACCATATGTCTGTGGATCAAAAGAAATATTATGGAAATGATGATAGCTGAAATCATTTTTGTGACCTCTCCAAACCCTTGAGGTAAAATTGGGGTATTGATCAGAAATTATCATCCTCATGCCTCCATAGATTCTCATCATCTCCTCCAGATTCTTCCTAGACAAAACCTCCACTGAACTTGACTCCTTGATCGCTTTGAAGTTTGATGATTTCTTTAAGTGATCCACTAACACCCATATAACATCATATCCTACCCATGATCAAGGTAAACTAGTAAAAAAGTACATCGAAATGTCCTCCCACTTCCCCTGAGGAACATCCTATGGCTAGACCAAACCACTGGGAACACGATGCTCAGCCTTCACCTTCTGGAATACCAAACATCGAGACACAAACTCTGTAACCACACACTTAAACCCAGGACACTAAAACTGACTCTTCAAGGCATGGTTAATTTTCATCATGATAGGATGTACCGCTAAGGGAGTACCGTGGAAATCCTTGAGAACCATCTCATGCATTTCTAAAGGAATGTAAATCTCTCTCTGAAACAACAGTCATTGATGTTCATCCCCAGACCAACCATCAGGGGATTTACCAAAAATAACTCGATCTATTCATGCCTCTACCTCATGATCCACCAACCAGGACTCTTCTACCCACTAGACCAGTGATGACTACACCATCATCTAGAAAAGTCAACCATTACCTTTGACTACTCCCATATTAAGAGACGACCCTAAAATCTCTTCCATCACGCTCTGTGAATCTCCAAATTCACATATTGCATCACTAAGTGGATTTATTCTCAATGCATTGGCTACACCATTCCATTTTCTAGGTTTATATGTAATTTCAAATTCTTAATCCTATAAGAACTCAATCTATAGACATTTTCAGAATTTCAAGTCACACTGGGAGAAAACATACCTCAATATCTTATGGTCGGTGAAAACCATAAAACACTCATTGATGAGGTAATGTCTCCACAAATTCAGAGAAAATACCATTGCTGCCAAATCGAGGTCGTGGGTGGAATAGTTATGGTCATGGGGACACAACTAATGAGACTGATAAGAAAAGACAGATCTCTTATGCCTTAGAAAACATTCTAATCCGAGACATAAACCTTCATAGAAAATGAATAACTGAACTAACTCTACTGAAAGAAAAAGAATCGGAGTACTAACCAACTTCTCTTTTAGATAATCAAATGTTTCCTGCACTGATCAGTCCATATGAACATGAGATCCTTATTGGTCAATGTTGTCATAGGATTTTTAAATCGAGTGAAATCATCCACGAACCTCCTGTAATAGTGTTCCATACAAAGGAAACATTTCACCTCTTCCTCTATCTTGGGTGCTTCCCAAGACACAATTGCTTCTATCATTGACTGATCCACAGATACTCCCTACTAAGATACATCACTCCCCAATAAATGGACTTATATATCCCAAAATTCTCACTTCAACAACATCCCAAATAGCTATTATTGACAATAATGTCCCAAAATAGCATGCATATGTTGTGTATGGTCCTCCTCAAATGTGGATTACACAATGATTTCATCAATGAAAACCACCATGAATTTATCTAGGAACACACAGAACACAACATTAATCAACCCTATGAACACATCTCTAGAATTTGTCAAATTCAACTTCACCACCCAGAACTCGTAATTCCCGTGATGACAAAGAAAATCAGTCTTTGTAATATCCTCAACCTTCACTCGCATATGATGATACACAGACCAAAAATCGATTATAGAGAACCATGTCACACCCTTCAGTTGATCGAATAATTAAAAAATCCATTGAAGAAGATAGTGATTCTTAACCGTCACATTGTTCAAGCGATTAAAATCAATACACAACTAGAAATTGTCGTCAGCCTTATTCATGAACAAATACGGTGTGCCCCACGGTGACACACTCTTCCAAACAAAATCACACTAAATTAGATCATTTAACTGTATATGTAGCTCCCATAACTCTTAATGGGTCATCCTATATAGAGAATTATAGAAAGGAGACCCTCCTTGCTGTAGCTCAATCCTGAACTCAGTCTCTCATCGTGGGGTAATTCTACACCCTCTTCTAGAAAGACATCAGGGTACTCTTCAACGACCTAGGGAAACACTGACTGTTGGTCTTTTGGTGAACCCAACATCATTTCATCCATCATGGATGAAAAATAAATAACACGTCTCTAACCCCTTCAAGGGTATATCTCACCAAAAAATGATATAGTCCATTCATTAGCATCGAAGAACACCACCTTCCTTTGGAAGCAATCCACAATATCTTACACCAAATAAAACCAATCCATTCCAAGGATGAAATCATATGGTTGTTTCCGTAAACATAGTAAATCTCCCCATAAGAGTGGTGCTTCCCCAACACTAGATCATTTTCTCTACATACATCAAACAAGTCTTTTCGTCCTCCAACTGGCACAGTCAACGCGAAGCACACTGGAAGCCTCTCTACCTCAAGTCCCAAAGCATAGAAAAGTGCAAGTGATATGAAGAACTGTGTGGATCCTTAGTCAAACAAGGTATACACTCGAATAGAAAACAAGAAAGGGGTACCTCGAACAACTTTTAGATCACTTGGAGCTAGAAACGATATTTCTTTAAGCTGAATATGACCTACTCCATGGCCTCTCTGACCATAATGATGGTCACCACCAAGGCCGCACTCTACTCTTAGAGTATGGGGAGCATCGCAAGGTTTTCCTAGGCCTTCCCCATATACACTCTTCTGATCCAAAGCTTGTGCAACCTACGGTTGATGCCTTGTCTGGAACTGCCTCAACTGGGAAACCAGAAGCAGAACACTTGGTACATGATGAGCGATCTAAAAGGTTAGGAACTATTGCTGCTAATGACCATGGCCTCCATAAGAAAAACAAGAGCATGATCCCTTGACATAGGGAAAAGATCCCCTGCCCTAGATAAAATGATATGTTGAGGGCTGGGACCTACACCTAGCCGAACTGAAACACTTATTCCTTGAAAAATGGGAACCCCAGACCAGAGATCTGATTCATGAGGAATCCTAACGACTCCTCTCTCATTAAAATATTATTCTAGGTAACATCATCACAATGACCTCTACTCTCTATAGCACCTCAAGATATGTCTTCAATATAAACAGGGTTATCTCATGTTGGATCTCTGGATGCAAAGCCTCCTCAAAATGCCTCACCCTAGCCTCCTCATCTTGAAACAGGTCTAAATCTTATCGTAAAAGGTTCTTGAAAATGATTCCAAACTCTCACACACTAGATCTCCCTGTCAAAGGGTTAGTACCACTTGGTGATTGGACACCTTCTCGGCTGAAAAAAACATCCACTATGAACTTGTCTAAGAACTTCTCCTATAAGATCATTGAATCCTCATGATCCCTCAGGAACAAGAACCACCACTCCCTCACTACAACATGTAGCATCATCACAACCAAGGATACCCATTTCTCCATTCAATCATGGATCAAACTTAATTCTATCTCAACATCCTTCAACCATTCTTCTATGATTGAATCTAAAATGGATCCCACAAATGTCTGTAGACTTTGGAGCTGAATATCTCTCTATATCCCCATCAAATTGTATCCATTTTCAACCTTCACACTATGGTTATCTTCTCGCACATCCTACTAGACATATTTTGCGTGAACATAACGAGGAAGTCAACCTGGAGCCACACATAAAAAATAAAAAATAGTTAGAGCTCCTAAACTTGGAATATGGAAGACTCAACATTAATTAATTATTTTATTTTATTCATTTTTGGTTAACCTATCCCAAGGTATAACTAATAAAACACATGCATAAAAAAGAATTATTCATGATCATTTCCTAGGTTTCTACCATGAAACAATTGTCGCCTCGTTTAGTAGCCACTATAAACATAATGGTCGGTATGTTAGACCATAGGGGACATAAATACATGTTCTTTAGCTAGTCTAAAGTTTTTATAGAACTTAATAAACTTGACTGTCATCATTTCCCTGCCAACCCCTGAAACCTCACATGTTCCAAACTCCAAACCTCAACATATTCCTCAACCAGATCCTTAATACCACTCTTTCCTGACTGCCTACCCACAAAGTCTACCCATCCTGGGCTAGATATGTGATAACGGTGATAGTGACACCCGAGTCCCACCTCTAGTAGGCCCCAAGTTGCTGACTAGCTCTGAGGGTATAATAATAACCCAGGGGGTAGAATTACCCTCTAAATAACACATGAAATAGAGAGAGATAAAATAGGCACCAAACAACTCCATCTCATAAAAAAAATATAAAAACAAACCCAAGTAAACATACATATTGTGATGAAAATACTACTTCAATTGAAAGGGAAAATAAAAATACCAAAAGAAAGTAGAATGATAGCGACCACGAAGCCCGAACAGTTCATACAAAACCCACATGATAGTTATAACCATCATGGCCCCCACCCTGATCCAAGTGTCCTAAAATTAGTTGTATACACCTAGGGTTAGTATAAAAGTATACTCAGTGGGATCCTCCCTGAAGCCTCTCATATAAAAGTAAAAAATCATGATAAAGCACAGTGAATAACAAGTGAAACCAAATCAACACATAAATAGGTATATTATGTTCCCATTCTAACCATGGATACTCTCACCATGTATCAAATAAAAGGGTATATAATATAATAATGAATATCAAAGGTACAATGCTACAACTTCCCCACTAGTTTTCCATTTTCCCCAATGTCGCACGTCCTAAGCATCAATCTCTAAAAAGGCTTTCCCATAGACCCCTGGGAAAAGCACCAGAACAAGAACCTAATGAAACAAAACCACCAAATCTATGTAACCAAAGTAAGAAGGTTGTTTTTTAGATCCAAAACATCTTGAATAACATGTATCATACATTGGGTATTTTGCCTTATGCCATTATATCCCATAAACCGAGTAAGGATCCTAAATCTATCACAACCTATAATCATTACACCTATAGTAGTCCATATGAAACAATATCCATAATATATGTGGGTGAATAACCGCATTCCATTAAATACCTCTACACACATATATGGGGAAACTCATCGTTGTGACTACCATCACATGTAACTATTAAGAGAAGATAGTGGGACCAAAGGGGGTAGGCATCCATCCATCCTCCCATCGAGATATTGGGTAAAACACCCCTAGGGATCAGAATCCCTGGGGTGTTAGTTATCCTAACTGACATGGTGGAGTAGAACATAGAAACACAAAAAGTACAAAATATACTATAGCTCTCAGCCACACTGTGGAGAAAACCTATTCGTAGACTAAATTACAGTTATTTTCTATTGGACTCCCATCTGCCACTGCTAAGACTAGATATCCTATAAGAATATAACCATTTAAATTGTGATATTAAGTTACTTATCCGTTTTTATCATTTTTACATTACATACTTAACTATTTAACTGTTAATTATCCATTATTAATTCCAAATTACATTTTATTATCATCACACCGAGTTCCATGCCCTCCAAGAATAACCAAACCAAGTCCACAACTTCTCAAGAATATTACCTCAGCATTGCATCCCATCAAGATCCAACCCAATGGGTTAACAACATTGATTCAAAAAAATATCAATATAATTATTACATTCCCTTAATTATAAGAATTATAGAGTGGATAATATAAACTACCAAACATAGGTGTCTCAACATGTTGATTAGATGGAATACCCATCGAGCCTTTTCCACGTGTAGCAAGAGAATAAACCCATCCATCCTTGATAAGGTAAACATGGAAACCACGTGGAATACCCTATGCATCTTCACCTCATTTGGAAGAAGGGTAATCAATACTATCTACCTTAAGAAATGGGGAAAGTAAATAAGATAAACAACCAAGAAGATTAAATAAGCATCCAACATTCATAACCAACCTATTCCATTATATTGGGTTTCCTCCCCAACACCTGCATACATAAACCAATTCATCAACCCACTCTATGTGTCAACTCCTACCCCAATCATGGGGATTTTCTACCCCACATACCATAATATCCTCCAAGTCTCATTCATCCTAGGATCACACCACAACACAAGAAGTAGGAAAACAATCAGAAAGGAACTAGGCTCTCAACCCCAAACAAGGCATTTAGCCTTCACACACAATGAGGACTCACAACTCCAAGAATAAGTATATGGGCCTTTACAATAAATAGGGTAACTCAGAACCCTTTCAGAAATTATCTATTTTCAACCAACTAGTTATTTAATCCATCTTGAGTTAGAAGGTTCATTTAAACATGCATAACTGCATCCATTTGATTATCAACAGTTTACCAAAGTAGAAACTAGATTAAAAAACAAGCCTATATATCTTTATCCAATTAATTTAAAATTAATCATAAATTTATGTTCTTTACCAATTTTAATTAATAATGAAATTCTAAATAAATATAGAATAGATATCACACAATCTATAAAAAAGATTCATTAATATATGATCGATACAAATTTATTTATCTAGTTCAATTATTTAGTATGTCTATTACATTATGATACAGTTAGATAAAACTTGATTACTCTATAGTTTCAATTAAAGGAATAATGAATCAATGAATTCCATAACTCAAAAAATATTCTGATGCTATTTTCACAGGAACAATCCACACAGTGGATCACGATAGCATATCTCGGAAGACTACATCCACCCGATGAAGCAGAGACAACCATAACAACCATCTACCCCGTAAACTCAATTAGGAACATAGATAACACATTCCATAACAATGAAAAGGAGAAACTAGAAGGAACCACTATAGAAACCTAGAAGATCAGTGAAAGAACATACCTTATATTAAGGATGGATCGAAGATTTCTGATTTCACTGGAACAGAGAGTGTGCATGCATTAGGAGGAAACTCTAGGGAAGACACAATCTAAGGCTATAGCACTACGCATGAATCATATGTGATAAAAGAAAAGGGTCGAGTGTCTCTCACTAGGAAACAAGAAGGAATATAAAGGGAGGAATATATCTCATCCCAATATAATATTTAATAGAGAATTAGTTTATGATACAATGGATTTTTCATTATGATCAGATCTATTATTGATCACGCGTTTTGACCAAGTAAAGGATTTCCAACCCTAAGGAAAATTAAAATAGGAGTTATGGTATTTCAATCAACCTTAATTCCCATAAAACAATGATTTTAATTCATTTTATGTCAAATTAAACTTCAAATGGGAGAACTATAAGAAATATGAAAAATTTGAAACATGATGAAGGAAATGACACAGTTCTGGAAACACTATTTATGACGCCATTTCAGTGACACTTTTTCAGTGACTCCATATTTGTGCCACTTTTTTGGGGACACTGTTTCCACGCCACTATTATGGCGCCACCTTTTTCTTTCCACAGTTTTGGTGTCATCATTTTCGTGACAATATTTCGGTGCCACCATTTCCATGTCACCTTTTCAATGCCACCATTTCGATATCACCTTTTCAGAAATTTTGAAATGTGTTGGGGAGAAGTCTTATTGGGCTCCTAGAACTCCTAAATCAATATATTTCATCCATGGAATGGATTATAGAGGTTCTTTCCAATATAGATATGATTTTTGTGACTTGAGGGGTAGTTCCTGAGAAATTACTGGCGAGATATAACCATAGTGATCCTTATATTACAATGTAATATAGTGGGTTTTTATATAATATTGAGTTTTTATATTGGCTCAGTTCCCTAATATTGTTCAATTAGATTAAACTGATATTAATTTTTTCTTTATATTCTACATATTTTCTTCAATGTTGTACAATCCATTAGAAGTCTTATTAGAGTTTATTAGGAGGGTCTTGTGGGTGATTTTCCATAATGACAAAACCCATTTGATCAAAACCCTATTTAAATGATACTACAAGTAGTTCATTTAATGGAACATACTATTTTCCCTATCCTTGGTAAATCTAGATCGGTGAAATCGAGAATAAATGGAGATAAATATCAATATCAAGGGTTTCGCCAACAAAATCCACCATCTTCAAAGGTATGAATGATCCCTAAGAAGTAGTATATTTTCATTGTCTTTTCAAATAGATTCATGAAATTCTGTAAAAAGTAGATTATGTTAAGGTAAAGTGTTTAACCTTTAAACATAATGGCCAAATAAGTAAATGGTGGTACATATTAGTTCAATAAAGAAGCATGAAGTCTTAGGGTTATAAAAATTCAGTATAATATTCTTCATATAGTTTTTTCCTGAATTAATTATGATGGGTAAATCCATTTTTTCCTCACCTTTAATTTGGTTAATTGAACTATGATTCACTATTCCATCCATTTTGTGATTTTATTATATTTTTATCCTAGGGTGGTATCAAATGATAATTTTTAAGGATCATAATGTTCAAATGGGATTGAGGGTAGAAATCAATTCTCAAGGGTTCATGGTAACCTTACCTCCAATATGAAGGAGGTTGATAGAGTGATAATAGTAGAGATTAAATTTTTAGGAAATATAGGGTTGGTTTGAATTCCTCTTCCAATTTGTGGTAGTTTTAGTGGATCATAGGGGAAGAAGAGGAAGTTAATAGATACTCTAAAGGTAGTTGGTAGTGTTTCATAATAGTGTGATAAATCCAAACCTTTGGCAGCATCCAGTGGTTATATATTGACTTTCAGCTTGTATGGAAATATTGGGAACACAAATTTATTTTTCCCTGGAGCTCCAAAAGTTTGTAACTCATATGAATATTAAGATTATCTACATAAATTCAACCCCGATCATTCTAATCCTCATTATAGATCATGTTCTTCTACCCTAATGGATCTATAGTGTATTTTTATTCTTCTAACTCAATTGGCTTCTACCCAAATCCATTGTAATAAATTAGTTACACATAGTTGTAGAGTATTTGGTGGAAGGTGGTTCTAAATCTTTGAGAATGAGAGGTGCTATATTTATTGCTTCATCTTTAGAGACTTCTTTATTTGACTTTGGTTCTTCTAACACTTTTATATCAATCAATTTTTTTGAATTTTATAAAACATTGAATGGAACTCATGCTTTAAAAAATGGATTTGGTGGCACATCATGGAAAGAATAAAGAGTATGGTTTTTAAAGTTCCTCATGTTCATTCTCCAAGTCTAAAGATTCAATAATTTTGGATTTATTCTTTTAAAATTAGACAAATTTTATTTTACCATCAGGATGGGTTAGTTGTTCACCCATAAAGAGTATTGATTGTATCCATTAGTGGGTTTCATTTAATACCTATGATGTGAGATTTTGGGTATTTAGGGGAGATTATGATTTGATGTCTAGTCGAGTGGGATCCCCTTTACTAGAACATGGATGATTGATATATAATTTCTTATTTTAAAAGGTAAATTAGTTTTTTTATTCCTTTGGTTGTTAGGGAATTTATTAATGTGTTTCCTGATGACTTTTTTGGTATAGGATAAAAAAGATAGGTGGAATTTCCAATTGGTTTGGTGCCTATAAGTCAACTAATGTCTATTTTTATTGGATGAAACTCACTGAATTGAACAAGTTGGGTATTCAATTATATTATTTTAAGATAAATTATTTCATTCATCTTTTTTATAACCTAGGGAATATCTTGTACATTTTCTATTAAGCGTGATAGAACTCTTCATCATTCTATCAATTATCGAAATCTTAACCAGGTAATTATTAAGGATAAGTATGTTTTCCCCATAAAAATGACTTTTTTATCCTGTTCAAACATGAAAAGTGGATTTTGAAATTTAAAATTAAATATCGATATCATTAACTCATATTAATAAATTGAATTTTTGAAGACCATTTTCTAAATCATGTATGACCACATTGAATATCTTATGATTTTATTTATCTTGACTAGCACTATTACAGTTGTCATGTATTTGATGAACCATATATTCTACCAATACCATGATTCATTTTTTGTGGTATCCATTTATAATATTCCTATATATTAAATATCTATGTAAGATCATCAGATTCACCTAAAATCATTTTTTAGAATCCTGGGGGATCAACATATTTTTCCTCAATTTTCTAAATTCCATTTGAATTTTTAATATGTTATGTTCTTAAGAAAACTAGTTTCAAACCATGTTTTATCAACTAATATTGATATGTTGAAAGTTATATTGTCTTGGGAAGATTCACATAATTATTCTAGATTCCAATATTTTTTTTGTGGTAGGATATTGTCAACGATTCATAAATATTTTCTAAAAACATAAATCAAAATTTATTAATAAAGTATGGATAGGGGTTGATTTATTATGGAATTTCAATTGTTAGAATTGCATTAATGAATTTAAGTTATGAAAAATAGTAGATATAATTTTTAACTTTATATAAAATGAATAGAGATATTTTGTTTATTTTTATCCCTTAGGTGCAGTCTTGGGATGTGTTTTAATGTTGGGAGATCATGTGGTGGCATATGGATCTCATCAACTCCGACCTCATAAAAAGAATTTCCCCACATTGTATTTGAAACTAACATAAGTTATGGATAATTTTAAATGTTATAAATATTGTCTCTTAAATGAAAGGTTCAGAGTCTATTATGATAATAAGAGTATATCTTATATCTTCCCATAAAGGGACTTAAGCCTCAGGAAAAGGTGATCAGTGGATTATCATCAGACCATTGACATTAACATAGATTATATCCCAGGAAAAGAGAATATCATTTATAATTATATCATTACGGAATTGGATTATAACGTTTTGAAGGAGTCAAAGAAATAATTGGAACTAATGGTACTCTTTAATAAGATATACTTGGATGCGATAGTAGAAGATAAAGGTTTTATTTTGGATATAATGAATTTGAAATCATTAATTCTTGATTCGATTCTTCATGAGTAGAAATAGGATGAAATGTTTAGATGTATGAGTATTTATTTATATAGAAGGGATACCATAAGAAAATGGTCTCTCTATTTATAGGGTTCTCTTTCTATTGGATTATATATGTTGTTTTAGTTTCCATGAGAAATAATTTGATAAAATATTGGAATTTTTATCAATGGGTCATTCATACATGAACTGAAATGATATGTTATGACATGAAATTTTAGTTTTAGTGGCCAGATATGATGTGTTTCATAGATAATTATGTTTCAATTTCCAATAAATTCCATTAAATCAATGATGTTCACCAAAATCCTTTTATTTTTATTCTTACTCGTCATGTACTAGTGTGAATGTCATATGAGGGTTCCATGAATTACATTTTCGAACTACTATAGAATCTTTGAGGGAAGAATTCTATTTTCATCATGATTGATATATTGAACAAGTATTCTAATTTCATTCTAATTTTACTGACCAAAAATATTTATGATTTGGGAAAAATATACATTCATGAAATCAAGATATTGTATAGGTTTCCTTCTAAAATTATCCTAGATAGGGGCCTCTAGTCTACCTCATGGTTTAGGAATGTCTTCTATGAGGTGATGGGTTAAAGAATCAAGTTTATAAAAAATTACCATCCTATGATGAATGGACTGATATAGTATGTTATTCATATTTTGGTGGATGTTCTTCATGATTTCATCATAAACTTTGGAGTTTCTAGGGACATCCACATGGGAATGGATGAGTTTTATTATCATATTAGTTATTAGTTGTCTATTAAAATAGATCCCTTTGAGGCCATGTATGGTCACCCATGAATTACCTTCTTGTTTTCAAGTATTTTATATATTTTCTAATTAAGAAATGAATTTTTCATGAGACATAAATAAAGGACCATGTTATTCATTAATGGTTAGTGACTACGTAGAGTCGGTATAATTATTATAATGATCATCAGTTTTATCCTCTGTAACTTTGTGTTGGTGACCAGGTATTATTGAAATTCTCAACTTGGTTAGGTCATCATTAACATTATAAATAATAAAAGGTTTCCCCATGATGTGTGGGACCATTTCAGTTCATTTATCGGATTGTAAAGGTGTATTATTGGTTTCATTTTATATCTTAGTTCACTTAAATTGATTATATATTTTATGTGTCTCAAACCAAGAGGTATCAACCTAACTCATCCCATGTTTTAAATTGTGAACCCCAAGATCTAGAACTACATTTCTCAGTTACGTAACAAAGATTCAATTTTTTGACTCTTTATTAAATACTCTACATGGGAAAATTATACCATTATTTGGAAGTCTATAGTGGTGTAGATAACACATAAATGAGATGTGGGAGTGGCAGTCTTTGATGAGGGAATAACAAACTAATCTCTTTATAGATTTAAAATATTAGACATTAATTTTAGAGGATAAAAAGTGACATTATGGGGATATTTTTAAATCCCAACTTGGCATACTATCTATTTTAAATCTTTGGGATGATTATTTTGGGGTTGAGATGTGTTGGTTGGTTACCTATGGATTAAAAAGGTTTTTTATTTCTTAATATACCATGGTCTAGAACATTCCATGGTTAAATCCATATTAATCCCATGGATTGCTCATATACCAAAATCAATACCAATATTCCTTGTATAATGTGTGGTCTTTGGAAAGGGTTGTGAGGTTACTCTCTTTTCACCATAATCTATTGGTCTCCAACACACCACTGTATAGGGTGTAGGTAGTTCCAAATATTTTAAAGTGCTGGATTGGCCATCCCATCTTCTAGAGGGGGTTTTCCCTTTTATGGGGGAAATGCGATATCTTAAGAATAGATTATAATTCTTTTTTACCCTATTTTAGATATATTAAACCCCACTAATTAATTCCCTTTCATGTTTTTTTAATTGCATCGAGTTTCTGGGATTTTTTGGAAGACATATGATTCTTAAATATTTTTTCCATGTTCATGGTATTCTTCTATTTTATTTACTATTGTGTGATTAGTCTATAGGTATAATGTTATTATTTCACTCCTTTAATATAGAGATCATTGAAATGTATATTCTTGTTATGGGGGTTTTGTTCTAGGGAATTTTTTATCTATCTAGATCACTCTTTTTCATAGCTTTTCTATCCCAAAAAATAGTTAGAAGTTCCATGTGTTATGAGTTAGGTGGTATAATAAAAATGATTTGTTATATAAAATTTTCTTATTTCATTTTCTTCCAAAAATAGTTGTAATTCGTAATTTATAGATCTATCTTGAAAAATGATTAGACATGGTTTTAAAGCCATGATTTTTGAGATACATTTATTTTATAAAATTGTTACTAAATGGATTTCCCATTATGATGTTTTGATAGAGATTGATTTCAATGAATGTTTTATTTGGATGAAAATTAATTTGAAATCATTTTATATTTTAATGAATATGTTCTTCCAATCATGTTGTATTTTTATGGAAATTTATTTTAAAGACTCTTTTATTTAATGAAATTTTTTCTCAAATCATCTTCTGTTTTGATGAAAAATAATTTACATTCATGTTGTATTTTGATGAAATGTTTTTTCAAATCAGTGTGTGTGAAATTTCATGTCCTCCAAGTGTGGTTGATGAATATTTGTTTCTTTTAATTGAATGACCTCATTATAAGAAGATCACATGGGATCCTAGGGTACTTAGGATGGAATGAAATTGATACATGCATGCTTGGCATGGTATGTTTTCCTTAACAAAGATAAAAAATAACAACTTGATCTAACCAATGGAATTATTAACACCATTTGGGGGTTAACTTATGGATGTTATTTTCCATACCATTATATGATAATTGGCCGGGGAAATTTGGTGTGCACTTTTCTTAAACCTTCACTGAGGTGTGAGGATATTAGCTTTCCCTGGCCAATTTTATCCTTGAATTTAGTTTCCACATTTTTTCACGTTCAGAAATTGTTTTTATTAACACATTAGATCTTTTGAATTATTGAAATTATTTAAATATAAATGGTTTGATTAAATCATATTTTAAAACCAATTTATTTGGAAGGTATTTTTTAAACTATTTAAAATGGATGAATTTCCTTATTGTTTTAAAATTTTGAAAATGTATTTTTTATATTTTTTAAAAAATGAGAATAATAATATTATCCTTTAAATAATTATTATCGAAAACTTGATTGGATTATATTGGTCTTGTTTTCTCACACCATTTAGATACCTTTTTTGTGTATAGATATTGTTTTATCTGATGTGGGTAATAGAAAGGTGCCTCATGGAGGTGTTATGAATCTATGATAATGCATTGCAGGGGTTTGGTGGAGACATGGATCACATGGCTATTGGTTAAAATTGTGTTTTGAGTACTTTTTTACCTATTTAAGTTTGACACTTGTTTTTATTTATGCTCTTCTTTGTCTATAACTATTTAACATTTCATTAGTATGTTGGTTTTATTTTATATATTCCTAGGGTAATTATCTTGGTTATCTGTTTGGGAGAAAAAATATTCCATATTTTGGTTCTTGATACTCAATAACGTGTCACCATCCCACAGGTATCGACAATGCCCTTAGAGATATTCCACATACTGGTTCATTTCTCTGATCAAAGGATAATCTAGATCATTATATACAATCTCATCATGTGTTTTCTTAGGACCCCAAGAAGGTGTGATTTTATATGTTTTATAGTACATTATCTGACTAATGTATCTCATTTCATATTGATTCTATATAATCATTTGGTAGATGAGCTAGGGAAGCTTTATGTCTAGAAGATTTTACAATTGCATGGAGTGTATTCCAATATCATATTTGATAGTGATTTTTATTTTACATAAAAAAATTTAACGTATTTTATAAGGTGATGAGAACTCAGTCGAAGCTGAGTGCATCTTATCTTCCATAGACTAATAGGAAGTAATAAAAATTTATTCAATCCTTAGGGGAAACTCTTCATGAAATTGTTCATTATTTAGGTGGATCATGGTATGATAATATGGCCTTTTTGAAGTTTTACTACAATAATAGCCTACAAAATTCAATTAAGATGGATCTTTTGGGGATATTTATTCTCATCCATTTCATTCATTGTTATATTGGAATGATATAAGTTAGTATTTAGTTGTGGGGACGTGTATGGTGCATTTTTCCTCAGAATGGGTAAAATTGATTTGGAATTGGATAATTACTGTAAAAGTAATTTAGTGATCATATTCAAACAAAAGATAAGACCATATGAGTTTTTTAGGTAGATAATCCTTCTTATAGCTTCCCACTCGGTTATAACATCGATGATTCTAGAGGTAGGGGAAATTTTAACCATGGTTTGTTAGACAGTTTGTGATTTTCAAAAACTACAGGATAATGGCATATCAATTTTACCTTCCTCCATGGTATCAAATTAGGAGTAATGTGTTTCATGTGTCAAAACATGGAAAATAAAATCCTGATCATGTTCATGTGTTTTACTATGAGAAAATTAAGTTGGAACCGCATGAATTGTATGGGTAATAGGAAATGCATGTTATTGACTAAATTGATAAAACGTTTTAAGGAAAAAAATTGCCATCAGTTGAATTTTATGACAAAACGAGAAAATATAAGTAGGTACATGGGATTAGGAAACTTATATTTAGGTGAAAATAGCCTATGTTTTTTAAACATGCCTCTAGAGATAATTCTTGAGGATGAAAATTCATTATATGGGTAGTTTATAACATCCTAGATTCTTAAATCTATGTTATTGATCATTGTAATGGAATAATTTTGATTTAGGAATATTTATAGGATATTTTTTGAATTAAATATAGTTTTTATCATTTTTAGGATCACTGCGGGAAGGACCACACCATGAGGTAGGCTATTTTATTCCTGAATACATCTTGTGTGAAATAGGAAAGGACTGAATTCCCATGGTTGGGTGCGGTATTAGGCTTGTAGAACTATGAGTTCCCCTATGGACCAGGATCACAGTGGCCACACAATGCCATGATTGAAATTTGGGTTAGTCAAAAATAGAAAAGGTTTCAAAAATACGTCACAGTGGTCACCATGTTGAGTTACCATGGTTAAGTGTGTTCAAGGCCACCATGAACATGGTGAGAATCACCACATAATGGTGATAGCCATATGAAAGTTTTTTAATTATCTAAATCATTCATTGAACATTGAGGGTTTTGCGTATTAAAATGGAGAAACCATGTACAATTATTTGGGTGAGTTATTAACATAGTTTTGGAATTATTGTATTCCATATATTAAACATTATTTCTTCCACTCCATTCTTGTAAAACTCTCCTGCTAAATCTAGGGTGGAATTTTGAAACAATTCCTTATACTCTCTTGAAAATATGAATCAATAAATCCCAAAAAAAGGTGACCAGAGATATCTCTTTTCATTCAGACAGGAGCTAGGATAATCATATACATAACTCATATATTCTCCTTCTACATTTCACTATGTTATGGAACTTGATGTTATGATTATTTATCATATTAGAAATAGTTAAATGGTGTTTCTTTAATTTCATGGCATGTATGTACAGCCCATGAGTCCAATATATGATATGATTTTCATGTAATATATGTGTATGTATCTCAAGAGAACTCTAATTGATATGATTCACATGTGGATGAGTGTTTGTTATATGATTCATTCTTCACATGAAATGATTATGAAATGACATATTTTATAGTTGTGAGTTATATGGGTAGCATCTTTATCACTACAATTAAATTACATGGTTGATTGGTATAGGTTAATTTCTCACTTAGAGGGGGAGTGTGGATAATGTGAATAATTTACCCATATCCATCATAATGAGTTTATATGTGGTAATGGATTTTCATAGAACCATAATATTGGGTCCACATGGGGTATGTGACTTCCCCCAAAGCTGTTAATTGAGTCAACATGAGAAATTCCATAAAATTAATGAGTGATTATCCATTCAATGGGGATGTAGACAGATGATCAGTTGGATGGGTACATCAGGCCAATATATGACTTTTCTTATGAAATTGAGCTAAAGTAGGTAGATTTGGTCTATAAAGACCTAGTATATTTGTCAACATGTATAATTATTTGTTTTTTTCACATTTATTATGTTCACGGAATACTACTAAATTTACATTTTTATTCCAAAAAACACTTCTGTGGAAAATTTCAAAACCAAAAAAAATCTACAAACTATGTTAAACGCTGTAATAAATTAAAAAATCATTAAAAACAAGGATGAAATTTCTGGAGTCACTTACCTTGTAGAGCTTACAAAAAAGAGAATGCACTATCATGTTCGGTTCCTCTTAAAGTAGATCTTCCAAGTGGCCAGCCAGTTTGTCCCTTGTGTGATAATACTCCTCCACATTAATCATCCCCTCATTGAAACCTCGTACCATGATTTTATCTTGTTTACTGATCCAATGCTCTTGCTCCTCATTAACTTCAAACCGAGGGATTCTTCCCAGTATTCTGTCCTTCCCTTCCTCTGTGGCCTTCAGATGGAATGGATTTAAGGGAAGATCCTCATTGGAATGTATAATAAGAGCCATATACTTACCTTCACTATTTTTCTCACCTTCCTCATTGGTCCCTTCCACTTTTCCATCATTATCTTGGTTTTGATTCTGAACTCCATCTTTCCCATTTTGAATGTCCTGACCTTCCTTGCTTACACTCTTCTTGGCAGACCGTGTTTCCATCAGTTTTGGCAAGTGTGAATAGTCTTTGCGACCCTTTGATTTTTTCCAGTTTTCCATAATTCATTTACCTAAGTCTCGATTACCCTTTTTTCCTTTCTTCCTTCTTGGACTGTGAAGTCATTTCCCTTGCATTCCTTCCAAACTATCCACATACATTTGGTTATAACTTTCATCACCTGATTCAACCAAATCTTGAAACTGAAACGGGTCTTGGACATCCAATCCTTCAAAGCGGTTGCCTAGATTTCGCATCGGGGATTCCCTAATGTGGCTCCATGATGGCTTCACCCTTCCCTCTATAACCTCAGAGACCACCTTCATTCTAGAGCACAAAACCTTCGAGTTAGATGAGACCTTTGAAGTGTATAGTCACCCCCACAATACCCCTTATTCCCTCACTTCTAGTTTGTATCCTCTTTCATATAGGGAGGAGAGCAATAGGTTATGTTTTCACATAGCCCACACCTAATGATTTGGTTTGAGGTCTTATAGAATTTTTTTTGAAAATATTTATTGTGATGCCCCAAAACTTATTTCTCATGTAATAATAATAATATGGTTTTATTCTCTTTAATTTCAATTATATATTAATAAAACATATGAAATAAACACATGTAATTATTATTAAACACTAAATTGATTACATTTCTTCAAATATGGGAGAATCCAAATAACCAAAAATATATACTAAAATCCCCATCAGATCTACAAGAAGGCAACTTAACACAACAACGAGACCCAAAAAATAGTGAAGATCCTTCAGGTCTGTCAAAAAGAAAAACATCACGGACAGAACCACGATAGTTTTACTAATCATTAGTGGGATGATAAGCACCATCTTCATCAAAAAAACATAGAAAATCCTAAAAATGTACTTATAAGGGCCTCAATTTGACTGTTTCCCCTTAGGTGACCATTTTATTTCAAACAACTATATTTATAGTCATTGGTCACTTAGGTAGTTTAATTTAAAATACCGAATTATAAATAGTCTTCCAAAATATTTAAAGTATGAATTAAAATTATAACTTTACACATATAAAATCTTTTATCTACACTTATTGTGATTTCAAAATTAGGTATGAATTTCAAATACAATTCAAATATATCAGATTTGTTGAAAAGCGTTTATAAATTTTTTCATTATTGATGTTTAAACCAAGGTTTTAACTTAAACTATTTCTTTGATTTTTATTATACTAATATAATATTTTCATACTGATATCTTAAACCTTGAATTATCAAATTTTGTTTTTAAAACATTATGATTTATAAAAAAAGGAAACTAATAAAGTTATAGTATGGAATTCTTATTTAACAGATACCTATATATACTTAACAAAAAAAATATTTACTTAGATAAAAATATAAGTGAGTACCCTACATAGCTGAGAGCCACCTTGTTGTAGCCCTCAAGGCCTTGATAGGCATCGAACCCATAACCCCTCACAATTTCCTAGGGGCAATGTGAACACTAGATGTGTGCTAAGTCACGCGCACAGGAAGCATAGGTAGACATCAGCACAAACTGGTGCGTGTGAGAGGACCATAGCACACCGCCATGCGGAGCAGCACAGCGGCATGGGTGGCCGCAGGAGAACGCCTGTAGAAGAACCCAGTACGGGGCTATACCAGGAAGAGAGGAGGAGTAATCTGAGTGATGGATCAGAGACCTAGTCTTATAAAGTATCCGTGGATTCCCCTCTGTTTTGTTGTGGGATAGTGAAAATCCGCAGGGAGAGGATCTGGGTCGTTTGATCACGTTGCACGTGATTTGATATGCCTGATCAGTTTGGATTTCGAACCCCTTTAGCTACGGATATCCAATGTGTTTTTTTGAAACTTCCATTCTCGATAAATCTAATCACTACTGCTCCTTATTTTTAAATCACAACATCTTACTACATCCATCATATCGTGTCACGATCAAATATGGATCGTCCATATCTTTTTAAAATATGTGGACTCACCTCCACCGCTCGATCATCCCTTGGTTAATCTCCACCATCCATTTGTTTTTCGGTTTTTCTTCTCTGCCGCCTTTTTCTTCTTCTTCCACATGCACTGCACCAGTGGGTATTTCTACTTTCTTCATTTTTTTCTCTACCCATGACTCCAGTGGACCCTCCCTTTCTCTCATTTTCCTTAAAGACTCACCCTCAGTCATTTTTTAAACCAATTGGGACTCAGTTTCCATGAATGTGGATTTAAATTATTTTATACAATTTGTATAATATAGTTTTTATATACATCTTGTTTCACTTCCATTTTCTGGGTTCCTCCTCTTGTCAAGCCTCTGACATGATTTTTCAGACCTCTCCTCCTCCTCAAAATAGGTATGGGTTCTATGTTTCCTTTCTTTGCATCATGTTTGGATTTATATCTATATATACCTTCAATGGCCCGAAGGCCTTCATTTTTTATTGATTTTGATAATCAAAAATTCAAGGGGTGAGGTGGATCCCTTACAAGGCCCGTAGGCGTAAGTATTACATAGCCCATAGGCCTTAGAGGAATTCATTGCCCGTAGGCATAAAACATTACATACAACCCAGACTAACTTCTTGGAACTGCTCCTCCCTAGCATCTTCATTGTGAAATCAGCTCTCCACCTTCGCATGGTTGTTCATCTTGTAATTCTCGTGCATGCACAGGCTTGTCCTGATGGAAGGTTCCACACCCTCTCATTCTTGCAATCTATTTTATCTTCTACAGTGGTGAAAGCTCCTTTCTCGTCCTCCTTGTAGAGCTTGTTCCTTGTAGGTTTTCTGGTTTGCATCTGCACTAAAGGTGGCCCGAAGGCCTTGAGGTGGCCCAAAGGCCTTACTGACCCGAAGGCCTGGGTGTCCCGAAGTCCTTAAAGGACTCAAGGACCAAATTGGTGTCCCAAAGGCCCAAACGGGGGCATATTCCCAGCTGCTACAGTTCCAAACAATATCTCCTACATTTCCCGTGACAGTACTGCTACATCACCTGCTACAGTGCCTGCTACAACACCCTGGAAATTCTGCCTCCGCCTGGTTTTGATCCCTGGTCTCTTGGATGCACATACAGAGTCCTTACCAACCAGGCTAAGGCTCATGTTGTATATCTATATATACATATATAAGTATATGTATGTATATGTATATATCGTTTAGAATAAAACCTACCAATTCCATCTATTATGGTGATTCCTACATGAAGTTCTAAATTCATTATATGAAAAGGATGTGTGATCTTTTGAGATTCTACATTAATTGAAATAAATACATAAGAATATTTATATATTTATACATATTACACAAAAAAAATTTATATTTAGTGGCATGTTTTGAAATTAATGAACCCATGTTTAACTAATGTTCCTCATAAAATGAAAACATGTAAAGGTCATTAAATGTTTGGTGTAGGACTCTTATATACACCATGTATAATCAGTTATAAATTTGTATTTATATTTATATATTTATATTTATAAACAACCTTTTATATTTTATGGAACAATTATCTTTTTATAAACCCTTTATTAAATAGTAATCCCAATTGGTTTAAAACCTGAAAGTGTGATTAAACATTTGATTCACAATCCTTTATATACACTTTATATATTCAGTTATATATATATATATATATTCATACAGTTTTAGATGAACCTCTAATATTCATGATTTTAAGACTCATAAATATAGAATTTTAATGTTTAATTAGTTTTGAAAAAAAGTAAAGAATTATATTTTAGTAAAAAAACTCTTATATATATATACGCCTATATGTATATGCATCTTTGGGTTTTAATGATAAAATATTTATGTTTTCTTAAAAACCAATTTTTTTGGTGATTTAATAAGATTTGAGTTACCCTAGTTTATTCCCTCTTATTTGAATAAAATATGTTTTAAATATATTCTTATGAAATCATTCATTGCAAAAAATATTTTTTTTAGCACTTGAATCTTCTCTAAAAACGTTTTCAATCATTATGTTATGTTTTTTTAAATTGGTCCATTTATCAGCATCTATTTTTAATGTGAATAACAATTATCCTAATTTTAGAATTGTGCCTTCTGAAATATAAAATGTTTACATTCATAATAATGATTTTAGGGATTGTCATTTTATGTGATAACCTTCTATTTAATGTGCTTTAGTTATTGAAACATGTATTTCCTATCATACTTGTAATTATTTCCATGAATTGATAGTATTAACTCTTATTTTCATGATTTATGTTTTATATTTAAATACTAAATAATGTAATCAATCTCAAAAGGGAATTTTATGGAATAAAAAATTTAAATGATTCAAAGTTCTATATAAAGCTTTGAATAATGCATAATAAGAAATTAAATTAATCAAGGTGGTATGGGAAAAATTGAATAATAGGAAATAAGAATTTTTTACACTTGAAATGATAAGTGATAATTAATTTAATAAATCAATGTGTTGTGAGCACTTTGATTTGGAGATATAAGGAATGCATTGGGCTAAATGTGATAGGTGGGGCCTGCTTTATCCCCTCATTGCATCGATAGGTCTCATAATACAAATAGACGTTGAATTGGTCGAGGCCTTTCCCAATTATGATTTATAGATTTTGGTTGCAGCCTGAATCATTTTAGACACCTTGGTGGAGGACTTGACAGAGAGTTTATGGTCTTGGAATGAGGCCTTGACATAGTATGGCATATGCAATTCTCTCTTTATGACTATGTAATTTAATTAGCCAGAAGAATATTTGACTAGTAGAATATTCTTTTTTAAAGGGCTTATATTATTAGAATTAGATAAACAAAAAGCCTATGGATTATTAATTATTTCTGCACTCAGGGATTTTTCAGCCAGAGTATGTTTCATAGTAGTAAAGGATGAAATCAAAGTTATTATTTTATGCGCAAATATGATCCTGAAATACTCTTAGATATAAATTTTGTCCTTGAATCATCACATGTCATACCTATTAAAGATAGAATGTTTTTTACTTATTATTCTGAATAAGAATGCTTATATTTTAATCATGTTTCCTTGTAACACTATTAGTATTCCTTGAATTGTGCTCTTATAATTCTTAGATGAAATATTTTGTTATGATATATGTGTTACAACATTCCTAAAGAAAATGTTTTATGATTAATTTTAAAGGAATTTTTTCAAAAGGTTATTATTAATATGTTATGTTTTAAAACCCCTTACTGGGCATTCGTATGCTCACCCTACGTTTTAAATCAATTTTATTTTATTGGTTTAATAGATTTGAGTCCCTCTGTTTGGTGACTGGTTAATGAAGACATTTTTTTTCTGTTGTGACAGAATCGTAATAATTGAATCTGATTCTCCTGGACCTAAACAAAAATTTTCCTCTCTAGTATAACATGGGTGTGTGATTTGAGTTCTTCATTTTATAAATAAAATTACACCCAATGTTTTATTCAAACTCCGCAATGGATTTGGGGAAGATCAGGGGTGGGGAGTGATAGTTGGTATCAGAGGATTGGTTTATAAAACATTGGAAAATTAGAACAATACTAAAAAATATTTTTATATCACACTAAGTATGATTTTTCTTAAAATTTTCAGATGGCAGGCGAAACAAGTCTTTTGAATCTCCCCATAGAGTTACAAGAACATATAATTGTCCAGTCATGTTTGGAGACATTCCTACCATCTGTGAACCTGTTTCTAACCTGTAAATGTCTTTATCAAGTGTGTAACAACCCAAATATCTTTAGACTTTATCAAGGACCGAGTCATGTTCACTACCTCATGTTGCAAGCGCAACATACTTTTTATGCACACAAAAAAGTTACTATGAAGGCGTATTCTTGTGTTTCACTCTATCTAAGGGGTATCTAGACTTAGAGAAGTTCTAGGAAACTATAGAGGTGAATGACCCCCACATGTCCTATATGTTCAATGTCTTGAGTTTTAGTAGGTATGGGAGGCTTTACAACATCTGGTTTTTAGTAAACCAATTCATCTGATTGGTCTATTAGAACCATGTTCATTCTGATATCTCTAAACTCTACACCTCATGTTCCACCCTTTTGAGGACCTACTATTGCCCGCATGAGTTTGAATCAAGCTATGACAAGTGTATCAGGGAAAATTAAATTGAGGAGTTTAAGAATGTTGTAGGTATCTATCTAACTGGAAGAACCTACCCAAAAATTATTCCATGATGGTGGACCTGGTAAAGGGGGATGTTAGGTAATCCACACTAGTGTAGTGTGACTGAGTGAGTAGTTATGTAACACCAAGGGTTTATTAACTCTGTAAAACTGAATAATTTTATATTTTTTGATACTTTAACATGGTTTTATAAATAATGCCTCTATTTTTACTTGGTTATGCCTTCTTAAATAAAACATCTCTTTAAATTTTCAGATTGAAGACATGAGTTCACCAACCAATCGCCTATCACTTCCTACCAAACTCTTAGAGATTATAATTTTCAAGACATTCACAGAGGAATACCAACCATATGGAAAATTACATTTGACCCACAAAAAACTCCATCATGTGTCAAAACAGGTGAAACAATCTCCGTCATTACCGAGGAAACAATTTTTCCTATTACCGTAGTGAACATGCTCAATTTTCAGAATATATGCAAAGAAGAAAGTATCATGAATCTATTTTTCTATGTTTCACATTGGCTGAAAATTACCAAGCTTTAGGTAAGTTTCTAGAAGATTATTTAGAATGTAACCATAGAGTAGCCTACATGTTCGAAGTGCTATGTTTTAGTATGTATGGGGAACTCTATGACATTAATATTTTCCAGAACGACGTGGTGCAAAGAATTTATAGGGATTTAGTCCACTCTAAAATCTCTGACCTCTACACCTCTCATGCCTCTCTATGGAAGGCTAAGTGCTTTAGGCACAAATTAGACCCCAACTGTTCATAGTGTATCTGGGACAAGAAAATTGATGAGCTAAATACTACATTTGGAATCTACCTGAGGTCGTCATCACCTTACCCTCGGTGGTGTTCTGGGTAAAGGGACCTTGGTAAGTGATGTGATTCTTGTTTTTCTAGTGAGTTGTATATGATTATTTTTGTAATCCCAAGGACACAATTCGTTTAAGAGGGATAATGTGATGCCCCAAAACTTATTTCTCATGTAATAATAATCTTATGGTTTTATTTTGTTTAATTTTCAGGCTATCCAAACAAAACATATAAAATAAACACAAGGCATTCATATTAAATACTGAATTGATTACATTGCTTCAAAGTTGAGAGAATCTAACTATAAAAAAATACGTACTAAAATCCCTATCAATGCTATTAGAAGGCTACCTAACACAAAAACAAGACCCAGTAAATATTTAAGATCCTTTGTGTATGTAAAAACCAAAAAAAATAATGTCCATATCCATGATCATTGTACTGAGAATCATTGGGATGATAAGCTATATCTTCGTCAAAAACACGGAACACCCTAAAAATGTATTTATAAGGGCCTCAATTCGACTATTTCCCCTTAGGTGACCATTTAATTTCTAACAGCTATAATTATAGTCATTGTTCACTCATGTGGTTTAATTTAAAATACCTAAGTATAAATAGTTTTCCAAAATATTTAAAGTATGCATTGAAATTATAACATTAAACATATAAACTCTTTTATCCACACTAAGTGTGATTTTAAAATTATGTATGTATTTAAAATACCTTTAAATTATTTAAAATTTGTTGAAAAGAGTTTATAAATGTTTTCATTCTTGATGTTTAAACAATGGATTTAACAAAAACTTTGTCTTTGATTTTTATAATACTAATATAAGATATTCTTAATGATGTCTTGAACCTTGATTTATCACATTAGGTTTATAAAAAATTATTATTTATAAAACTAAGTAAAATAATAATGTTATTGTAGGGAATTAATATTTTGATGATACCTATAAATACTTAACAAAAAAATTACATAATTAAAAATATACCTGAGTACCCCACCTAGTCGAGGTCCACCTTGTGGAAATCATAAAGAACTTGATAGGAATCTCACCCATAACCCCTGGAAATGTCCCAGGGGAAGTGCACACACTAGATGTGTGCTAAGTCAAGAACATATGAATCGTATGTTTCCACTAGAGTGCATTGGTGTGTGTGTGTGAGGACCAGAGTGTGCCACCGTGCGGAGTGGAATGACGGTGTGGGTGGGTGCAAGAGCTCACCCACCGAAGAACCCGGTACAGGGAAGTACCAGGAGGGGAGAGAGAGTAATATGAGTGATTTCTCAGAGTCCCATACTTATAGAGGCACCATTGAATCCCCTCCGTGTAGATGTGGGATGAATAAAATCTGTCGGGAGTGGATCTAGGTCATTCGATCACGACGTTCATGATCTGAGCTGCCTGATCAGTTCGGATTTTGAACCCTCGTGGTCACAAATATCCGCGATGTTTTTTGTGCGCCGTCTGATCCCGATGGATCAAATCATGACTGTTCCTTATTTCTAAATCTTCATGTTTTACCGGAAACGTCAGAGCGATTCAGGATCTAATATGGACCGTCCATCTCGTTTTAAAATCCACGGACTCGCCTCCACCACTGGATCTTCCCTTGGTTAATCTCCAACGTCCATTTATTTTCTTGTTTTTCTTCCCCATCACCTTATTCTATTTCCTCTATATTCATTTCACTAGTGGGTATTTCCACTTTATTCATTTGTTTTTCTCCAACTGTGACTCTAGTGGAGACTCCCTTTCTCTCATTTTCCACAAAGACTCACCCTTAGTCATTTTATAAATAGAGTGGGTCTCAGTTTCCATGTAAGTGTCTTTAAAAAATATTTATACATTTTTTATAATATATTTTATATATACATCCTGTTGCACTTACATTATCTTAGTTCTTCCACTTCTCAAGCCTCCATCACAATTCCTCATACCTCTCCTCCTCCTTAAAATAGGTAAGGGTTATAAGTTTCCTTACATTGCTTTGGTTTTGGATTTATACCTATATATACATATAGAATTATATACATGTATATGTATATACTATTAAGAATATAACCTACCAATTCATTCTGATATGGTGAGTCCTGCATGAAGTTCCGAATTCATTATATGCAAAGGATGTGTATTGTTTTGAGATTCTACATTAATTGAAATAAATACATAATAATATGTATATATATATACATATTTCATAAACAAAACATTATATATTTAGTGGAATGTTTTGAAATTAATGAACCCTGGTTAACTAATGTTCCTCATAAACTCAAAATATTTAAAGGTCATTAAATTTTTGGTGTATGAATCTTAAATACACCCTATGTATTCGGTTATAGAATTGTATATATATATATATATATATTATAAACAATATTTTATATTTTATTGAATGATTTTCATTTTATACACACTTGATTAACTTATAATCCTAATGGGTTTAAAATAAGAAAGTTTCATTAAACATTTGATTTAAGATCCTTTATATACAATTTATATAATCTGTTTTATATATATATATATTCATACAAGTTTAGATGAACCTCTAATATGCTTGATTTTAAGACTCTTAAGTACTGAATTTCATAGTTTAAGTAGTTTTGTAAAAAGTAAAGAATTATATTTTTGTACAAAACTCTTATATATGTATATACAGCTATCTGTATATGTATCTTTAGGTTTTAATCATTAATTATTTATGTTTTTATAAAAACAAATTTTTTGGTGATTTAATAATATTTGAGTTACCCTAGAATATGAAATCCTATTTGAATAAAAAATGTTTTAAATGTATTATTATGAATGCATGATTTACATGAAATATTTCCTTTTCTAGATCACTTGAATCTATCCAAACAAATTCATTCATTATGTTCTGGTTTGTTAAAAAGGTATAATTATCATCATGTGTTTTAAATGTGAATGAAAATTATCCTAATTTTAGAATTTTTCATTCTAAAATATAAAATATTTACATTCATAATAAGGATTTTAGGGATTTTCATTTTATGTGAAAAAATTATATTTAATGTGATTTAGTTATAGAAACTTGTGTTTCCTACCATACTTGTCATTAATGACATTCATTGATAGTATTAACACTCATATGCATGATTTAATAGGTATATGTAAATACTAATGAATGTAATCAAAATCAAATGGCCTATTATGGAATAAAGAATTTAAATGATTCAACGTGGTATGGGACACTTAAAATAATACGTAATAAGAAATTAAATTATTCAAGCTGGTATGGGAAACATTGAATTACGTGAAATAAGAATAAGTGACACTTGAAATGATAAGTGAGAAGTAATTTAACAAATCAAAGTGGTATGAGCACATTGATTTAGAGATATGAGAAATGCATTGGACTTAATATGTGATGGTTGGGGCCTTCTATAGCCCCTCTATGCATCGGTAGGTCTCATTAGACAAATAGATGTGGAATTATATGATGCCTTTCCTAATTATAATTTATGGATTTTGGCTGAGGCGTTATTCATTTTAGACGTCTTGGTTAAGGCCTCGACAGAGGGGTTATGGTCTTGGAACGCGGCCTTGACACAACCTGGGATATCCATTTACCTCATTATGACTATGTAATTTAATTAACGAGAAGAATATTCAACTAGTATATTGTTCTTTGTTAAAGATATTATGTTATGAGAATCAGGTTATGTAAAAGCCTATGGCTTATTAACTATTTTAGCACTTAGATATTTATCAGCCAGAGTATGTTTTAGAGTAGTTAAGGATGAAATTGAATTTATTATTTTATGCACAACTCTGATTATGAAATACTATTAGATATAATTTTTTACTTGAATCTTCACATTCCATTCCTATTGAAGTTATAGTTTATTTTACTTATTATTTTGAATAAGCATCCTTATATTTGAATCATGTTTCCTTGTAACTCTATTTGTATTCCATGAATTGTGCTCTTATAAATCTTAGAGTAAATGTTATTTTACGATATATGTGTTACAACATTACTAAAAAAAATTTTTTATGATTAATATTAAAGGAATGTTTTCAAAAGGTTTTAATTAGTATATTACATTATAAAACCTCTTATTGGGCTTTTGTATCCTCAACCTATGTTTTAAATATGTTTTATTTTATAGGTTTAATATATTTGAGTCCCTCTCTTTGGTGATTACATAATGGAGACTATTTTTTCAGCTTTGAAGGAAATGTAATAATTGTATCTGATTCTCCTAGACCTAAACAAAAATGTTCCTCTCTAGTGGTTTATGTATGTTTGTTTTCATCTGTTCATTTTATACAAAAATTTACACACTATATTTCATTCAAACTCCGCACAGTCTTCGGGGCAGCTTTGGGCTGGGGCATAACATTTATTTAGTTGAAATATTACTGAATATATGTATCATACTAAAAATATGGAAATTAAGGAAAAAATGTTCAATGTATAATAGAGAGTGATATATAATATGATCACAAGGAATTAAAAGATATCAAAATTAGATATAACCCCTAAACCTGTAAAAGATATTAAAATACCATCAATTCATAAGAAATGAATGTTTGATATTACAGAATTTAATTTAAGAATTATATATGAATGTGGATGATAAACTTTAAAAATAAAATTCTTTAAATATTATTATTACTTTATTGCAATATCTAAGTTAAAAATCATTTCCAAAATTATTTTCACCCTATTATAAAATAATTCCATTTTATTTTAAAATGAAAAATTAAAATTCATAGAATAAATGAAAAAACTTTCCTTGAAGAACTATATAAAAGTGTGATGGAATCTAAATATTGATTAATGGTCCTGGAGGTGTAAAAATTCATTACTTTGTTATGCGTTAAAAATAGTATTCATTTCACACTTTCCTAGAAAAATTAATAATTGGATTCTTCATTAAATATTAAAAAGATTCTATTAGACCAATGTAAATAAATTAAAAGGTTGTATAAAACATAATTTAAAAATCATTTAAAATAAGATAATACATTTTATAAATAAATTAATGTGTATGGATATAGAAGACAATTATTACTGACTAAAAAAGATAAATAATGTCATTTTTGTTTTAAAAACTTATTTTATTATTTGATTACAAAGAGAGTAAATGATTGAATGAAAACATATAAAGCCTATAAATAATTATAGGATAAGAAATTATATATTTTTTAAGAATATAAAAATTATATAATTCTCCAATTTTAATTTAAGCATGAACAATCCGAGATATGATTGAGATTGTAAAACAAACCTTTACAAATTAAATAACATTTGAATCAAAACCCCGTAAAGGAGAAATCATCAATTGATATATTAAATACCATGTAAAAAGATAAATTAATGATTAAATATGTAAAATGGATTTTATATACACCATATAAAAGATTTTTGGTGCATCATATAAATATGTATCCTTGGAGTGGAATTGAGACAAAATACATTTGTCTTATATTTTTTATAGTAAGACACGTCATATCATCCCCAATAATAAATTAAAAATTATTAAATACATTATTAATAAAAAATTTCATATACATTTCACTTTTAAGGTCTTTTTATAATCATTTTAAATCCATGCATTTTATAGTTATTGCTTACATCACATAGTTAAGGCTGTTTAGTCAATTTCCCCAAAAATAATTTGGTATATTTTCCATGGTCAATGGTTTGATGAAATGGTTGCATGACCTATAAAATTTGAATAATTTCATTAATCTAATTATTATTATCCTATATAATTTTAAATCTAAAAATTAAATTAATTAATAGAAAAATAAAATACATCATTCGTGGAGGAAGTAGTATGTACGTATGCATGATGTCATTTTCATTTTCATAATGGTTTGAAAGGAAAAAAATTATAATGATTAATGTTTTGATAATAATATTTATCTCATAAATATAATATATATTCATTAAATATATAATTTTGATTGTACATGTAAATATGAAATGAAAAAAGAATCACATCGCTTCATAGAGGTGGTAGTCCACATGTACGAATGAGCGGACTTATCATTTTTCAATAGATGGGAGAGTAAGAAGATAGTAAATATTATATATTTAAATAATCATTATTATTTCTTAAAAATAATATATATTCAATAAAATAATATGTATAACCATCCATGTGAGGAGGTGATGAAAAATGATACACAACGCTTTGTGGAGGTGGTAGTCCACATGAGCGCATAAGCGATGTTTTAATTTTCAATCAGATTGGGAAGGGGAAGATAATAATTTTTACATAATGAAAATAACATTTATGTATATTTATTATAGTAATATTTTTATATTAGGATGTAAATAACCAATTTTAAGAAGGTTTAAGATGAAATTAACAGAAAGGATTCAGTTAAGATGATTATATCTTTTTTGAAAAACCACCATTGGATTACACCTTAAGCCTCCATGAATTGGTATTTTTAGAGTACCAAAACCATTAATAATTGTATAAGTATGTTAAAAAAATATTTGGTTTATTATTGGTTGTTATAAGTGTCTCAAAATTCTAAATACCACAAACCTTGTTCCCAGAGTCGGTGGTTAATTTATTACATTAGCATAAGATATATAGAATCGTATCCTAAATGGTGGAATATTTTAGTAGTCATGGTGAAATATATACATATTTAAATATCACATTATATTTTAAATCACAAAATACAAAAAAATTATTTCTTTGATAATTCCATTGTTCCCCTTTTCATATCCCTACATAACAATCACAAAACACTTCATTGTATCCTAGGGAAAAAAACTATAAAGAGTGAGATCATATCCTTAGAAAGGGTAAGTTTATAGTGTAATATAGCCCGAATAAATAAGAATAATCAATATAGAAACATAAATAAGTGAATCATATGTCATTTAATCAATAAACAGATCACAATATGGAAGACATAAATGGTTATCAAATAAAGCCATATAAATAATCACATGAGCTTGAAAATTATCATTGGATATTATAAATAATGTTATAATCACATGGATATCAATAAATAATCTCATGATGAGGGAATACATAATTTCAAAAATCTGAAACATATCAAAAAGACAATTCACAATAAATTTTAAATGATTGGGTAAAACCCCGCCTCGTTTTTCAAATTAATTTGTCTCATGAGACCTATCGATGCCTGGGGGTGCTATCTATAACCATGAACCACCAACCACTTACTAAGTCCAGTTAATTACTCATATTAGAGGGTTGAAACATAATAAAAATTAAAATTTATGTTGAAAAACTAACATAAGAAATGTTAATACACATCCCCATCAAATAAACATAATAAAAAATCTTCCACAGTGTTATGGTGAATGATAATAAAATTTTACATCCTTAGTCAAAATGTTCAAAAAATATCTAATGAAATAATTAGGATGATTTCAATCAAACATATCATCATTGGATTGTAAGTAAAACAAAGGTGTTATGGTGTTTATGAATATAAATATTATACAAATGGCATTAAAATTGTTTGTGAAAAAAATTACTTCTTTACTATAAAACAAATTATAATAAAAAACTAAAAAAAATTAAAAATACTTTTTATTAAAAAATTATTTTAAATATTTTAAAATAATATTTAAAAAAATGAGTTCTCATAATGAAATTTTTTTTTGTTCTTTTCATACATGTTAAAAAAGAGACTCCTTTCACATTCTCTGTAAAATCTAAATAGTACTTGTTTTGAAAATGACATTAAGATACCTTACTAAAAAAATTTAAAAATTAAAAAAGGGTAAAATATTATTTTATAAATCTTCTGTAAAATGTTAAAAATATTTTCAAAAAACATGGATTTTGATGGAAAATAAATTTTGACCAAAGAGAGAAATAAAGTCAAATTTTCATAATACAATTTTCTCAATAGTTTTAAGGACCCAAGAGTATTAAATGAAACTATTACATGAATATTAATGAAATAAATATATGATATTAAAATATATTGATTTTAATATAAAAATATAAATATTTCCCCCTTGTTAAACTTGAACGAAAAGAGTACCAAATAATTATGAGATTATGAAATAAACCCTTACCACTTTGGTAACTGCTAAATCAGAATCTCCATAAAAGAATAATCATTAAAAAATTATACATTGCGGATATAAATATATTCATGATATAACATATCAATGGGTCATTATATACATAATCAAAAGGAATAAGTGGTTAATATGGTGTATGTCTCATAAAAGTAAAAGTGAGATGAGAATATCATACCTCATGTTGACTTCCTTCATATGTGTCCAAACTACCTCTATAATAAATATATGTTTATTATAAATATATTAATTAACCATAATAATATATCTCATTCCATATATTATACATTTATATCCTTTTAAGACCCTTTTACTTTTAATTCTTTATTAAATCACAATTTTGGGAGATAATTGCATCATTTTCCATGTATGTTTTTCTTTGGTAATTTTGATACAGTTAATTTAATTAGGATAAATCATATCATCATCATCATCATCATTATCATTTCTTTAGAGGTTAATGAAAGGTACCAAAAAATGGGGGAAGGGAGAATCTTATAAGGGAGGAAGGAGTTATGGGGACCTAAAGTAATGAAGGCCAAGAGCAACCCCTATGACCAGGTTCCTCCATTCAAGAGGAAAAGAAAACACCTATGTAGAGGAAAAAAAGAGAGACCATGCACTACCATCAACGATTGATAATTATATTCATTTTAACCCTCCCTCCACATATGAAAAAATATAGTGTCACTCTTGATGATGTTTCTGCATCTCCTCAGAATATAGGTAACCGACCAAGGGGTTTTTCGCTTACAATGAATGGAGTCATGGAGTATGAGAGCATCAGTCTCAATCACGCCAAGAGTCATACCCCCACTTCCTACAGAGTTGTAGATCCTTGGGAATATCCATGGCCTCCGCCAGGAGAAAGTGACCCCTGCAAAAATAAGTAGAAAAGTCAAGGATAACATGCCCTCTGGGATCCTGAACCACATTGTCTCCATTCATGTCATTCGAAGAGAAAACACCATCAAACATGAGCTTCAGTATGAGTGGGAGGGGATTCCATTTGACCTAGTGACCATCTTTAAGAGGGATCCAATCATGGAGGCGTTTCTAAATAATGCTAAGGTAGTGGTCCTCGCACCATTTATTGCATGAAAAAACTAGATCAAGAAGGAGAAAACTGGTCTTAGACACCAGAGTCCTACCGGAGCACCAAAACCCCTCATACCTAGCTTAGTTATGAGCCAACCAATTTCCCTAGTAGCCTGAAATAAGAATCATGGAGTGGGAGGTACTCTACAGTCCACCTCCCGCAACACCAAAGAACTGTCGATCGAGAAAGAGTAGGTCCCTCAGCACTGCTACAGAAAATCATGTGATGTCACCAAAATCCTGCCACACCTAGAATTCCCAGTCGCTACAAAAGAAGAGGTGTACAGAGTTTTCTGCTTTAGAAACCCTGAAAAATATGAAACGGTAGGTCAGGAAAATGCAGGAGCACTTCACATTCTTGTCTGTAGGTAGTGCCCTATTCCATTGCGCCAGAAGAGAAAAATTCTATTTTGTAGGAATGTATTTAACCCAAAAGTCAATCCCCATGGTTCATGATGGTCCACACTAGTATTCACCCTCTGTAATCCTTATAAGAGAACATACCTTAAGACAATTTAGTTAAAAAGTGATGATCTGGATCATTCAAGGGGTCGATCATATTAAATTCCTTTCACTACATGATTTCCAACACAGTACTGATGAACTCTGGCTACCTTCTCACCTCATTGAAATTGATTTGGGTGTTGGGGTATCCTAGAAACCCAATAATAGATAAAACCCATTTTTGGTGCCATAAACATATTTCCCCCACCACCATAATCCATCTAGAAAAGCATTGTAGGTCCTGCATGTGGGAGATAATGGAAATACAGACCGGGAACTGGTGAGCATTTTGGTCATTTCCCCCTCTATTGAAACTAGAAACCATGTACTTACCCTAGAGTGTGATTCACTCAATGACATCCCACGCTAGCTTCACCCACATGCCATGTAGCATATTAGATATTCTCTTGACACCAATGTCCCCCTTCTGTATTGGCTTTACAAGCCTATCCCAGGCCTCCCATTGTTTCCTCCCCTCCTCATGTGCATCCCTAATGAAAGAGGAAAGGATGGAATCTAACTTTGTTTTCACCCCCTTTAGGACCTTGGAGGCTGTGAGTGCATGGAAAGGAATAGAAGATAAGATTTTATAAGATAGGGTTATCCTACCACCAAAAGAAAAGAAGCAGTTCTTCCAGTTTATAAATCTATTGGTCATCTTCCCAATACTTTTGTCAATATGGAGGATAGACATCCTTCTAGGGGAGAATGGAGCACTGAGATACTCCATGTGGAAATTTCCATGTCTAATGCTAAGTCACTTTCTCAAGGAATCCACACTACTATCCAAGAATATTTTTGGAACACAGAAGGTGCTCTTGGTGTGATTAACAACCTCCTCACTCTATCGAAAATAGTCATCCAAAATCTTGTTAAACACCCAAATGGACTCCATACCTACATTCATAAATATAATATAATCACCGGAAAAAATCAAGAGAGTGATATTCCTTGGACTGGGATTTCACAGATAGGGATTGATGGATCCCTATGAGATAGCTCTACTGATAAGATGACTGAGGACGTCCTATGTAAGAATGAAGAGGGTCCGCAAGAGAGGATCTCCTACCTTAGACAATGAACAGATTTCGAGAAACCATAGTTTCGGCCCATGAATCATACAACCATCCACAAAGAACTAAATCAGTGGAAAAGAAGATCCACATCCCACACAGATAGTCCCATACATTCCATGACCTTGATGATAAATGCAGACTTCACTCTGTTGTAGGCCTTATCCATGTCAATGTTGAACACCATGTTTTCTCCATGTACTCACATGTTGAAGAATTCGATGATATGTTGATCTTGCAAAATATCACCTTTAATTGACCTTTGTTTAATTAATCCAAGCTTCTCACAGGAGACCCATTGATGAAAATGGGGGCTTAGACAGACGGATGAACGTATGCATGGACACTTTTTTCCATTTTTCTCAATGAGTGGAATAGAAGGAAAATAAATATTGATTAATATTTCCAAAATCATTATTGTGTCTTATAGATAATTTATATTAATCATATACATCCTTATTACCATCCATAATAAAATAAAATCAAAAACATTTCACATCACTACATGGTTGCGGTAGTCCACACTTACACACAAGCGACGTTGTTGTTTTCCAATAGATAAATAATGTTAGAAGTTATATGTAATATTATATTTCTATAATTATTTTTATATAAAAAATATCACATATATTGTTTTAATTTAAGCTTACTTCCATAAATGTAAAGCATGGCTGAAAAATGAATAACATTCCTTTGTTAGGCGGTAGTCCTCCGTATACACGATCGACATTATCGTAAACCCTATGGAATGCAAGGTAAGAAGATATATGTGATATAATAATTAAATAAGTATAATAATTTCATAAATATTATATAAATAAGTAAAATCCATAATTATATCATTACTTGTAAGGTAATGATGGAAAATGATTTATATCAATTCGTGAGGCGGTAGTCTTCAATACCGAAGATCAGTGGTTTCCTTTCCCATTTAACGGAATTGGAAATGGATATAGGATATTAAATTAACATAATAACATATAATTATATATTATATACTATTTTATTATTTTATTTTTGTAGATTAATGATTGTAAGATGTTTAAGAAGAAATAATATAAATACACACATTATGAATTTTACCTCTTCTTCGAAGAGACTCTGTACGTTTATACCTAAAGGCTTATTAGAAAAGATTAATAATCAAAATAAAGCCTCAAAAATGTTTATAAGAAATTATTTAAGGTATTTATTTAGTTATTTTTAAAATTAAAGGGCTTTAGAAGTGTAAATATGGGAGGAGAGGGGAGGCCTTTTATAAGTGGGGGTGAGGACATACATGTAATTTCTGAAAAGATAATGTTTTACACAAATTTTAATCATGAAAAAAGAATCCATAATTATTAGTTATAAAACCATAGAAATTATATGGTCTAAATATTTCTATAAAATTGGATTTTATTAGTTTGAAGTCATTTTTAACCCTTATCTTTTTATATTAGTGCCCCAGTTATCTAATTTTTACCATATTTGTGGAAATTAATGATTCCTTTTTTTAGTATTCATTTCGGTAAAAAATTAATTTTACATTATTATATAAACTAAATTTCTATGATTATAAATATAGAATATATTTTGATAAATTAAATTCACATAACTATCAAACTTCAATTTAAAAATAAACTAAATATGTGATGACAGAATGGTGTTCCAATGAAAAAATTATCATATGTTTACAATGATTTATTACATAAAATCAACAGAAAATTTATTAAAATGGAATAAATTTGTTAAATATTAATATAATTGAACAAATTTTACCTTAAAATTATTTTCAAATATAATTTATCTATTTAATTAATTTAAATGAAAAATCAATTATCAATAAAAAATTAAAATGATTTATGATTTTTCCAAAAATTAATATTTTTAGAAAATTATCAAAAAATCACCCAAATATAATTTTGAAATGTAAATATAAAAAAGAAGTATATTTTTTCAAATATAATTTCTAAAATTGATAAAGTTAATTTTTAATTATGTGCACAATGTGTGGCTAATCCTAATTTCAATAAAATAATTTTTATAAGAAAAATTTTCATTATATTTTAATTGGTTCTTATTTTATTTCAAAACAATAGATAAACATTAAAATTATTTAATATGTTTATAATATATATGAAATACAAAATTTATTTAAGACCATTCTTACCCACTGTCGTAATAGATATTATATAATTGTCAAGTTTAAATAATTATATTTTAATAGAGTATCATGATTCGTTTAAACCTGGAATTGCGTGCATCGTAATATATCAAATAAATTAAATTAAAAAAATATTGTAATATATCAGGTTGTTATATTATATTTTAATATTGTTTTTTTATTTCATACATGATATCTAAAAATGAGTTCTTATTTTGGAGTTTTGGGTTGTTACATTCTACCCCCCACCCTTAAGTAAATTGTGTCCTAGTAATTTAATATTGATATCACCAATCAAGGGTTTGACATTTGAAAATACCCTTAATAAAATCCCACATCATAAAAATAGTCAATAAATCAAACCCTTGATAATATAGAATGGTAAGTATGAATTTCATCTAGAATAATTTATTATAGGTCTCCAAGTAAGATAATATTGGTGGCATGTTAAGATATGGGAAGGGAAAAAAATTAATACTTAAGGATTAATGGGGAGTGATAAAGATCATTGATCAAAAGAAAGTGAATGATATAAAAATTTTAACAACCAAAAATCCATAAAACTATGATGAGTTAAAAGGGTTTCTTATTCACTTTAAATGATGTTAATAGGATAATATTTTTGTTTCAAGGACATTTTCATAATGTTGTGTAATTCCTTTACCATATTGACTGAGAACCTATAAATATATACTTACATGATATATTTATAATTTTTAGGAATAATTTCATCTTTCAGTTGTGATTTTATCAATTCCTACATCATATTATACTCCAATAATTGTGTATCTAATAGGAATTATTTTGTTTGGAGTACAAAAATTAATATTTATTTGATCATTAGATCGAAAAAAGGTTTCCATGTCATTCCCCCTATCTTAAGATATTTTCCATGACCAAAATGGATAGAACATGTTATCCAATAACTTCAAAAGGTCAACATAATCAGTTCTATTTATAGTTAACCTTAGGAATCATACAAAACAATTCATTCCAAATTAAATGTCCATAAATTTTGATGGAATGTCACCAAATCAACATTATATTCCCAATACAATATAAAGTGGCTTGTAATGTCACAATATAAATATGTGAATACATAGATCACCATAAAAACTTACTTAAATCACGAATTCTTCCAAAAATAAAATTCTAGGTTGGAAAATATATTCCATAAATCTAACTATGTAGTAAACTCTAACAATGATAACTTAAACCACCAAATTACTAACCAATTTAAAGGTTACCAATATTATCCTATAAAAATATATTTTTAATTATTATATCAACATCAGCCACATATTAAGTATTATATTCTCTTCCCTCAATGATGTTTTTTATAAAAAGATTAACTTTCCACATAATCCTTTTTCTCATTTATAGGTACTATTAATCACATGCTCTCAAATCATTGAATAAAAAACTGGAATAAAATCCTTATGCAATTCATAATTCATATAACCAGAATATCATTGGTAAACTAATCCTATAAAATAATTTTTAAAACCAAATAGACAATCGTTGTAATCATTCCACTATTTCCATAGTAATAGAATAGGTCTGACCATGGTCCCTTAGCTTCTTCTAAGGTTTATTAACTTGACTCTTTGGGAATTAATTTCTATTGTGACCCATATACCCATAATTGAAACACTAAAAATAATTTTTTTACTCATACGTATAATTTCATTCTCATCCGCACTGTAATAAAACACACATTCTCTTCAAAGAAGTGCTATGGTGTTTCCTTCCATAATTATCACATGTGAAGAAACCTTTTTCCCCTTTTCCCCTAATCTATTTTTTTCTATGTTGTCATATTCTTCTATTTATTCACTTCATACCCATATTCAGTAGATAATTTTATATGCATCTTGAGAGAACATGATACTATTTCCTCATATGACGATAATGTTTGGGTTACTAGTTTCCATAAAAATATTGTCTTAAACTCATCAAAGAAATGATCATTCTTACTATTTATATTATGTTCATATATAAGATACTCATTACATATGCTATGCTACATTTCTAAACAATGTAATTAACGATATTACATCATAATATTATTTACCACATAGTATAATCCAAAATATATTGATATACGTAACATAAATTGAAAATTTTATGCATGGATAATCACATAATCATGAACATGGTTTCTTTGGGAATGATTCCAAATAATAAAAATATTTTTAAATAATTCTTAATGGTTTATAAATAAAATGTGAATTAACCCAAGAATATAACCTAATAGTTTCAATACAGCGGCACAATAATTCATGTTTCCATACTCTAGGTAATTCTTGAGTCAATCTTGGTGCACCTTTTTTAGATTTATTACCCCTAGGTACATCGATTCCAGAACCACATCCACATACCGCATCCATACATTGGTGTCTTACTAAGAAAACCACATATTATATACCTTAAAAACATTAGGATGTTATAATTTTATTAGACTTTTCCTTAATGTATTTCACAGTCTTATATTCCCTAATATATGGATTTTGATATATAATTCCCAAGGATTCTATTAAACTCTATCAGATACAACCTATAAAGACCCTGGACCTAATTCTATAGAGTACTAGTTACTTTAATAAATTGGAAAAATATAAAATGAATCACATCCTAAAGAACCAAATAGTATTGTTCTCTTTGTGAAATATATATATATAATGAAATATGTATTACATTTTAAAATGTCAAATACACAATGTTTTTCTTTCAGAACACCATCGTTACACATGGTATATACCAGCATATTAATCCCAAAACACTTCTTGGTATCCATGGGAAAATAAAAAATAAGAAATGTGTAAGAAAATATGATATAAAAAGGTAAGAATATAGTAGAATCAATCATTAATAAATAATCATAATCAATATGAAAATGTAAATAATTAAAACCAATTTCATTTAATCAATAAAATTATTTAATATAGCATAAATAAATGATGACCAAATAAATATATAAAAATAATCACATAATCTTGAAACATATCCATGGATATTCTAACAAATTGAATAATCATATGGATATCAATAAATGATCTCCATATATAAATCATATTTTCATCACCTTTTACAAGATAGTTTAATTCTGTGGGTAGAAACCCATCTAATATTCCCAACTGATTTTTCTAATAAGACATGTCAATACATCAAGGGGATATTAATAATTAAACCCACCAATTAATTACTATTTATAATTCATTCCTCATATGAAATGGGTAAAATATAATTAGCATAAGCATTCATATTAAAAAACTAATATCTAAAATGTTAATACATACCTCAATCAAATAATGAAAATCATATACCATCTAGTGAAATATGGTGAATTGTAATAAAATTATACATCCTCATCCAAACTAATCATAAAACATAAAATTAAATAATAAGAATGATATAATAGGAAATATGTCTACTAAATCATAAGTACGATAAAGGTTTTATTTCGATGATGAATATAAATACCTAATAAATTTCATTATTAGAGTTTCGAGTAAAATAAACTTTTCACTTTGAACATATTTTTAAAAAAAAATTACAAAATATTTTTTAATGACTTTTATTTTAATATAATATTTTAAAACATGTAAAATAATCTTTAAAATTCTATGTGTTCATGATAGAATAATATGTTTTCATGTCGTACATCTTAAAAAAAGAATCCATTCATATTTTATGAAAAGGCCAGACCAGAATTGTTTTTGAAATGACATGGTACTTCCTTTCCAAATAATTTTGAGAAAAAAATAAAAATATTATAAAATTTATTTAATAATTCAAATTTGAATGTTTAATTTTTTTTTAAAATTAGTTTTAAAAACATTTATTTTTATGCAAATGGATTTTTGACCGAAAGGGAAATAAAGTCATATCTTCATAAAAATAATTTATCTATAATTTTAAGTAAAAATATTTCTACAATTACACTATTAATATAAAATTTTTATTAATTACCAGAATATAAGAAAATATATTTATTTTATGATATAAAAATCAAATAATTTCCCCCAATGAATTCTTTGAAAAAAATCCCAAATAATTATGAGACTGTGAAATAAACTCTTACCAATTTGGCAACTTATGAATTGGATGACCCATAAATAAATAATCATAAAATGAAACATTTAATATAATTAATATAAATATATTCATGATATAAAATATCAATCTGGAAGTATATAAACCCCTCAAAGGAATAAGTGGTAAATATGGAGTATGTTTCACTTAAGTAAAAGTACTTCATCTTCAACATCCTTCATATGTGTCCAACCCTCCTATAGAATATTTATAGTTTTATTATAAATTTATTTCAAACCCATACTAATTTATCTCATACCATATATTATTTACATATATTTATTTTTCCCCAGTTTATTAACGGTTTTTGTTAAAATCATTATCTCTCATTATAGTTTCTATGTTTTCATGTATGTTTAAGTTTGGTAATTTTGGAAATATTAATCTGATCATGGTTACATAATATAAATAATTAAAATAATAATAATATAAATATATTATAAAATCATTATATATGTATTTAAATTAATCAAAAAAAGATATACATAGAAAATGGATTACACAGTTTATTGAGATGGAAGACCATTTTTAAGCATGAGCGATGTATCAATTACTCTCAACAGATGAAACAAAACCTAAATAAATATTAATTAATATTTTCAGAGTAATTATTATGTCATATATATAAATTTTATTAATAAAATCCATCCTTCTAACCATACATGTAAAAATAAAATGAGAATCATTTCACATCGTTCTGTGGAGGGGGTAATCCACACACACACAAAAAAGAAGTTATATTTTCTAAAATATTGGAAGGTAAGATGTTTTAGGTGATATTATATTTAAATATGTATATTTTGATAATAAATATCACATATACTGATTAACTTTAACCTTAATACCTTTCATATGAAGCTTATGTGAAAAACAAATCACATCGTTTTACAGTATGGTATTTCGTCATACACACGTGCGACGTTATGTATCCCCCAAAAAATGAAAATTATGAAGGTATATATGATATAATAACTACATAATTATAATAATTTCATAAATACCATGCAAGTATTTTAAATCAATCAATATATCCATCCTTAAATGATAGAGATATAAAATGAATTACATCGGTTCACGAGGTATTAGTCTGTTGTACAAAGATAATAGTTTTGTTTCGGAATTGATGTAAGTGGAGATGGATATAGGTTGTTAATTTAAACTAATAAAATATCAGTATCTATTAAATAATTCTTTATTATATTATCATATTTTATGAATGTTTGAATAAATTGGAATAAGAAATAAAACAAATATGCACATTTAAAAATTTTACATCATCTTTAGAGAGCCTCATTAGGATAATACATAAATAATTTATAGGAGGAATTAATCATAAAAATAATGTCTCTATGATCTATTTAGGGATGTAATGATGGTATTATTATATTTTTTCACTTAATTTTTTTTCATTGTGTAGTGTGGTGGACAGAAGGTTTTTATTAATAAGTGGATAAGAGGATACATATGGAATGTTTTGAAAGAAAAAGTGATTCCCATAATTTTTTCATTCAAAATTTGTCAAAATAGTTCATTATCTAACCTTATATATTATTCGGTATGCATATGGCTGTACAGTGGGTTTTGGATAAGTTTTATATCATTTTAACCCATTTCTTCTTAGTTTTAACCCCCCATAAACCTATTTTTACCATAAACGTGGTAATTACTTTTAATTGTTTTTACAATTAATTATGTTAAAATGTTAAATTATCTATATTATATACTATAATTTATTCAGATTTATAAAAATATTTTTTAAAATTCAATTCATAGATGTATCAGAATTTAATTTAAAATTAAAACATAGATAAGATGAAAGAGTCATTTTCCAAAGTAAAAATTCTCATAATTATAAATTGTTTTAATATAAAAATTAAATATGAAATTTATTATAATGACACTAATAATTTAAATTTTAATATAATGGAACCAATTTTACCTTATAATTAATTTAAAATATATTTTAACATTGCAAATAATTTAAATGAATAAGAAGTATTTAATAACAATAATTAGTTTTCACTATTTATCAAAACATTAATCTTTTCAGAAAATTATCAAAGATTACCCCAAATATAATTTTGATTTTTATATTTAAAAAATAAATTTAATTTTGTAAAATAGATTTTCTAAATGTGTAAAAACTATTTTTAAATAATGTGTGCAATGTGTGACTAATCCGCCTTTCAGAAAAATAAACTTTTTTAGAAAACAATAATTTCTCTTTTAAATTATTATTATTTTATTTATAATAAAAATATATAAATTTAATTTAAATTATCCATGTCTAATAAATATAATTTTTATAATTATTTATTACTATTTATACCTTACATCTTAATGGTTAGGTTAGAATGGTCATATTTAAATAATAATATTTTTATACAGTATCACAATTCATTTAAATGCAACATTTCATGCATCACAAGCTATAAAAGAAAATAAATTTAAATAAATGTATTATAATGTATAAGGGTTTAATATTATCTTATAATTTCCATTTTAAATTTTATACACTCTATTTAATACAATGTTCCACTTTTAAAATCTTAGTGTGTTATATTATACCCCTTAATAAAATTTCATCCTTGTAATTTAATCTTGATTTTGGTGATCATGGATTTAAAATTTGAAGATAGACTTCACGAAAACCCACATTTAAAATATGGTTCATAAAATAAAGACTTCATAAGATATTAAGGGACATATGAATGTCATCTGGAATAACACATACTTGTTTTCCAAATAAGAGAACATTATCGGAAAGTAAATATATGTATAAGGAAGAAAATAATAATGACCAAGAATTATTATATAGTGATAGAGATCAATGATTACAATAAATTAAATGATCTATAAAATTTAATGAACATAAATCTATAGATTTTAAATGAGTTGAAAGGTAGTTTTGTTCATTAAAAATGATGGTACTAGGATAACATTATTATTTCAAGATCATCTTCCAAGAGTTGAGAAATTACATTACCATCTAGAATTAGAACATAAAAAAATACTTAATTGATGTATTTGTATTTTATAAGAAAAATTTTATACTTCTGTTGTGATTTTATTAATTTCAACATTTCTCTTACTCTAATAAGTGAATATTAATTAGGATTTTTTTCCTGAGTTTTTATTATTAATATTTAAGATATCTTTACATTTCTAATTTATGCATATATTTTCCAAGACCAAATTTTTTAGGAAGAGTTGTCAAATAACTCCTAGAGTTCAATATAATCCATACCATATATATTCAACCTTCATACTACTCTATATTATGTCTATCCAAATTCAAAGTCAAAAAATATTAATGGTATGAAATAGAATGAACATTATATTCGATGAAAAATATAATGTTTCTATTAATATCACATTCTAAATATGTGAATTCCTTGATCACCATAAAACATTAATGAAAAAAAGTTTTTTTTCAAAAATTAAATCACTAGTTTTAAAATATATTCTATAAATCCAAACATTCAGTAAACTCATGAAAATATAACATAATCCATAAAAACACTAAATAATATCAGGGTTACCAATATTTTCCCTAAAACATCAATTTATCACTATTATCTCAAAATTGGACACATAAAAATGAATTTCTTCCCTCAATCATGTGTTTTAAAAAAAATACCAAATTTCCCTAGAACCACTTTTATTGGTTATTAGTTTTATTAATAATATTATATAAAGCTAATATGGTAATAAAAACCCTGGTATTATGAACCAAATAGGTTGTGAGACTAAATCTCAGTAGGCATCCACCCACAGTAAGGTCAAATCTATCAGTGAGTATATATAACAGGAATTGTGATAATGTGAAATCAGTAATTTTGGAAGTACTCACAAATTAATACTCCCAGAATAACTATTTTCTAGATACATTTAATTTCTATTTAATTAAATATTGAATTACATTTATTTTTTCTTGAGATCTGGCCTAAGCCTGGTGATCTCATGTATAGCAGTAGGCACCATAGATGCCTTAGAAGGCCATCTAGGAATGTATGGGAAAGGACCTAAAGCAAGATTATTCTTTGGCATGGTAGACGCATCGTAACCCATTCAATATTCGATTATCCTCAATCTCATCCTTGACATTCCTAAAGTAGAAATCATGTATCACTCCAGGTGCAAATCTACTAACACCCTATGAGTCCGTCCCTAGAGACCCTCATAAAGGAACTTGGTATCACTTTAGTTGTGTTATATCCTATGTCACTGAGCTCATCCTTGGTTGTTATATAGGGTTCTTAAGTACCACTCATAACATAAACCATGCCTCTTGAGTCTGTAGATTTCATAATATAAGGATCCATCATTCACTGGGAATTTAAAAAGCCTCTTTGGGATTTTCCTTGGCATTTATGGTTCACTCACGACTTAATTACAATGAATCCTTTGAGGCTATCCAAGGAATTCTAAGTTAAATCCAAGGATAACTTAAGGAACAAGGTATATTAGTCAAATGGTCCTATATTAGAAATTCAAATATGAATCCATGGTTCACCCAAGGCTAATTCCCAATTCATCATTCAAAGTTATTTTAGACATTATATTGAGTATGCTAAGGATCAACACCTAAAGCATATAATATTTTTTTTCCACTAAGGGTGTCCCAACTAGGACCAACCTCAAAGGCATGTCCTATCATTAATAACTTGGGAACAAATCATATAACATTAAAAACATGAAAATTAATTTATTAAATGGAATTAACATTAATTAACTCATGTGCGAATGTTCATTATTGGAGAAAAACAATTCCAACATGCTTTATCAAGAATAGGCATAACATGTGTCAAATGGTAAACTCATCTATCTCACACCCTAGACAATTATAACACCATCTAACAATGTATAAAATCATATAGATAAGAAAATATATTTTAATTATCCCAGAAAATGGCTTCAAGGCATGCCACATAGGTATCTTCAGATAAACATCCATAAATTGATCAAATTAGGCACTCACCCAAGGGGTCACCCTTAATTCCAGAAAAAACCCTTGACATGATTTATAATGCCTACTAAATTTCCTAAAAGGCAATAGGTAAAAAAAATCTATTTATAAATCAAAGAGACACCCCAAAATGGGTGTCTGGCACTCCAACATATATAAACAACTTGATGATTAGCTACAGGCACGAGACCACCTACATTAGACCCGTGTAAGATAGCTCATCTAGTATCAAACTCTGATTCACCCTGGTTTGGGAGTAATCATAACAAAAAAAGAATAGAATATTAAGGCATATGATCTTAAATCAAAAAAGAATAGTCGATAAGCATATGAATTGAATATGGATAAAATGGAATCAAGGCATTATAGTTGCGGATTTTTAGAGACGAACGATGGTTGACTTGAACAACAGACCGAAGGAGGACCTAGAAAGGGAGAATATGATTCCAATGAGATCTCCTATATTCCCCTCTTATGTGAAAAATATAACTTAAAAACATTCCAGTGAATCTTTGGTAAATTTATCCAAAATATACAGGTCAGACAATTTCTTCCCACAGTTTTCCATATCATGCGGAAAACGTGTTCATCCCATTGGAAGTCTAGGGAACATCGCACAATTACCCTTAATAGTTGGCTAAAATGAGATAACTATGTGAACACATTTGTAAAGTATTCTAAAAAAGTAGATATGTTGAAATTGTCATGCACCCTAATTCAAATTGTTTTCACTAACAGTGTGGCCTCCCCTTTTCACCCAAAACAAGAGTTCTTGGCTCTAGACCAGCCATGAACACACCATATCCATCTATGAACACAACAAGAATCCACATTTGGATATATTTAAGCATTTGAATGAGGAATAGATGAAAAACTCATGATCTATTCATTATATAAGAATCAGGTTCTTTCAAAATTCCCCTTAAAGAAATTCTTCCCCAAATTTCCCTTCTAAGGGTGGTGTAGAAGTATCTAAGAACAACTCTGACCAATGAAATCGAACATTAGTTTCCATCTACCATTTCCCATCCAAGACTCAGTCATGCTACCATAGAACCCTTATTAAAGGAGGAGGTAGGCCCCAAAGAACCTCCATTCTATGATCCACAATTTGTATAGAATGCTCCTCAAAGGACGCATATGCCTGCAACTCAACCTCCTCAGGCTGAAACTCTTAATAAGAGTAGGAATAAAAATTCTAAAAATGAGAAATATGTAAGATATAGTGCATAGCCCAGTACATCATAGGTAACTACAACCAATAGGAAACATGACCAACTCTCTCTAGAATCTCCGATGGCCCGATGTATTTCTTCGAAAGATTCATATGACTTCTAATCCTCTTGTTTATGAGCCTCATTGCAACTCATTAGAAAACATTATCCCAAACCTTGAACACTAGAGGTTATATACGGTTATCTATGTATAATATTGGATTAGACTGTGCAGTAACCATCCTCTTTTGAATCAACTGAACAAGTTCAGTGGTGTCCTGGACAAGACGAGGTCCTAGAATACCTGCCTCTCTTGCCTCTTATAGCAACTGAAGGCTTTTAAACATAACATTACATGATTTTAAGAATAATTATATGTCACAGTACAAGACAATGACCATTATATCTACTATCTTGGAAGACTAGGTATGTAACGCCTCAACCAAAGTTACCCAGAGTCGGTGCATTGTTTTAATACATTGGCATGATTACAAGGAACCAAGTCCCGGATAAATGATCAGTTTAGTAGTCTTGGAAAATAGATTACATACATAGACATTACATTATACTTTAGAAAATAAAACACAACATAAATAGTCCTTTGATAATGCCATTAATCCCCTAGCTTAACCCTGATTATCAATTATAATACACTTCTTGGAATCCAGAGAAAATTAAAATATATAAAGGGGTGAGATCAGATGCTCAGTAAGGATAACAATATAGTGGAAACTATCATAAATAAGGAAAAACATTTAAGGCAATGTATAACGAAAACAAAAGCCTTTTAAACTTGAACTTCAGAATAAAATTTTAAAAATAAAATGAAATAATGCCATTTACTTATTTACATGGATATTCTACAAGTCGAATAATCACATGTAATATCAATAACCACTTTCCTAATGATGGAATGCATAATTCCAGACTATCATAATCACATAGTCAAGGCCTTGTTCCATGACTAAAAATAAGATTTTGTCAAGGCCTTGTACCAAGACACTAGTTTATCTCATGAGACCTACCGATGCATCGAGGAGCTTTAGCGGGCTACACCCATCACATACTAAGTCCAATCCATTTCTCATATGAACACGATTAAACATAACATAAACATTAGTATTAAAACTAGCATATGAAATGTCAATAATTTCTCCATAAACAATGAATGATATAAAAATAACACATTCATAGTCAAAAATATCACAAAACCTTCAATACAATATAGATGATTTGTATCATAATAAATCAACTTCAAACAAGATTAAAATCCATTAAAGGATTTTGACATAGATGAAAATGATTTGTAAAACTCTTTTACAGAAATATCCCTTTTTCAAGAAAAAATTTAAAAGTCACACAATTTATAAAGGAATAAATTTAAATATATTTTTTAATCAAAGTGTCCCATACCACTTTGAAACTTTCTAAAGTAATTAACATTTTAAAACATTCATGCCCATTTAAATAAATCATTAAAACCATTTTGAAAACATGGAAATTAATGGGAATGGATTAGAAGAATAAATATTTAAAACATTTAAAATGATGTTTTAGAAAAGAAACCATTTTAAAATAATTTATGAAACTTGGACATGGATAATAAATGTTTCCCAGTAAATACTTACATAAAAACAACCTCAGATAATAAAGAGATTATGAAATTAACCCTTACCGATTTGGTAACTTACGAAACATACACCATATGAAATTAGTGTCATACAATGAATATTTAAATACACATAAATTAAGGTGTATTGAAAAAATAATACAATTATGGGAAATACATACACCACACAAAAGGTAATAGTGGCAATATGGCATGAATATCACGGGAATAAGGAGTGAGATGAAAACCCCTTACCTTGCACTTTCCATTAGTCGAGGGTATGTTTAACCTCGTGTATGAAGATATTAGTATGTTATTAAAGTAAACAAGAATGGTATTAGTATTTATTATATCATACATGATTCATTAATGACTTTATAATACCCATTTAATAATAATTTCCATGTTAAATTAACATTTCGGGTAATAATCGCTTTCTTTATCGTACGTGTTTTAACTTGTTACTCTTGATTATATCACTTAGACCAAGATTTAAATACTTCTAGAAAATAACAAATTATTTATTTATCATATATATTTATAATATAAATATGTATAATATACATATATATGAAATGAAAAACACCATTTATGGAGACGGTAGTCCGTACGTACGCATAAACGATGTTTCCGTTTTCATATCGCATTGAACAGATCTAAGTGAATAAGATATATGTAAGTACACACACACAAACACATATATATATATATACATTAGAATTATTATTTCATATAATACATACTTATTAGTAATATATATTTTTATAATCGTTGATGAGTAGTGATCAGGGAAATGAATCTCATCGCGTCATGGAGATGGTAATCCGTATGTACGCACGAGCGACAATATCATTTCCTTAAAGGTGTGTAATTTGATGGTATGTTAAATTTAAAGAGACATTATTATGTTATTTTCATTATTTATATACATATTACACATTATTATATCCATCCAAATATCATAGTGTTGAATAACAAATTACACCATGGCGTGGAGACGGTAAGTCGTACGTACACACGCATGGTGGAATTATCATTCCTAAGTTGGGTAGAATAAGGAATATAGTTGTGAAATATTTATAATAAGATCATAGTATAAATAATATACTGATTTATTATTTTAGAATGGAAACAACAAATAAAGAGTAAGTGGAAGAATAAGAGAACTGGAAAGATGGTGGTGAAATCATTACCTCTTCTTCGGGTTCTTCCTTTTGATTTGATCAAAAGGAATCCTTAAGTTGGATTTATGAACAAATTATGGCATCTAGGATGTATGTAGGATAGTTGGGAGGATATTTGGTCAGGGGTGGGCCGATCCAAATGGATTTGGAGGTGTAATTTTGAGAGAAGGTTAAGTACCCTTTTATAAGAGGGGTGTGGGTCGCTTTAGGAAAAGATTAAAGTATTAATTTATTATTCAATAATATTCGGTTTATAATGGTTCCAAATGAATTTTTTATATCCTTAGGTTGTTATGAGTCGAAATACTATCAACCAATAGGTTTTAGAAAAGTTTAGGTTACCATTTTAACCTTATCTTTTAGGTTTAACTCTTAGTTAAATAGTTTAAATTTTACCTTGTCTTCTTGTATTCTTACTCTATATGGTTAATAAACATACTCTAAACATTCAAGATAACCTCAAGTGTCTCATTAATTACATATATAATATAATTCAAGACTTTGGGCTGAACCTTACATTTTTAGGAATATTATAACAACAAATAATATAGTATTTGTTTTAAATATTAATTTATGTCAATTTTGACACTATTTGGTATTTTGTTTTTGTGAATGTAATAAAAACTTGATTACTTCGAAAACGATACATTTAATCATCCCTAAAATGTTATATTCACCTATAAAATTCTTGGATGTCATTAAAACATTGAAATTATATTTATTTTAATATTTATAATACCATTTATTTGATTCTTTCATTAATAACGTAATTACTTCATCATCATTGTGTCGTAAATAAATTTATTTATTTAACGCTTATAAATTATAAAAAAGAATACCATGATGTATGAAATATTTTTATCTTTATAAATAATATTTATTGTCAAAAATATTACTTATATAACAGTAGATAAATATTAATTACTAAAAGATTTTTGTTTATGTCAATTTTGTCTTTACTTTAAATTAATTATTCTAAAGTGTCATTATCATTCATAACTGGCTCCATGGGGTCCCAAAATCGACTCAAGAATGAACATGGTCGTACATTACTCATCTAATAAGGTTAGTACTTTTTATATGGTAATTTTGAAATATTACAACATTCTTTTTACCTTGAACTACCATATTTACCTTTAACTGCGGTAAATAAAAGTCAAAAGTTACTATTCACCAAAAATTATTTTCATCTTATTGAACCAATTTTTACTTACTGAGATTAACCGTGTCTCTTGTATTTTTTAAATTCCACTCCCAAAAGTGGTAAAATTAAGTTTTATGTGAATTTTCAAATTCTCCTAGAAGGTGGGTAAAAGACGGTGAAAAGCTCAATAAAATTTTTATATCTCTAAAATTATTGTAAACTGACTCCAATGAATTAAATTAAATATATACAGGTATTATTTATCTATTTTTACCTAAAATAAATTTAAATAAAAAAAATAATTATTTAACTGAAAAGCCGGTTTTAAACTATAACTCAGTGTTTTTCACTATTCATCAAAAAATGAAAGTTTTCACAAAAATATCAAAAATTCACCCTTTGCTAATTTTGATATTCTCAATCCAAAAATGATGTCTATTTTAAAAAATTCAAAATATAAAAGTTGAATTTATTAATTTAAAATTAATTCCCATTGTCAAAACCAAAAGGCATATTTTTAAGAAATAATAACAATCAAAAGATTGACACTTGTTTATGTCCAATTACAATGTAAAATTACATACAATGATAATAATTGGATTAAATGGTAAAAATATAATATATTTATACTTCCAAACCATTAAAATTTATAATTTAGCAGTATAAATTATTTTGATTAAAATAGTTGTTTTTCGTTAAAAAATAGTATTTTTCACTATTCACACAAATATGAAAATTATCAGAAAAACACCAAAAAATTTATTGAAACTAAATTATTATGTCCCAATTCTAAAGACGAAGATTATTTTGTCAAATTGAATTTATAAAAGTTTCAAATATTGGATTTAAAAAGGGATGTCCATTAAAAGGCGGTAAAATTTCATTTTTGGAAAAATACTTCTTTTATCGGAAAAAAATGTATTTGTTCTTACATTATGTCTAAAGAAAATCATAATATGGATTAAAAAATTATAAGGATTATATAAAGTTAATAATTTAGTTAATACCATTTATAACCGCTTTTTAATGGATAGTTTGGTATGTCGTGGTGCGCTTGAACTCTGTGTTGCGTGTAGTCCAAGTTATTGAATTACTTTGAAGAAATAACATACTATGAAATCTTGGGGTGTTACAAGGTACATAAAACATAATACATGGGGATAAAAACACTTATTTATTTAATCTCTATAAAATATCTTAACTCATTTGAGCTCTTACATCTGTATATAGTGCCCTAGGGAACACATGAACAAATGGATCAGCTAAAATTCCTAGTAAGGTAATGAACATAAGGATACAGCTTAAGCACATGATTTCGGAGGCATGGAAGAATGATATAAAAATTGTAGAACATATAAAATCATATCATATAAATAAGGAATCATATGACTATTCTAGAATCATAAAATATATCTTTAGTATTGGTTAATTCTAACTTCCAATCCCATTTCCCATTTTAATATGGGTCAAGGATAACCTTCAATCTCGTTGCTCATTGTAGTACAGGTCAAGGATAACCACTAATCTTGTTTCCCATTATAGTTTGGGTCAAGGAAAACCGCCAATACCATTTCACATCGCATCTCAAGAGACATAACATTACCCAATGCATTGGAGCACTATCGGGGCACACCCATCTTAGATTTTTCATGAATATGCTTTCCATATAAATAATCATACATAATCCACCATACATAAACGTAAGGGTACCCATTTAAATAATTGGGTACCATAGTGAAGATATAAATAATAAAAAATGGGTGTATCATGAAATTGTCCAGGAAATAAACGTATTATATCATACATTGATGTTCATATAGAAAAATAGTCATGAAACATGTTAAGTGATGTAAAACATAAGTGACAACATATAGGTAATGTATTTGAAAAACATTAGCATTAAAACATTTTTGTACGGTTTTAAGAGAAATACTATAGATCTTTTAAAATATAAAAAAATGAAAATATTATATATAAAACCATAATTGAATCAAGAAGGTTATCATAATAAAAATAATTATTTTATAAAGACAATGGTGGATTAAAATAGATGATATAGTTCAATTTAAATTGGGTAAAAAATTTGAAATCTCCTTTAAAACAGGTTTGCTTATTGGAAAGTTCTAAAGAAATATTTTAAAAACATGTATATACCAAAAATATTGTGATGAAAGGGTTTTAATAAATGAATTCTTTAAAACTAAACATCATTTAGAATATTTACATAAACAGATAAGATAATTCAATTATTTATATATAGAAAGAGATGGCAACATGAAAGAAAAAAATGGTTTGGGTAGAATTTGTTACAGTCTATCGAGATGTTGTTGGGTGTACCTAGGAGGGCTTTATAGGAGAGAAAATGGGTTTATCGTCACTTATTAATCATTTGGGAAGTATGGGGGAGGTGTGATATAATACCCCATCATTAGTTATTACACATAAAAAGGGACAACATATAAGACAATCTTGATTAAGAGTGAAATGGAAAGGATCCCTTACCTTAAGTTTGGTGATGTTCTTCACTTATTATTAATTACATGAATAAAAAAGTAAGGTTTATTAATTGATAATTCAATAACCTCATATATTTTTAAATGATTTATTATAACTTTTTTAAATTCATCCATTACCTTTTTAATGGGTTAAGTTGTTCAATTTCATTGTTTAAGACTGTTTATTTTCATGGTTTTCAAGATTGGTTTACTTATATTCAAGTTCAGTTAAACACATACGATGATAGTGGTTGTCCAAAATTAATGTTTTCTATTATTAGTGAACATATAGAAGAATAAATGGTTAAAAACATAATTTGGTTACTTGGAGTGATGTTTAACTAATATATATAACATTAGGGACAACGGTTTTGGGTTAATCGGTGGGATTGATTAAAAAGAACAAATTTTTCTTTATATTATTCTACCATTTTTAGAAAATTGTTATATAATAATATCAAAGATATATTAAATATATAATAATCTGGTTCAATCATAACACAAATCGTTTCAATGACCATAATTAAATATGATAATAGAAATTGATAAATTGTTGTCCTTGAATGTGTTAAATTTACACATCTCAAATAGTGTTTTCATTTCTTTCAAATAAATGATAGGGAAAGGAGAGATGATAATTAAATATACCATTATAATAAATACATTCTAGTACATGTATGTTACTACAGTTATCATAACATTTGGGTGAAGGGAGGTGATGAAAGAAACAAAAAAAGAAATGAACTTAAAAAAATGAAAGAATTGGAAAGAAGAATTTACCTCTTCATTTTAACTCCTTTGAGAACCTCTTAAGGGGAGAGTTTTTGGTATTTTAGAGAGACTAGGGGCCTTTGAACGTGTTGGATGAGCTTGTGGAGATATTTGGGTAGAATATTGGCAAAGAACAAGGCTTTGTAGGAGTGAATAGAAGAGGGAGTGAGGGGGAGGGGGTTACAGTGGAGGAGAAGAGGGTTTTCATAATATTAAAATCATTAGTTTGTTATTTTTTATAAGAAAAAATAGTGAGTATTCCTTGACCTATAATATTAATAAATTCATGTGATTTTGAATCAATGGTCATTTATATCATCCATTACTCAATCATGATGTATAAATTGAGGTTTTATGATTTATTGTGAATTATCAGATTTTACTATTCATAAAAAATTCATGTATTTTAAAAAAATCCAAAAAATTCACTCTATCCTTTTCTTTGATGTGTAGAATCCCAAAATAAATTCCACTTTTCAAAAATTATTTTTTAATATTATTAATTTAATATTTATTTAAAATGATAATTTATTATTAAAACCCCAATTTTAAAACATTCATTTACTTATTCAAAAATATAGGCACATAATAATTTCACATGAGTATTATTTCAATTCTATAATAGGTAATGTTACTATTCATTAGGGTAAATCACTATTCATAATTTTATATTATTCTTTATAATGGTAAGTTACTATTCCCAAAAAAATTGTTTTTCTTATCGGACACCAAATAACATACTGATCGCAACCGTGTATGTCAGATTTTCGAAACTCTAAACACCGAAGTGACAAACGTAATTTTAAAGTTCACATAGCACTTAGTAGTTCATTATGTTGTGATTTCATGACATATTTATAAGAAATTAATTTCCATTTATAAAACATTGGGTCATTACAATCTTCCCCTCTTATGAAATTGTTGCCTTGGAATTTTATTTTACATTCTAAGACAAAAATAAGCATGGGTGCTTTTCTTTCATTGCCTTCTCTTGTTCCCATGTTTCCTATTCGTAGATGTGGTTCAACCACAATACTTTGACCAGGTGAGTAGTTTTTTTACAAAAAACATTAACTCTATAATCTATGATCTTCATTGGTTGCTCCTCGTAAGAAAGATCATCCTCCAACTGTTCCACCTGTGAAGAGATTACATGTGAAGGGTCCATTATGTACTTCTTTATGAGGTATAAATGAAAGACATAATGTACTTTTGTCATGGTATGTGTAAGTTCCATTTTATGGGCCATATCGTATACTCGGTCAAGGATCTTGAAAGGTCTAATATACCAAGGACTTAGCTTTCGTTTATTCCCAAATATCATAACCTTCTTCCACGAAGATACACTTAGAAATACCATGTCTTCGACATTGAACTCAAGGTATCATCAATGGTTATCTACATAAATATTCTATCGACTTTGGGATACCATGATATTCTACTAAATGGTTTTCAAATTCAATACCATTTCTTCGACCATTTCAGGTCCTAGGACCTTACACTCACCGACTTCATCCCACCACGTCGGTGTTCTAAACCTTTTCCCATAAAGGGATTCATATGGTTCCATTCGAATGCTCGAGTGGAAACTGTTGTTGTAAGAGAATTCAACTTGTGGAAGGTGTTGGTCTCATCCTCCTTTGAAGTCCATAGGATATGCTCTTATTATATCATTCAATGTCTGAATATTTCACTCAGATTGGCCCTCATTTTATGGATGATATGCCATACTGAAGTTCTGTTCAATTCTTAGAGCATGTTGGAGACTTTTCCAGAACATCATGGAGAATCTTGGATCACGATCAGATACAATAGACTATGGAACTCTATGAATCCATACCACCTCTTTGATATATATCCATGCAATTTGATCCAATGAAAATTCCTCTCAAATCATGATAATGTGATCTGTCTTTGTAAGATGATCCACAACGACCCATATAGAATTATTTTCACTAGATGTCCTTGGATGTCTAGTGAGAAATCCCATGTTAATTTTCTCCCAATTCCATGTTGGTATGGGTAGTTGTTTCATCATCCCCTATGACTTTTTCTTATCAACCTTTACTTTCTGACATACCAGGCACTTTTATTTGTATTCCACAATCTTCCTTTTCATATTGTCCCACCAAAAGTTTTCTTGGAGATCTCGATACATCTTTGTGCTCCCTGGGTAGATAGAGAAGGTTGAGCTATGAGCCTCATTCAGAATCTCCTTCTTTAACTCTAGATCATATGTTACACATAATTGTGACCCAAATCATACAACTCTTTCCTCATCAATCTTAAACTCCAAGGATTTCCCATTTCTGATAGCTTCTAACATTTTCATAATATCGACATCTTTTCATTGAGAATCTGTTATTTTCTCAATGAGATATGGTTGAGAAATCATTTGAGAAAGGATCGATGATGTTCCTACCTTAATGATTCCCATGTCTATACTCTACAAATCTTATAATATCATATCGTTTTCATTTCTCATCACTGATAAAGATGTAGGATCCTATCTACATAGAGAATATGACACTTATTTTCCTTAGCAGGATGTTAGTATATGGAGCTGTCAGAAGCCTTGATGAGCTCTATCTATCTTCTTTGGTGAATATTATTCTCTTTTTGTAGGAATATATATTTGAGACTCTTGTGGTCAGTATATATCTCACAGATCTCCTAATAGAGATAATGCTGCTAGATATTCAATGCAAATATCACAGCCTCTAACTCCATTTCATGTGTAATATAGTTTTGCTCTTGTATTTTCAGCTGCCTTATGGCATAGGATATTACATTATAATTTTTATTAGCATAAAGTATAATATTTTCTTTGAATCATCATTTTACACCATAAATAATGCTTTACCTATTAAGAGTGTGAGTACTAGTGCAGTGATAAGCCTCATTTTTAACTCATTGAAACAATATTCACATTCTTGAGATCAAACAAACTTTACTCTCTTCCCTGTCATCATCGTCATTAGATTTGAAAATCATGAAAAGTTTTTCACAAATCATTTATAATACCCAGTTAGACCCAAAAAGTTGTGGATCTATGTTACACATGTTTTCCTGGGCCATTATTAAATTTCCTTTGTCTTGGAAGGGTCCACAACTATCACTATATTGGTGATAACATGCTCTAAGAATGCAAATTACTCCATCTAGAACTCACATTTACTATATTTTTCATGAAACTTCTCTCTTAAAATGTCTTTAAAATAGTATTCAAATGGTCCTCGTGTTCCTCCATTCTATTTGAGTATATCAGAATATTATCAATAAAGTCTACCAAAAAAATTTCAAGGTAATATCTAAAGACTCTATTTCTTAAATCCATGAAAATTACTAAAGCATTAGTGAGTCTGAAGGGCATCACTATGAACTCATAGTGTTCATACCTTGTTCTAAATGTAGTATTGGTAATATCTTCCATCCTCACCTTTAATTACTGATATCCCGACTGAAGGTCCATCTTAGAGAAATAACTCTCCCCACAAAGCTGATCAAACAAGTCATATATTCGTGGAAGGGTATACTTGTTCTTTATCACGATTATTTTGAGTTGATGACAATCAATGCATAGGCGCATTGATCAACCCTACTTCTTGATGAAGAGAACTGGATCACCCCATGTGAGGCACTCGGGCGTATAAAACCCTTCTCCAGATTCTCCTACAACTGCTTCTTCAGCTCCTCTATCTCTATGGTGTCTATTATGTAATGTGTCATTGATATAGGTAGATATCCAGGGATAAGTTCAGTTGAGAACTCAGCCTATCGGTCAAGATGAAGACCATGAAACTCTTAACGGAATACATTAGTGTAATCCATCATGATGGTCATGTCTTCATGCATGATTCTCTCTTTTGTCTCAATCATTTGAGCTAGATATGCTTGATCATAAAGCAACAATATCTGCACATGAGATGATGATTCTAATGGAGATTCCTCTTTCTAAATACACTTGTAAATAATCAAAGGATTCTTTGGGATGTGAAGATTGATCTCCCTTTACTGACAGTTGATGTTGGACTTGTACAATGATAGCCAATCCATACCCAAGATAGCATCTCACTCCACTAAAAAAATATGATGGGATTTTTTGAGAGGTTCAGTCCACAAACATTAACCAGTGAGGATTTATAAACCATGGACCTAATAATTTCATCATTCTATGTTCTCACAGAAAACATTTCCTCAAAATTTTGATGTGGTTTTTGAAAAATTATTATAAACTTTCATGATATGAAAGAATGTGTTGAACTATAATCCAATAGTATGTTTATTAGTCTTGAATGAATGACTAGTGTACCTATTACCACATCATTGTTTGGATCCACCTTAGCAGTAGTGATATAATAATCCCTTCCTTGTTTCCTTTGAGGTTATTGTTTATTGCCTCCGACTACCCTTGTCTTAGAGAAATTGTTCTCATAATCCCCATGCTCTGTGAAGTAGTAACACTGCACTACAAGCTGAGTATTGATCTGGACCTTCCTTTACTCTTCCACACGAGTGGTATTTTTCAAACCCCATCAGCCTTTCTTGGCTAGATGACCAAAATTCCAACATTTTAAGAAATTCTTGGTTCCCTTCAGACAGTTCCCAGGATGATTCCTCCCACAACTTTTACCAGGGGAAAAGTCAACCTTGTTTTCCATCATGGGTTTTGGTTGTTGAACCACCCATCTAGTTGTCCATTTTTCTCTTCTTTTCACTGGGACCATGCGAACATAGAGAGTCTCCAATATCTATTTTAACATTGACAGAACAACAGACAATCTCTTCATAACTTTTGAAGTCCTGAATCGCCAATAATTTTCATAGAATTGGCTTTAGTTGTGAAGACCCAGAATTTTCCGTGTAATTTTTTTTAATTATATAGAATTATTAATAGTCTTTGAAAATTGACGGTGTGTGATTCTGAGGCCCGGTGTTCCTGGAATAAATTTCTGAACATTCATTAGGTACGTTGAGTAAACGCCCAAGCGGAGCTTTTGAACATTTGAACTGGGGCACGAAATGGAAATCAGAGAACATCGTTGAACTTGCAGTGCCAATATTCACTTAAGGATACCTTCACCTCGACAATAGTTGGTTGAGGGTGGAAGTTATTTTTTCAGATTTTTATGGGAGAATTTAAAAATAAAATATATAACTTTTATTATATTTATCTTAAAACCCCTCTTTTGAATCATAGAGGTGGGGACAACACAAGGGTGGTCGAGCATTTAGTGATGGGAATTAAATGCTCAGTTACACAAAAATGTGTAACCACAATTACCTTCAATTAATGGGATTCATTAATTAGGAAAAAATTAACAAATCAACATGTTAATTAAGATTTTTATTAACTGTTCTTGATGGTTTTTTTCAGTTGGAGAAAGGGAGATGAGGATTTTGCTAGAGATTTATTGAAGGAAGAATATCCTCCAATGAAAAACATTCTCCATATCAAGAATGACGATGATGCTCGAGCTCGGAATGGGAGTGTGTTGTGGGAGCGACGAACGTCGATGTCTTCTTCTTCTTCCCCATACCATCTCCAACAAACGAATGAGGTCGAGAAGTGTTTTTAATGTTCTTTGTGGTTTTACGTTGATTAAAATACAATTGAACCACCTCCTATTGATCTAACGTGAAGGGTGTGGGCCAAACAAACATGGCATGATCCCTATGCTCCCTCTATGTTGATGTGTTCTTCGCGGGCGGATCGACAGTTAAGAGGAACCCGACCATGATGCTAGTGAACAACGCTGACAAGGAATTGGCGGTGGCCGACACGCTGTCTAACCACGATGACGGTGGTAGTGAAACTTCACAGCTAAAGAAGGCCACGACATGTCATCCACGGCGGAGGAAGGTAGCGGCTGAGACCCTAGTCGGCTACGTGGAACCGGGGATACATCTGTCTGCACCACCATTTGAGTAGGAGGCCGCAGATAACAAGCTGCAGTGGTGCACCAGGGTGGCCGGAAAAAAGCTGACCAAGGGTGGATAGTGGCGCCGTCGCGCTGCTGGAAGGAGGGAGCTGGCCGGAACTGCTGAACTGCCATATCACACTGAGTAGGACCCACACTAGCAGGTACCGTGTGCCAGTAGACTGAACAGTCTGTTGGACCATTTGGAATACCGGGGGTGCCTCCCCCAAGTGCGGCTAGGGCGAGCCCCACCACAGTGGTCCGCACCCATCCGGGTGGACTGTACCCAGATGGGCAGACTGGACCTAGCCGTGAGGGCTGTACCTAAAGCGGGTCGGGTCAGTCTGACGAGGTCGGACCGGACCCGGGCCTATCTGGACCCAGATATGCCTTTTGGGCCATATCTTGAGAACTGAGCACCAGTTTGATGAACCGTTTATGGGGTCGGAATCCTTAAATTTAGACGGTCATTTTGGGATACTCCTCTTGAGTTTTTGATATGTTGGAGTATGGTCGGGTTGGATTGAACCTGAATCCAACTAGGCCCTCAGGACTAAAAGGATAAAAACTTATAGACCAAGCGTCCAATTCATGCATTGGCTGTCGTGTTGGGTCATGTGTGATGTGACGGACCTTTGGTATACATCATCATGGGACTTAGTGGCAGTTGAAGTATCGACTGATGGCTGGGGGAGCGGAACTTCTCGGAATCATGCATGCTTAATGTGAGAAACCTATGGCTAGCTGTACTTGAGGAGTCTTCTGAGCATGTGTGGTTCATCCTCAGATCTGGTGTGGGTCAGTATCTTCAGATCCTGTGTGGGTCATTCTCATATCCTGTGTGGGTCATCCTCGGATCCTGTGTGGGTCAGCATCTTCAGATCATGTGTGGGTCATCTCCAGATCCTTTGTGGGTCATCTTCAGATCTTTTTTAGGTCATCTTTAGGTCCTGTGTGGGTCATCTTCAATCCTGTGTGGGTCAACAATAGAGCTTCTTGATGAAGTAATATGATCTAGCAATACATCTAATCATATATACTTCCATACTTTAGCTATATCTGGTGTGATCTGAGTCCTTACCTTTGTTCTAAACTTCTATATGATGATGCCTTTATGGTATTCTTTTGTGTGGCATTACCTTTGTGGTACCTACCTTTACGGTACAATCCTATGTGGTGATACCTTTTTGGTATTCTTCTGTGTGGAATTACCTTTGTGGTACTTACCTTTTTTGTATTTTTTCCTTTGTGGAACAGTTGTACTTTTGGCTAAAGAGTTGGGATTTGTGTTTACTCATGATCGATATAGGTATACTTGATAACTTAGGTATATTTATGGGAATATACCTATGTAGGGTTGATTGTTGCTTTGTACTATGTAATGGTGGTCTTAATTTTTTGTATATTCATTGTGGATTTAAATATACATTAGGGGGTATCGAGATACCTACTGAGTATCATTATACTCACCCCTGCACGGGCTACTCTCGCACCTTGTTGTGTCTTATGCAGATGATGGACAGTGCTGATCAAGGTCGAGGGTACCAGGACTGGAGGATGCTCGGAGGTGGACACCAGATTAGACGATCCACAGAGATTACCATTTGAGATTTGTACCTACCCTTCAGTTAGGATCCTTGGTGGGTGTTCATAGGGGATATTTTCAGTTTTACATGTACATTCCAAATGGTATTGCATTCTGGCCCCTTTACTTGTTGTACACACCCTGTTTACTATATAGTTTACTTTGTGATTGTATCTTGTTGTGGGTTTGGTTTGTGTGAGTTTATAGGTTTAAGGCAATTCCTTCCCAGTTTTAGGGATATGCATTTCTGGTGCTAGTTTCCAGCCCATGGCCTATGGAAGGAGGGCTTAGGATAGTCACAACACATGCCCTAGGGGATGGGTAGGGGAAAATTGGTATCAGAGGATTCAGTTCTACTGAAGAACTAGGAACCTGATCTATTATGTTTGGAAATAGTGTTATGTATGATGAGTGTGGTTTTCAGTGTGGGGGATCTAGTATTGGTGATGCGTCCGACAAATCCATATACCAGGACCTTGATTTCAAATTTCTGACTCAGTGCACAGAAACCCTAATTACATGTGTGTTTTTGAAAACTTTTCATTGTGATATCATTGAGTCATCTCACCAGGTATAACTTATAGACTATGGCGCATTTGTTTCTTTTTAGTATTCCTTCATGTAGACAACCAGCCAGGGTCCTAGGTAGATTATGAGATGATATCCCACTGAGTGACGAGGATTCGGTGCAGGGCCCCCTTTCAGTAGGTGTACCCTCAGGTGGTGTAAGCACCACTACCCATTGGGCACCTGATGCCACTAGCTCCAGCCATAGAGGGTGTATGCCGCTTCAGAAAGTTGCAAGAGTTTCAGCACCAGAGGCCCCTGAGGTTCTAGGGAGAGATGAATCCACATGCGGCTGAGGACTGGCTGTAGACCGTGGTTGTAGTTTTTCAACTGGTAGGGACACCAGCTGATCTCATAGTGATCATTGTCACCATTCTTCTTCAAGAAATATTGGTAAGATGGTGGAGCTTGATGATTCAGGTTCACGATGAGTTCACTCTCATCTGGATGGAATTTGAGATCCTTTTCAGGGAAGAGTTCATCCCAGCCACCTTACGCTCAGTGCGTATACAGAAGATTCTCCACTTGTAGCAGGACAGCGTGATCTTGGCTCAGTATTAAGTGAGATTCACCAACCTATCATGCTACTCCACTGACATGGTTTGGGGCCCTTTCTTCAAGGGCCAGACTTTTAAGCAGGGGATCATACAAGAGATTAGAGCTTTGATGATTTCTCTCAGCATCTCGACACAGGCGGGGGTGTTAGAGTGATCACTCTTAGTGGAGAGATTCCTTTTTGAGCAGTCACCTGCAATGAGACCCACCATCAGACATAACGTAGTAGATTCATCTATAGTTGGGAGTAGATAGATGATGCAGATGTCCAAGAGGACCAGACCTATAGGTGGACTACTACAGGATATATGGTTTGTTGTGCGGGGCTCTTAAGATAGAACAGAACAGGTGAGGAGAAGATAGTGTTACTCGTTCGACGGGCAGGGTCATATGGCTCACGACTGCCTGAACCGCCATACAGAAGTCCAGAAGATAGTCGAAGAACATCATAGGCAGAGGCGAATATTTGATCGAGGAGGTCCACAGGTAGAAGGCAGATGTGGAAGAGGATAAGGCCGTACCACAAGTAGTGGGCAGAGATTCTAGGTTCTATCGCCACCACCTCTAAGTGGTCCACCCTGACCACAGGGAGGAGGTGGATAGAGATGAGCTCATCTCCAGGAAGCTGAGGCCTATGACCATGGTACTCTGGAGATGATACGAGGTACGTTCTGTTTTTACTCCACCTTATTTGTAGTACTTATAGACCTATTTTCCAGTCACTCTTTTATTTCCATGCCCCTCTTTTAGAGGTCAGAGATTCCAGTGGAGTCGTTGGGTCGATCCTTACAGCTAGAGACTCCAATGAGAGAGGGTTTGATGATTACACACTGGTGTCGGTAGTGTGAGCTTACTATAAGAGGTGAGATCATCATCTAAGATATTCTAGTAGCAGCGTCGAGGCCTTAAAATGTTATCTTGGGTATGGACTAGTTATCCACAATCCATGCTCAGATCAACCATATTAGGCACCAAGTGTGGTGTGTCCACGAGGATGAGACAAGGCTTTCCTTCACCGAAGAGAAGGGAACATTTTCATCATAGGATGGACATACCCATAAGAGGGTGCATCTCATCACACAACTGTTGTCTAGCCTTACCCTCGAAGTAGTTGATGTTGATATTCCAAGATATCCTTTAGTGGTGGACTAATATGTTGATGTTTTCTTTGATGATGTTTCGGTTATACCTCCCCATAGAGTGGTGGACTTTTAAATCAACTTGTACCCCAAGACGAAACTGATATATACACCAGCATATCATATGGCTCCCACGGAGCTTTGAGAGCTGCATGTACAGATAAGGTACTTGTAGAGCAATGGTTCCATTAGGCCCAGTGTTTCTCCTTTGGGAAGCCCTGAATTAGTTCTCCAAGAAGGTCATTGGGAGTTTGAGACTCTGTGGGGACTACTGACACATGAACCAGGTGAACGTGAAGAACAAGTACCCACTGCCAAGTATTGACGATCGCTTTGATCAGATTAAGGGATCACAGTGGTTTTTGAAGATAGACCTCATATCAGGCTATCACCACCTCAGGGTATGAGATGAGGATGTGCAGAAGTTGGCCTTTAGATGTCGGTATGGCCATTATGAGTTCTTGGTTATGCCATTCGGTGTCCCCAAAGCCCCAGTAGTGTGCATGGGACTCATGAACAGGATCTTCCACCTGTACCTCGATCGCTTTGTGGTAGTCTTCATCGACAACATCCTAATATAGTCAGCTACAGAGGAGGAGCATGACTATCATCTGCATATAGTTCTGGACACACTCCGAGAGAAACATCATTATAGTAAGATCTAGAAGTGTCATTTCTAGATCTGAGAGATTCTCTTCTTGGGACATGTCTTCATGAAGGATGGAGTTTTTGTGGATCCAGCAAAGATTGAGGTTGTGCTTGCTTAGGATCCACCTAGGAGTGTAACGGAGGTCCGGAGTTTCATGGGTTTGGTTAGTTACTACCGGAGGTTTGTGCATGAATTTTCCAGAGATATGGAACCCTTATCAGCATAGATCTAGAAGGGGAACCCTTCGTGTGGTTAGAGAGATTTCTGTGGAGTTTCCAAGAGCTAAGGTAGAGATTAATGATTGCCCCCATCTTGAGGCTACTGAAAGAGGGTGTTGGGTACGTAGTTTACTGAGACACATAAGGGACTGTTCTTGGATGTTTCCTAATGCCGGAGTAAGTATTGATCACATATGGTTCTCAACAGCTGAGACAACATGAGTAGAACTACGTTACCCATGACCTGGAGTTGGCAACAGTGGTCTTCTACTTGAAGATGTGAAAACATTACTTGATATGAAAACGTTTTACAGTCTACTCTGATCACAAGAGTCTCAGGTATATCTCATCTTAGAAGGACCTAAACCTAAGACAATGACGTTGGCTTGAGTCTCTCTAGGACTATGACTTCGATGTTTTTCTATACTCATGGGAATGAGAATTTAGTAGAAAATTCACTCAGTAGTTGATTTCCTATAAATTTTCTGAGTGAGGAAATGGAGTAGCTAGATGCTTTTCACATATCCTATGTAGATCAAGATGGATCAGCTTATCTTCAGTCTCTGACAGTCACTCCCCCACTTCTTTAGCGATTCAGGGATGCATAGGTTAGGGACACTGACCACAAGGCTCGATGTTCCATGATATCCACAAGATATGCACCTGATGGATTTTCTAATGGTGGGGATCATGTCATCCACTTCAGAGTATGTACTATGGTACAGGTGGAACTACACGAGGAAGTGTTGAGGGAATTCCATACGTCCCATCTAGCAGTACATCTAGGAGTGGTGAAGATGTACCAAGACCTTTGGCATCAACACTGGTGGCTGGGAATGAAGATAGCCATGGTAGAGTTTGTCTCATGGTGCCTCACTTGTCAGCAAGTGAAGGTAGAGTATCAGGTTTAAGCAGTCTTAGATCTACCACTTTATGTGCCAGAGTGCAAGTGGGATGGAATTTTCATGGAATTCGTGTGAGGACACCCACAGGAATCTAGGGGTTATGATTCTATCTGGGTGATCATTGACCGACTCACCAAGTCGGCCTACTTACTACCTATCTAAGAGTAGGGACCAGTAGAGGTCTTGGGACACCTCTCCCTACAGAAGATTGTGCGGCTTCATGGGGTGACATCTACGATTGTCTCCAATTGTGATGTGTGTTTTACTTCCAAAATATGAAAGGGATGGTAGGAGGCTTTTGGGACACAGCTTTGATTGAGCACCACCATCTACCCTAAGAAGGATGGTCAGACAGAGCAGACCATATAGACCCTCATGGACATGTTGCATGATTGAGTCCTTGATTTCAGTCGTAGTTGGGAGGATCACTTGTCCTTGTTGGACTTCGCATACAACAACAGCTATCACTCTAACATCAGTATGGAACCATTCAAGGAATTGTACATTCGACCTTGTATATCACCTCTGTGTTGGACTGGCCTAGGGGAGTCAGTACTCATGGGACCAGAGATGTTACAAACTACCATGGAGAATGTGTAGATCATTTAGAAGCGGGAGAGGACTGTATAGAGAAGGAAGAAGTCTTATGCTAATATGATATGGAGGAATCTAGATTATGAGGATGTTGACCATTTCTTCCAATGGGTCTCACCTCGATGAGGTTTACAAAGATTTGGTTGGGGAGGAAAGTTATCTATGAGGTTCATTTAACCCTTTCGGGTTCTCAGTATTGTTAGCGAGGTGGCATACCAATTAGCTCTTCCCCTTCAGTTGTACCAGGTGCATGACTTTTTCCATGAATCCCATCCAAGGAGATACGTACATGATCCTTCACACATCATTGACTGGGGAGAGCTGGGAATTGATGATGGGGAAACATTTTGGGAGGTTCTAGTAGAGATTGATAATCGATAGGATAGAGTCCTTTGTTGGGGATCAATACCTCTGGTGCGTGTATGTTGGCATCACGATAACCTCCAGAGGAGAACATGGGATCAGGAGGCTCAAATTCATGCTCAGTACCCCCACTTGTTTCCCTAGTTTGTGTTGTGGCTTTCAGGGATGCAACGATTTGAGATGGAGAGAATGTAAAGACCCAGAATTTTCTATGTATGTTTATCTTAATTACATGGAATTATTATGAGTCTGCAAAAATTAATCGTGTGTGATTCCCAGTCCTGGTGTGCTCGGAATGAATTTCCATTTTTAGGTATGTTTAGTAAACACATGACTGACATTTTGTAACTTTTGAACCGGTGCTCAGAATTGAAATCTGAGGATATCATTGAACTCATAGCACCAATATTTGCTTAAGGATACCTATACCCCGACCACAATAGGTAAAGGGTGGAAGTTATTTTTTCAGATATTCGTAAGGGAATTGAAAAATCAAATAAATAACATTTATTTTATTTTTCTTGATACCGATCTTTTTAATCTTATAGGTGGGGACCACACGACTGTGGGCAGACATTTAATGTTGGGAATTAAATGCCCAATTACACAATAATGTGTAACCAAAATTCCTTCAATTAATGAGATTAATTAATTCTAAAAAACTAATGATTCAAATTATTAGTTAAGAGTTTTATTAACTCTTCTTGAGGGTTGGTTTTCCATTGGCGAAAGGGAGATGAGGCTTTTTCTAGAGAATTATTAATGGAAGAACATCCTCCAATGAAGAATATTTACTGGTTCAAGAATGAGGATGATGATTGAGCTCGAAATGAGAGCGTATAGGGGGAGCGACGAACGTCGACGTCTTGATATTCTTCCCCAAGCCATCTTCAACAAAGGAATGAGGTATGGAAGTGTTTATATTGTTTTTCGTGGTTTTACATTGATTCAAATCATCTTGATCCACCTACTATAGATCTAACATGGAGGGTGTGGGCGAAACAAACATAGACTGATCCCTCTGCTCGCTCTATGTCGACGGGTTCTTCACAGGAGGATCAACGGTTGAGCAGAACCCGGCCACGACATCAGCGACTGACACCGACATGGTATGGGCGGCAGCTAGTACACCATCCCACCATGATGATGGTAGTGGTCCTACTACTCCGTCAAATGACACCGCAACCCATTGGACATAGTGGAAAAAGGTGGCAGTCGGTACACCGACTGGCCATAGGGAACCAGGGTGACGCACGTCTGCGCCGCCGGCCAGGGAAGAGGTTACATCTAACGAGCCATGGCGGTACGCCATAGCGGCCGCCAACCTTCTGACTATGGGAGGAAAACAACACTGTCTCGCTATTGGAAGGATCGGGTTGCCATAATATCATGTTGGTTGCGTCACGCGAAGTAAGACCCACTCCAGCGGGTCCCACAAGAAAGTAGACTGAACGGTCTGTTGAACCGTTCGGAATACCGGGGGATGCCACCCCCGGATGCGGCTAGGGAGGGCCCTGCCACGACAGACCGCACTGAGCTGGGTGGACCATACCCAGCTGGGAGGACCACACCCAGCCAGGTGGACCCCACCCAGCTGACCAGGCCACACTGAGTGTTCCACACTGAGCGGGCAGCGCCCTACAGCCCACGCCCAGTGGGCCCCGCTCGACGGGCTGCTCCAACCGGAGCATGCTCGACAGGTCACTCTGACCGGGCCATGCCCAGTGGTTCAAGATTCCCCCTTTGCATGTCGTACCGGACCTGGGTCGGTCCGGGTTGACCCTAACTGATTCAGGTAGGCTGATTCCGGGTCGGGCTGGATCGGACCGGGCTCAAGCCTATCTGGACCCATATACGCCTTTAGGGCCATATCCTGAGAATTGGGAATCCGTTTGACGAACCATATATGGTGCTCGAATACTTGGATAGAGAAAGTACTTTTGGAATACTCTGCTTGAGTTTTTGATAAATTTTTAGTATGGTGGGGTTGGATCGAACCGAAATCCAACCGGGCACTTGGGATAAAAAGGCTAATAACATACAGACCAGGCATTCGATTGATGCGATGTCTGTCGTGTTGGGTCCCATATGAAGTGAAAGACCTTTGGGATACATCTTAGTGGGACTTTGTGGTAGTTGAAGTGTTGACCATTGGCTTGAGGAATGGAATCTCTCAGAATAAATCATGCTTAGGGAAGGAACCCTGTGGCTGGATATACTTGAATTGTTTTCAGATCCTGTGTGGGTCATCCTTAGATCCTCTGTGAGTCAGCATCTTCTGATCCTGTGTGGGTCATCTTTAGATCCTGTGTGGGTCATCCTAGGATCTTGTGTGGCTCATCATATCTACATCTTGTGTGTGTCATCTCCAGATCATGTGTGGGTCATCATCATATCTTGTGTGGGTCATCTTCGGATCCTGTGTGGATCATCTTCGATACCGTCTGGGTCCACATCAGATCTTCTCGACTAAGTAAGATGATCTAGCAATGCAGATAATCATCTATACTTTTTTACTTATGTTATACCTTGTGTGAGATGAGTCCTTACCTTTTTGGTACACATCTGTGTGATGATGTTGTTGTGGTATTCTTCAGTGTGGCATTACCTTGTGGTACCTAGCTTTGTGGTACACACTTATTTTGTGATACCTTTGTGGTATTCTCTTGTGTGGAGTTACCTTTGTGGTACTTACCTTCATAGTATATCTTTCTTCGTGGAACATCTGTACTTCTGACTAAAGAGTTGGGCTTCATTTTTCCTCATGATCGATATGGGTATACTTTATAACTTATGTATATGTTTGGGAATATACTTAAGTAGGGTTAATTGTTGATTCGTTCTTTATAATTGTGGTCTTAATTTTGGGTTTATCCTTTTTGGATTCAGAGAGACCTTAGGGGTTCTCAGGGTCCCTATTGAGTATCGTTATACTCACCCCTACACGGGTTGTGCCCACACCTTGTTGTGTCTTGAGTAGATGACAGACAACGCTGATTGAGGTCAAGAGTACCAGGACTGGAGGCTGGTCAAATGTGGACATTAGATAAGGCGATCCACAAAGATGACCATTCAAGAGTTGTACCTACCCTTCAGGTAGGATCCCTGGCGGGTGTTCATATGGGTTGTTTTCAGTTTTACTTTTACTTTCGAGTTGGGCTTGTATTCTGGACTCTTTAATTGTTGTACACAACAATTTTACTATATAGTTTACTTTGTGATCCTATATTATTGTGTTATTGGATTGTGTAAGTTTATAGGTTTAAGGAAATGCCTTCCCAGTTTTAGGGATATGCCTTTCTGGTGCTAGTCTCCAGCCCCTGGCCTATTGAAGGCGGGCTTGGGGTAGTCACAAAATGGTCCCCGGGGGACAGGTCATGACATTAGTATGCTAAAGAAGTGATCCCCCTTGATTTCAGTGTTCATAAAAAATCCAAACACATACCTTGAAATCCTTGTAATTGTTTCTTTATACACACCGATAGACTCATCTTCCTTCTTCTAGAGTCCGAGGAACTCTCTTTCCATCTTGAGATAGAGGGTTTGATGGAAATATTTGATGAAAAATATCCTCTTGAATTCCTCCCAATCCATGGAATCAATTTCCTCTTAGGGATTTATATTCTTGATCAGTGTCCACTAGTGATCGACTTCCCCATCAAAATGATAGACAACCCTTACAATTTTATCATCTTCCGAGCACTGAAGGACAGAAAATATATTTTGAATGGAATTAATCCATTGTTCCATGAGGAGGGGATCAAAATATCCTCCAATCATGGGAGGCCTTTTCTGCATGAAGGATTCTATGACAATATGCTCATTTTTTGGAGGAGGAGGGCATTCCACATTATTCAAGTTATTATTTATAACTCGAGCCAGCTGATCAAGTACTGTCATGATGTTTTGAGTACCCATTCTCATCATATCGAGGATATCATTAGGGAAATATTCACATTGCCTATCACATTGATTTTTGGAACGTGTTCTTCTATTTCCCATCATTAACTAATAAAAAATGTATAATTAGGGGGCTTGAATACTAAGCTATTGAGTATAAAAATGAAACATTAAACATAAAAGGATAATCTTTTAAAGGAGTGGTATATCCAAACTTGTGATTCCTTAGGTTAAAATCTAGGTTATCCTTGATCTATTTGTTGACATATATTCTTCTAAGATTATTAATTCCCTTAATAATGTTTTGTACTAAACTCACAAATTTACCAAAGCATATCCCCCAAGAGTGTTGTAATAAATAGTGCTGCAAGGCCCATTTTCGTGCACTAGTTCTCATTCGAGTCTAGATCAAAGCGCCGTTTTTGGGTTTTACCTCTTGATATATCTGTGCTTGAGCCACCACTACCTGCTCGTATCTAGATAGGTATATATTTTTTGAAAAAAAACATAAAATATACTTTCCAAAAATTAGGTATGTTTTTTTGTTCTTCATCTCATCCTTAAGGTTATCACTATGTTACTCTATTCCTAATCAACAAAAATAACTGGACCATCCTCTGATACCAACTATAGAGACCCTAGCCTTTTACACATAACATTACATGATTTTTATCATAATTAGACATCAGAGTACAAGCCAAATATCATTATATCTAGAGAATTGGAATACTAGGTACATAAAACATAATACATGGTGCTAAAAAACACTTCTTTATTTAATCTCTATAAAAATAGTCAAACATACTTTGATCCCTTACAATTTCATAGGGTAACCTAAGGAACACATGAAAAAGAGATGAGCTAAAAATCCCGGTAATGGAATGAACATAAGAATACAGCTTAAGCACATGAGTTTGGAGGCATAGCATAATGATATCAAAAATTTTCAACACATGAGATCATATCATATAAACAAGGGATCATATAAACATGAAATAATAAAAATGTGGTAGAATCATAAAACATATCTTTGGTATAGGTCAAGGCTAACCAAAAATCACATTTCCCATTTTAATACGGTTCATTTCTAACCGCCAATCCCATTTCCCATTTTTGTACAGGTCAAGGCTAACCACCAACCCATTTCCCATTGTAGTATAGGTCAAGGCTAACTGCCAATCCTGTTTCACATTGTAGTACGGGTCAAGTCTAACCGCCAATCTCATTTCACATCGCATATCCTGAGACATAACATTACCCAATGCATTTAATCTCTATCTGGGTGCACCGATCTCAAAATTTTCATGAATATTCTTTCCAGATAAATAATCATACATAATTAACCATACATAAACATAAGGGTACCCATGGAAAGAATTGGGTACTGCAATCAAGATATAAACCATAACAAATGGGCATACCAAGAAAGTTTCCATGAAAGAAATGGATTTGAACATACATGGATGTTATTAAGGTAAAATAAGAATAAAACCTGATAATTTATGTCAAACATAAGTGACAACATATCGTAAATGCATTTGAGAAACATTAGCAATAAAACATTTCTATGCAGTATTAAAGAAAATACTATAGAGATTTTAAAATAGAAAAGAGGAAAATTTATTATATAAAACCATAATTTAATAACGAATGTTTTTATACTAAAAATAAAAATTTTATAAAGACAATGGTGGCTTGAAATAGAGGATAGTGTGCACTTTAAATTGGGTAAAAATTCATAGTGTTACCTTAAAATAGGTTTGCTTATCGGAAATTTCTATGTATGAAATATTTTAAAAACATTTATATCTCCAAAAGATAGTGATTAAAGGGTATTAATAAATGATCTTTTTAAAAATAAAAATAATTTAGAATATTTACATAAATAGATAATATATGTCCATTCTTATATAATGAAATATATGGTAACTTGAAAGAACAAAAGAGGTTCAGGTAGAATTTGTTACAGTTTGTCAGCATGGTGTCAAGTGTACCTAGGAGGGCTTGATAAGAGAAAAAGGTGGTTTCTCATCACTTATAAATCCTAAGGGTAGTATATTGGAGGTGGTAAATATTACCATATCACTAGGTATTACACATAAAAAGGCCTAGCATAAAGGACAATCCTTATTAAGAGTGAGATGGAGAGGATCCCTTACCTTAAGTCTGGTGGTGTTCTCCACTGTTTATTAGCGACCAGAATAAACAAATACTGGTTATTAATTAATAATTAAATAATCTAATATATATGTAAATTATTTATTATAACCTTTTTATGTTCATCCATTTCCTTTTTAATGGGTTAAGTTTTTCAATTTCACTATTCGGGACTATTGGTTTGCTTGGTTTTCAAGATTGGTTTACTTATATTCATGATCAGTTAAACATGTATGATGAAAGTGGATGTCCATGATTAAATTTTTATATTATTAGTTAAATTTTTTTATTATTATTTTAAATAAAGGTGATTAAATGGTTAAATACATAATTTGGTAACTTGGAGTGAATTTGAACCATTATATATAACTTTAGTGACAATCGTTTTGGGGTAATCAGTGGGTTTGATTACAAGGAATGAGTTTTTCATTATAACTTACTACCATTTGTACAAAAGTATTACAAAACCATAACAAGGATATATTACATATATAATAATCTGGTTCAACCATAACACAAATGGTTTCATGACCAAAATTAAAATGATAATAGAACTTGGAAGATCCTTGTCCCTGAATATGTTAAATTTACACATCTCAAACGGTGTTTCTATTTCTTTCAAATAAATGTTGGGGAAAGGAGATACGATAATGAAGTATAAAATTATCAAAGAAACATTCCTTTACATGTATGTTACTGTAGTTATCAAACCATTTGGGTGAAGGTAGGTGAGTAAAGAAACAAAAAAGGAAAGAACTTAAAAGAAATGAAAGAATTGGAAAGAAGAATTTACCTTTTGAGTCTACCTCTTTGAGAACCTCTTAAGGGGAGATATTTTGATATTTTGAAGCTACAAGGGGATATTAGACATGGGGTAAGAGATTGGGGAGATATTTGGGCATAATATTGACAAGGAACAAGGCTTTATAGGAGTGAAAAAAAGATGGAGTGAGGGGAGGGGTTAATAGTGGGGGAGAGAAGGGTTTTCATAACATTATAATCATTAGTTTTTTTTCTTATAAGAAAAGAAATCATGAGTATTAAATGACCTAGAACAGTAATAAATTCATGTGAGTTTGAACCAATGGTCATTTACATCATCCATGACTGAAGAATGATGCAGAAATTTTGGTTTTAGCAATTATTGTGAATTATCGGATGTTACTATTCATCAAAAATTCAAGTATTTTAGAAAAATACCAAAAATTCTCCCTAGCGATTTTTTGATGTGTAGAATCCAAAAATGATGTCCATTTTTTTAAAATAATTTTTGAAAATATGATTAATTCAATATTTAACTAAAATCATAATTTATTATTAAAAACCCAGTTTTAAAACATTGATTTACTTATTCTAAAATATAGGTAAATCATAATTTCACTTGAAAAATATTTTAATACTATCATAGGTATAGTTATTACTCATTATGGTATATCACTATTAATAAGGGTATATTACTATTCATAAGGGTAGGTTACTATTCACCAAAAAATATGTTTTTCTTACTAGACTCCAAATCACTTACTGATCACAAGTGTGTATGTCATATTTTCAAAATTCCAAAAAAATAAGTGAAGAACATAACTTTAAAGGTCACATAGCACTTATTAGTTAATTATATTGTGATTTCATGACATATTTATAAGAAATAAATTTCTATTTATAAAACATTGGGTCGTTACACCTCTAGCCAACACAGGGGTGATGGAAATGTCATACAATACAAAGGATCGTATGAATCCACATGAATAGATGCTGGAAAGATATTATTCAAGGAGAACTACACTAATGGAATATTATTCTCCCAAGAACCGCTAAAATCTTAGACACATGCCCAAAGCATGTTCTCAAGAACCTGAATCTTCCGCTCTAAATTTCCATCTATCTAGGGGGTGGTAAGTTGTGCTCAGAAGAACCTATGTACCCAGTTCCCTCTGTATCCCATTCCAAAATCACGAAGTAAACTGGGAGTCCCTATCTGGAGAAATATAATGTGGTACCCCGTGAAGTCGTACAACCACTAGGATGTACAACCTTCCAGGCTAATCAACTCTGAAGGATTCCTTGATCGGTAAAAATGTCCATCCTTTGTGAGCCTATAAATGATAACCCAAACAGAATTGTTACCTTAAGGTAAACTCGGTAAACCCATAATGAAAACAATCATGAAATCATCTCATTTCCACTCATGAATTGGTAGCTATTGTAAAAGTATATCTTGTCATTAGTGTTCCACCTTCACCTACTGACAGGTGGAACACCACATGATAAAACCAGGTACATATTTTTTCATACCATGACACCGATACTGATGGTATAAATACTGATACATTTTGGTGCCACTACGATGCACTACCCATACAGAGGAATGAAAATCCTACATCAGCTTCTCATTCATGTCGGTAGAAACCCACATGCGACCATGTAAATATATAACCCCTTCTCTGCCTATGGTCCAACCAGGATGAGGTTCCTCACCTAACATACTCTCCCATAGATCTAGGCCTTAGGAATATGGTATCTACCTCATCCTCACTCTATCATATAGGGTGGAGGTAAAAGAATGGTTTGAAAGAAACATCCATCCCATAAATGTTTTCCCCTAAAAATGCATCTCAGAGAAAAATGCCATAAGTTGCCACTCACTGATGGCCTACGACACTGTCTACAACTGAGTCCTCTTGGTCAAATCATTATCCATTGCATTTCCTTTAATAAACATGTAGTCAAGCTCAAAGTAAAAATACAGAAGGTATTCCACCCACCATTGCTATATCAAATTAAATTATGATGAGTAAGTATGTACTTGAGGATTTTTTGGTCCATGTACACCAAAAAACATTGTCCTAGTAAGCAATGTCTCCAACAACGTAAATCATGAACAACCATAGATAACTCAAGAACATGTGTCTTGTAATTCCTCTCATGTGGCATCAACTGCTGAGACCCATATGTGATGACTTGACCCCCCTAGCATAAGAAGTACTCCAATCATAATACCTGATGCATCATAGTAAATAGTGTAACTGCTACCCACATCTATCAAAATCAGTATCGACACTGAAGTCAATCTCCCTTTTATCTCGTGAAAGGAAATATCATTGGAATCATTCTATACATACATCACACCCTTTTTAGTTAGGCATGTTAATGGAATTTTTAACATGAAAAGTCTTTTATGAAATTCTTATAGTAATTGGACAGTCCTATGAAATCGTACACCTTAAAGACATTCTTGGTATACTCCTAGGAAACTGCTACTCTCACCTTTTCTATGTCCATTGATACTTATATATCTAAAATTATGTGACCTAAGATGTGAATCTAATCCATACAGAAGTGGCACATAGTGAGCTTGGTATATAATGGATTCTCTCTCAACGTACACCTTACGATCACCCGATTTTTTTCATGGTCATGTCGATTATTAGAATAAACCAAGATGTGAGCCACAAAAACAATGAAAAATGATCCAAGATTGGGATGGAACATACAGATCATCAATGAAATGAAAAACGCTGGCACTTTTGTGAGACCGAATGGCATAAAAAGAAACTCATGAAGATCGTACATGATTTAAAAGGCTTTGTGAGGTATATATGATGAAATAACATGCACCTAATGTTAACCGGATCTCAGATCAATCTTTGAGAAGACTCTTTCTCCATAGAGATGAACCAAGATATCATTTATTCATCTGAAATTTTCATTGGTCATCTAGATACAAACTCGCAATATAGGATATCATTCTTCCAAACCCATGGTGTTCAGGTCTAGCATGGCTCACTTGGACATCCCATTCACATTGGTATTGAAACGATCCCCCCTTTGGTGATGTGAAACTCACCTTGAAGTGATAGTAATTGCCAGATTCCTAAAAGGAAAGTAGCCAGTTGATCTTGATAAAAACATCAAAACCTATCATTTCTAGGGCATAGATATCCCATGAGAAGTGACACCCACCAACCTCTAGGGGTACTCCTTTCATTGATGCACGCCTACCACTCTAATTCCAAATGGATTGTCTAATGTCATGACCTCATCCGAAGAAAAAAACAGAGCCCAAGGCTCTCCAAGATAAGAAAAGATATAAAACTATATGAATCCCTTGTATCAAAATGTGAAGAATACAAAATATAGGCTACTAGAATAGTACCTATGATAGTATAAAGTTTGGGATCCTCCTCGTATTGTGTCTATTTTAGTACAAATGTTTGGAGTGTACCACAATCCTGAGACACTGCCTAGATACCCTAAGCTAATCAACTATGTTGTCTTTGTGAACCTAGGGTATGACTACCATGTCCATGACCACCACCTCATCCTGAACAACCCAATTTGTTCCAGTTATTTGACTGGTGAGAAGCTACAGATCCTGAAATAGAATGTGGAGATGATAAAAATCCTCTCTCACTTTCCATTGAAGAAAAAGACCTACAAAAGAGGTGAATAAGGACCATATTTTGGCAAGATCGGTACTCGATTGGGTATTTTAGACACTATGTCCTAGTATACCCTATCTGTCCACACTATTAGAATCCCACATGGATATCGGTAGAATCATTCTTACTTCTCACATCACTACTAGGAAGCTCCAGACAATGTTTTCTACTTCCTGTCAAGATAGTATCAGATCAAGGATCCAAACCAACCCATATATCACATCTATATTACCTCAGATTTTATTCTATGATTAGTTTTGTATTCACTATAGTAGATACAAAATTCAAACTTAAGACATTTAACTGAGATTTAATGTCATATCTGAGACCATCCTTAAACCGCCTATCATTCGATAAATCACCACCCATGAAGATAGGTTTGAATTGACGGAGATTAGAAAAATGGGCCGAGTAGTCCATCACTGAAAAAAACACCCTACTCCGGATGAAAAAACTTATGTTCCTAATCATCCCTTAGCATATCATAATTGTAGTATTCATTAAAGACATTCAATAAATTTTCCCTATCCATGCCCTGATGATGACCATGCTTGAGTAATCATGTCCCCTATCTCTTGGAATAATTACACGACATATAAGAAACAATAATTACCCTCCTCTCATGAGGCATCTCCAAGTGCTTGATGATAAATAACATGGATTCAATCCATGACTCCATAGCTTGTAGTCCACCATCCCTTGAAAACATGGGTGGATTCTACTGCTGGAACACTCGTGTCAGCTCTTCCATAGATGTGTTAGGGTGTGGTGCTCCCAAAAAGTGTTGAATAGGCCACAAAAATCCTTCATCAAACACTGCATCTGCACCTACATCTAGTGTAACAGTTTGTTCCACAACTAGAATTACTTAAGGGTCCACTGGTAGTCCATGTCCTACCACCTATGGGGTATGATCTTCACCATACTCATGGCATACAACTGGAGGTCTTCATGGTGGAATGACTCTACAAGGTCAAGAATAAACCTTATTTCATGTTCAGACTCAAGGTCATAGCACAAAAGTACAAAAAAAGGATAGGTCGAAACATTAATCTAAATATCAATCATATTCCTTCTCCATGGGTTAGGTCTAGGAATAAAACACTGATAACTACCACCAAGATCCCAGTATTAAGGTCGAGTCTGGTCGAGTCTCTATCAATAGAAATTTTAGTTCTCTTACATTTCAAATTTATTTAATGTTTTAGGCTTAGATCACATTAAAAACTATAATTGGTAGTCATTTAAAGATTATCAAATGCCTTTCACAAAGGGAAGCTAATGGTATGCCAATTTTCGAGTCGTAGGGCCCATACTTCACACAAATCAATGTTTTAAATCGAATTGTAGATCATAGTAGCACAATTCAATATCAATATGAAAGTTGATCCAAAAAATTATAATCCAATAGGTCTCATACACCTTAGGTACCAAAGATTTGTTTCCATACAATTCAAACCATATAACATACCAATACACCTATCACAACAGTAATAATATCTATCACAGTAGCTATCACAGCAGCATGAAATTGTTAATTCTTCTAAATTAAATGATGAAACTGCATGACATGTGATTTCAAACAAGTATCTATTTGATGCATGAGATGTAATAACCTCCTCTCATCATGATGTGACAAAATAAAACCATCAATAGTATCAATAATAATATCACAATAAAAGCGTGTCAACCAATAGTGAAATCGAGTAAACAGTAATAAATGAAAATACAAAATCCAAAATTAAATTCGAGGAAATTTGGATTTTCCTATACATGGGGTAGCTACTCCCAAGAACAACATAATACCAAATCCCAATTCATTCATATCCTAGTCTATCAGTTCCAAACATTAATGAAATCTAGAAAAGGATTCTCTGGAAACACTTTGTAATGTTATGGGTCTATATACCACCTAACAGTTCTCTGAGCCTAGTTGTCCACATGGCTTCAAGTGCATCTCACACAATTTTAGAGGTTTTCGGCTAGCAGTGAGGGCTATGGTGATGTTTGAGGGGAGACTACACCTTCATTGGCAGAGTATAACAAAACGGAAACAACATACATATAACGGAAGTAGTAATACCATACAATAGAAGTAAACATTGGAAGACTGACAATAAAAATAACTATATTTAATATAATGTAAATATTAATCTTTTCTCATGTTTCTATGAAAATATTCAAACAATTACCAAGGCTATCATATACAGTACAAATTCCCAAAATCAAAAAAAATAACAAAATTATCCCAGCAGCATCACAAACATATGCTTGGTCACATGCTCTCCTTTTACTAAGAATTATTTCATGTACCAGTAGTAGGGTGATTTACCTTATCCTCACCTACAACCATATAATCTATTTGAGCTCAAATAATGACCCAAACAATGTGAGAGACTAAATATCAGAAGGTAACCACCCATGGTTTGTTCCAATCTGTCTGTTAATATATGTAAATGGCAGTTAAAAAAAGCTATAGTTGTAAGCTAGGATGTACTAAAAAGTAAACATTCTAACAATAATTGGTTTCCATTTAAATTATATATCCATTTAATTAAAAATTCAATTATATTTATTGTATACATCTTGAGATCTATCATAGGCCCGACGATCCCCCTTATAGTAGTAAGCACCATATATGACTCAGAATTCTATCTAGGAATGTATAGGCAATGAATCAAAGAAATAATTTTATTTGTCTTCATAGAAACATAATAACCAATAAAATATATTATTAACTTCAATCCCATCCTTGAAATTTCATAATTGGCATTCACATATCACTTTAGGTAGAATTCTAACAAAACCCTACGAGTCCATCCCTGGGGACCTTCATAGAGGAACATGGTATTACTCTAGGTGTTGAATATCCTATATCAGTTAGCTCATCCTTGGTTGTCTTATAGGGAGCCCAAGTATCACCCATGACCTAATTCATGACTCTGGAGTCTTTCATGTCATCCTAAAAGGATCCATGATTCACTCAGCACTTACATAGCCTCTGTGAGCCTATCTGTGGTGTCTATATTTCACTCATGGATTAATTAGTCACATGATCCCTTCTATAGAATTATAATCTAAATCCATGGTTCACTAAAGGATAATTAATATTTCATTATTCATAGATTTTTAGACATTTTATTGAGCATGTTAAGGATCAACACTTAAATCATCAATTATTCATTTAACATTAAGGGTGTCTCTATTAGGGCAAACATCAAAGGTTATTCTTATCATTTCTCACATGGGAACAACTAATATAATATGAAATACAAGGAAATTAATCTATTACATGTCTTTAAAATTAAATAACTCACATGGTCATGTTCACAGTTAGAGAAAAATATTCCAAACATGATTTATCAAGCATAGACATAAAATGGGTTAAAGGGGAAACACTTGTATCCCACACCCTAGACAATTATAATACCATCTAACAACATGGAACAAATAGATAAATAAGAATATTGATTTTAATTAATCCCAAAAATGGATTCAAGGAACACCACATAATAATCATAGGATAAACAAGCATACATTGATCAAACTAGGCACTCTCCCAAGGGGTGGCCATTAATTTCGAAAAACAACTTATCACGTGATTTGTAATGGGTATTAAATTACCAAAAAAACAATAGGTATCCAAATTTTCAATTTATAAATTAAAGAGATTCCCTAAAAAAGGGCATATGACACTTCGATATATATAAGAAACTCGACAACAATCCAAAGGCATGATCCCACCTACCTTAGACACGTGCTGGATAGCTCGTCCAGTATCAAGATCTTATTCATCCTAGTTTTGGTAAAATATAAAGAATGGATGAAGAATATGATATTATGTAATATGATCCAAAATCCAAATAGCACAATTTAAAAGCATGAGAATCGATTATGGATAAAATGGAATCGAGGCATTACCATTATAGATCTTTAAAGATAAATGGTGGTCGATTCTGACAATGAATAGAGCGAGGATCTGAAAAAGGAACAATATGCTTCCAAGAAGATATCCCACATTACCTTGTGTTGTAAAATGAAGGATAAAGAAAAAAATTAACTTAAATATATTTTAGGTCCATTTTGGTAAATTTACTCAAAATAACTTGGTAGCATGGTTTCCACACATGGTTTTCCTAACTATGCAGAAGCATTGGTCGGACCACTGGAAGTCCAGGGCACATCACATGGTTACCCCACATAGAATGTATAACCATTTTGAATCCATGAAAACACCTCTATGAATTCTTGTAAAATAGCATACTTGTTTGCATGGCCATGATCCCCAATCCAAATGGTTTTCACTAACCGTGAGACCTCATATTTTACCCAAAACATAAGTTCCGAGATCCAAACCAACCCCGAACACCCCAGATCATTGTATGAACCCATAATGCGTCCACATTAGGCCCTATTTAATCAATTAAATTAGAAATATATGGAAAAAGAATGATCCATATATCAAATAAGAATTTGGTTCTTACAGTTTGGAACATTAGTTTCGCTTTAATGATTATCTTAGTCTCATCAAGGAAACAAACATTATTACTCTTTGGATTATGTGCACTGATACAATTCTCAATATTTATACTATATTAAATTTCCAAACAATGGAATATAGTATATTAGATCCTAAAAATATGTATCATAACACATAATCACAAAAATTGTGAAATAAGTAATGTAAATTGAAATATTTTTCCATGGATACTCTCATAATCATACACATGGTTTCTCTGGATAATTTTACACGTCATAAAAGTATTTTGAAATCCGTTATAATGGTTTGTAAATAAAATTTTAATTATCCTAATAATATCTCCCAGGAGTGTTAAAGTAGGTGCATAGTAAGTCACGTTTTCCTATACCCGGTTATACTCAAGTCATAACCATGGTTCCTTTTTCAGAGTTATTACCCCTAGTTACATATGATCTAAAACCATGTCCATGTATAGTTTCAAGACAGATATTTATTTCATAGAAAACCTCATAATTTATACCTTACTAAAGCATTAGGATGTTATCATATACATATAATTATTTCTAAATCTAAAGGGTTATAATCCCTAATTTTCCTTTTCTGAAATCTTTTTCCTGAGTTCTCTAAAAAAATTTATATTATAACAACTAAAAAATCCCAACACAAAATAGTGTAGAGTAAGTGGTTAATTTATTTCATTATCATTAGATAGAATGAATTTCTTCCCAAATGATTGAATAGTTTCGTAGTCTCAAAAAACTAGATATATACTTGAAATTCACCATAAATTTTAAAACATCAAATACTAAATGTGTTTTCTTAGATAATATCATTTTTCCCCTTTGAATATACCTTCATATCAATCTCAAATCACTTCTTGGTATCATGGTTAAAATAAAAAATAAAATGGGGTGATCTCAAATTTTATATAATGGTAATAATACAACATAAGCTATCATGAATAAATAGAAATAATCAATATACCCAGGTAAATTACTAAAACAAATCTCATTTAATCAATAAACTGAGTATAATATGTCAGAAATAAATTATTATCCAATGAATACATATAAATAATCATATGAGCTTTAAAATTATCCATGGATATTCTATATAATTAAAAATCACATGGAAATAAATAACTGATATAATAATAGTGGAATTCATAATTTCATACATTTGAAATATAATTTTAATACCTTTCACAAGAATGTTTAACTATGTGGGTACAAACCCATCTAATTTGGCCAAATGAATTGTCTCTTAAAACCCAATGATACATCAAGGGGATATTCATAACTGATCCACACCCATCACTTACTATGTTCAATTCATTACTCTTGTTAAATAAGTGAAAAAAAATCAACATAAACATTTATATTGAAAAACTATCATATGAAATGTTAATACTTACCTTAATTAAATTAAGATAATGATAAAACCTCTAGAGTAAGGTGGTGAATGGTAGAAAAATTGTACATCATCAGTAAAAATGATCATAAACAATACTAATAAATAAAATGTATGATATCTATACCACATATCCATAATGTTCCATAAGTAAAATAAATGTTTCATGTCATTGAATAATAGAAATAGCATAAAAAATACATTAAAATTTATAAAAATAACCATTTAACTTTTAAAATCATTTAAAAACAAAACATTCAGAAAATATATTTAAATAAAATTACATGAAAATAATATTTGAAAATTTTTAAAATAAGACTTACAACATTGAGTCTTCTTGATAGCGGTATATTTCATTCATAACGTACTATTTAAAATAATGATTCCTTTCATATTTTTAGTAAAAGAAAAAAGGGCATTGTTTTTAAGACGACGTGATGATTTGTTTAAAAAAAATTACAAAAAGTTAAAATGGGTAATAATTTCAATAAAAAATCAATTTTAAATGTTAAATATTTTTTTAAAAAAAATATTAGAAAACATGGATTTTGATGAAAAAAAGATTTTTGACTGATGATAGGAAGAAAGTTGAATTTTATAGAATTCCTTTTCTCAATAATTTAAAAAAAAAGAGTTTAAATTGTAATATTATTTGAGTATTTTAAATAATAATTATAGGAGAATAAAATATATTGAGTTTAAGATAGAAATATCAAATAATTCCCCTAAGGGAAACTTGAACAAAAACAATCCCAAACAATGATGAGATTCGGAAATAAACCCATTCCTCTTTGGTAACTTATGAATCATAGCCCCATAAAAGAAATAATGATCAAATAAAATGTTAAATACCATTAATATAAATATATTCAAGATATAAAATCTCAAATGGTTGGTATATACACCACAAATAAGAATAATTTTTTAATATGGAGTATGTCTCACAAAAGTAAAAGTGAGATGATAAACCATTTCCTTAGGTTAGACTTCCTTCCTATGTGTCCATACCTCCTGTATAATAAATATAACATTACTATACCTATATTTTAGAACCATAATAATATATATCATACTATATATTATTTACTTATATTATTTTATCACTATTTTATTAACAATTCGTTGTTAAAATAACTGTTTCATATGGTAATTACTTCATTTTTCATGTATGTTTATGTTCAGTAATTTTTGTCCATTTAATTTGTTCAGGGTCAAATAATTGCCATAATTTCAGAAATTATATAACTATAAAATATTTTAATTATATATTTATTTATATTAATCTATAAAAGTTTTATAAATAAAATGGATTACCCTGTTTATGGAGACGGTTGTCTATATGTTGGCATGATTGTGGTTTTAAATTTTCTCAAAGAATGGAATTAATGGAAATAAAATTTTAATTAATTGATATATAATAATAATTATTTCATATATATAATTTAAATTAATAAAATAAATATTTATTACCATCCTTTTAAAAATAAAATAAAAAACATTTGACAACATTACGGGAATGTTGTAGTTAACATTTACACACGAGCGATGATATTATTTTCTGAATGATTAGAAGGTAAGAAGTTATATGCGGTATTATATTTATATTTTTGTGTTTATTTTATAAATATATAATATTTTTATTATATTTAACCATAATATATTTCATGTAAATTTTAATCAAAAAAATAATCATATCTCTTTGTGAGGCAGTAGTCCTCTCTACATATGAGTAACAGAATCATATTCCCCATGGAATGGAAAGTAAAAAGGTATATGTGATATAATAATTATATAAGTTTAATAATACCATTAATATGATAAATTTAATGTAAATATATTAAATCCATAATTATATCCCTCCTTTAAAGGTGATGATAGAAAACAACTTACATCGGATTATGCGGTGGTGCTTAGCCATAAACATGATCGGCGGTTTTGTTTCCCATTTGGGGGAAGTGGAGATATATATGCATTGGTAAATTAACATAATAACATATTAGTATGTAGTATATATTTTTTATTATATGATGATACTTGAATATGTTTGTAAAGAGGTGTAAAAAGAAAGAAAACAAATACGCACATTTAGAAATTTTACCTCATCTTCAGAGGGGCTCATCAGGTTTATACCTCAAAACTTCATAGTAGTTATTACTAATAAAAATAATTCCTACTAGATATTTTTAAGGAATTGGTTAAGTTATATTTTTCAGGTATTTACTGAATAAAATTATTTTAATTGTTTAAATATGGGAGGATAGGGGTGGCCTTTTATATGTTGGGTAGAGGGCACACATATAATTTTTTAAAAGATAAAGTGATACTTGAGTTTTTCTGAGAAAAAAACCCTCCCAAAAAAGACATTTTCAAACCATAAGTACTTTAAGGTTTAAATATTTCCATATAAGTATATTTGGGAATTTTTTAGGTCATTTTAACCCTTACCTTCCAAGTTTATCCCCTTGATAAACCCATTTTTACCATAACCGTGTTAATTAAATTTTACTATTTTCATTATTCATTATGTTAAAAATTGTGTTTAGCTTATTATAAAATATAAATTATTTTTATTATAAATATGGATTCCATTTTTATAAATTAAATTCATATATTTAGTTGAATGAAATTTAAAATTATGTTGTATATGTGATGAATGAGTGGTTTTCAAAAGGGAAAAATCTTATTAGTATATAATATTTATTAATATAATTAAAAATGAAATTGATTAAAATGAGATAAATTTGTTAAATTATAAATTATTATAATAAAATTAGTTTAAAATAAATTTATAATATAATTTTACTTTATAAAAAATTTAAATGAAAAGACAATTTTTATTAAAAATTAGTATTTACAATATTCATCAAACATTTATATTTTCAATAAATTATCAAAAATTAACCCAATTATTATTTTTCAATTTATATTTCGTAAAATTATTTCTATTATTTCATATAAATTTTCCAAAATTAGTAAAAAAAATATTTTCAAATTATGTACAAAATGTGAGACTAATAGACCTTTTAAAAAAATGTAGTTTTCCTAAAAACGTTTCATTCTCATTCAAATAGTTCTTATTTTATTTCTAATCAATAGATAATAATTGAATTTTTTCTATATATGTTTAATCAAAATAATTTTCATAAACTACTTATTAATTTTTATACCCTCTGTTTTAATGACAAGGTTTTAATGGTGATTTTTAAATAAAAACATTTTAAAAGAGTATCTCGTTTAGTTTAAAACTAATGTTGTGTGCATCACAGTATATCGAAGAAATTTAATTTAAAGAATTATATCATAAATTATTGGGGTCGTATATTCACTTACAATATTTTTTTGTCATAAATTATATCAAACAATATTTTCATATTTTAAAATATTCGGGTGTAACAACAAGTGTTAATAAGTGTGGCAAGGATGTTACCTTTTATAAGGGAGGTGGGTGGAAAACTTATAAATACTACAAACCTTATAATATAATATATGTCTTACAAAGGTAAAATGGATTAAAATTGTCACAAAAATATATATAAGAAGTATAAGTTCGTTATACAACCATACAATTATCTTTGAAAAGGTTTTTGTGTTATCTGGAAGCCTTATCCCTTTATTTTAACCCTTTTAACCCATTTTACCCTTAATTGAAGTGATAAATCTTTACCATGGTTATTATTCATTATGAAAAAAATAAATAAATTAAAATTAAAATAAATTAATATTATGATCCCAAATATTTAATCAATTTTCTAATATTAAAATTTTAAGATTAGTAAAAATTACTTCTAATATATGTTCACAAAATGCAATGAAAATCATATTTAAAAAAATGAACATTTTAAGCATAGAATTTATTTAAAAAAATAAAGTATAATGTTGATTCCCATGGAATTAATTGGATTATTTTTAATAAAAGGATATTTATTTTACTTTATTTCCAACCCAAAAGTGAAAGAAACTCTTTGAATATATTATTAAAATAGAAGAACAAAAAAAATTATTTTAATAAATACCTTAATTAGGTTTCCCACATGTAAAAACTCTATTAATAAGTAAAATATTATATTTTAAAATGAATAATATTACTTCTTATATATATTTTTTTTATAAAAAAAAATCATCACATTTTAAATTCTTTTTATATCTCGATAATGTCTAGAATATGACAGTATTTGTAAAATCGCTAGTTTTCACTATTCACACAAAAATCAACTATTTCTAAAAAATTGAAAAAACTGACCCTGAGATAATATTTATATGATGAGACCAAAAATAAATTTCGTTTTTAAAAAATAAAATATTTATAATTTATGAATTTTAATTTTAAAATAAAATATTAAATATACCACAAAACCACTTTTATAGTACAAATGACCCTTTAAACTATAACAATTCATAATCTTATTTGATTTAATTATTAATATAAAAACCCACTTTTATTGGTGGGGAAGTATGGATTTAAATAAGTAAGAAATATGTTTTGAGTTAAATTACCTAGTATTTCATAATAACTTATATTTTATTCTTTATGTTGTGTTCCTTAATAGAAGATATAATCAACCTATTATTCTAATCATTAAAATTGAGTACATATTTCCTAGGAAAAATCATCAAATTTGTATTAATAAAAAAATTATAATGAGGTTACTATTATTCATACCCACTAATGTAATGGATGGGTTATAATTTTTATATTTAAATAAAAATATTTATATAGTATATTTTCCTTTATTTGAGCTTGGTCATGTGTGTATCACAAGTTTTCTTACATAGTATTCATAAACTAAAATCTTAGGCAGGTAAATTATCCACTCATTAAAGAAATTTCATCCCCATAATTTTGTTTAATTTTTACCAAAATAGTCATATCATGAAATAGTGATATTTTTTTATTAATTATACTTTCTCAATTAAGATTGGGGGACTTATTATTTCATAAATAAATTTATATTTTTAACATATATGTGAGCCCTTAAAATACTTTCACTTTTGAACGTGTATCTAAAATAATGCCTTGTTATTTATTTGATACTTTCTAAACATAACATCATATATTTATCACTCATTTCTTTAATTTGAGCAAGAAAATATAATTACTTGATTTAAATCCATTCCATATGTTTTATTTCATCCCCTAATTAAATTTATATTAGTATCTTATCATTGATTAATATAATTTTTAATATGATGAATAAAAAATATGAATTTATCATGCCTAAATCACTAAAATAAATAATTAAAAATCATGATATATATTAAAGGATGGTGTTATTGTTTGAATTAAATCTATTTTTTATAAGTGATTCCACCCATTTCTGGCCATTTACTAAATCCCAAAAAGTATAGCATAAGTAAAAATATTACTAAAAAAAATAAACAATCGAATGAAGGAGTAATATTTCATTCTCCAAAACATCAATAATAAAATCCATGGTTTGATATACTAGGAAAAATTTTAATATATCATAATCATATTTTAACCAAAAAAAATATATAATTACCATTAATTCAAATCATATACTGAAACTAAAGGTTATATACAGTGATGATGGTATGCCTTGTCTTAGAGACATGAAGAAATATTCCCTCCATGGATAATTGATTCAAATAGTTCCATATCTTCTTACAGTTGAATCATTTCATATCAGATCTTTCTTTATTTCCTTTACATTAGTGAACCTTATATCATTTATTGCTACACTTTTAAAAAAATATCATTCCCATTAAACATTAAAAATAATATTTCTTTCTAAAATTCTCACATGTTGGAAGTCCCACTCTTCTCTACTTTGTATTTTATTTTCCATGGTACACATTCGTCCCCTTCATCGATTGATTTTCTTTAAAAATATTAGACCCATATAATTATGTTTTTCTTAAATAGTACATAATATTGTATCAACATATAATAAAAATACTTCTGAAACTAAGACCTTTTTAAGGTTAAGCTCAATTCCATATAAGAAATGTCCAACCATAATTTTCAAATTAAAAATGTAGTATGAATGATAACTTTCTAATATAGTAAATTTAGCATCATACTCAGAAACAATTTCACCATCCTTATTCATTAAGTTAAAAAATTCCATTTCATATAAGATCATTTTTTTCAAGAAGAATACTTTTTATAGAATAATTCATTAAATATTCTCTATTCTAGGCTTTCTATCTCGTTTTCCCCCTTAGTGTTCAAAGTCAATGACCATTGTTGATCAAAATAAACTTTTAAACAATATATTTCTTGAATAACCTTTATTTTTCATTAATTAAAAATTATAGAAATATCTTTTGAAGGGACTGGATCCATTTCATAACAATAGATGGATTAGTTATTACATTAGTGGATAGATGCATCTAGAAAATAAAATGGACGACATCATCACACTATAAAGATAAGAAACAAGATGTTCCATAAGGGAATGGTTATTGGTCATAACCTGATAAAACTACCCAAATATAGTCATAGTCTATTTTCATTCAACACTATCCATATTTACTTTTTCTAGTAGGAAATACCAACATTAAATACTATTTATTATATGATTTCCATTTCATCCACAAGAAAACATCAATAAAAAATTTCACACACATAATTATATCATAAACTCTTGAATATTGTTCTATAATATATATATAACTAAAATTTATTAATAATTATAGGGGTTTATCATAATTCTCATAAAAGATATATTCTTGAAAAATCTATTTTTTAAGGGCCTGACAAAGCCTTCCTTAATGATGCCAACAATAACAACACAAAAACTAATATCCTAGAGTTATTCATTAGATTTTTAAATTGATACAAGATACAACTAATTATATCACAAATTATTGATCATTTTAGAATTATTGGAATACTAGATAAATATATGATTTCCATATTAAATTGGAAAATTAAAATATCACCTAAAAAGATTCTCGTATACTTGATGATCATTCAATCATTCCTTCTTCGCATCCAAAGAAAAAGTAAAACATAATTAATGGTGAGATAAAATGATCTATATGGAAAATAATAAAACAAAATATATCATGAGTAGATAAGTCCTAAAAAATATAGAAAATTGGATAATCAATATATATTCCATTTAATAAATAACTTGAGCTTCAAAATATATCCATGGAAATTATTAACATAACAATGACATGGATAGTAATAACAAAAATATTAATGAAAAAAATTTATAATTACAAACATTAGGATATTTCTATCAATATATCATTCTAATACTTCATAAACCTTATTAACAGGTCCTTGTTCCAATACATTTCAATTAATGGGTAGGTATACACTAAATACCCAACTAACATGTCCAACTGTTTGTCTCGCGATAATTTTTGATGCATAAAGGGGTGACATATAATTGATCTCACATTTCAATTAATTATTTACAATACATTTATCATAAATAGAATTAGTAGTATAATAAATAATTAATATTTATTATCAATAAATAAATATCTTCATTCAATTAATAATACATAATGTCAATATGTTCCTAGTAAATAAAATATCCTTTTTAATAATAATCATTCGACTAAGTTGTATATTGAAGTAGTATATGGATAATAAATCATAAAATTAATATAAATAATATATAATATATCTATTATACTGAAAATATGTACATAAAGGACAAAAATAATTTCCAATAAAAAAATGAATAGTGATAAAGAACATGATCACAAGAAATTTAATTGTCTCAAAGGTAGGTATGATCCATAAATCACTCAAGGATAATATAACACTGTTAATTCATCAAAAATGAATGTTTGAAATAAAGGAATGTATTTTGGGAATTTCATAGGTGAAAACGAATCAAAACATTAAAAATAATTTTCCCTAAATGTTTTGTAACTCTATTTGAAAAAATGATGTTCTAATTCATCTTCAAAATTCTTTTCAAACTCTTAATAGTAATCCATTTTTATTTAAATATAAAAACTGGAAATTAGTTTAACAATTCCAAGAGATTTTATTCCTAATTACATGAAACATGTGTAAGAATATAAAAAACTAAAAATTATCAAACATGTAGGAAAATCCATTCACACTATATATATTAATAAAATTATTCCACTCATGAAAAGAGATTAAAAATGATTTATTCAGAAAAATATTAAAAATGCTACATTCATAAAATTTTAAATGTATTTTATGTTAGTAAAAATAACTTTAATAATAATTTAGGATTATATAAAAACTTCCATAAAATAATTTTGTAAATATTGATATGGAAGATAAATATTCCTGACCGAAAAGATAAATAAGGTAAGTTTTGTTTAAAAACATTATTTCGATCTTTGAGTTTCAAATAGTGGAAAAGTTTGAATGAAAACATAGAAATACAAGAAAATAAATTTATGAAGACCAAATAGGTGGGTATTAAGAATATAATGACCATATAATTCATTTTAAAAAAATTAAACATGAACAATCTTAAATAGGGGTGATATTTTAAGATTAATCTTTATGGCTTACATATCACTTGAATAAAAATACATTAAAAGTGAAAACCCAAATTTAAAAATTAAATAACATGAATAAATATTAACTATTGATATAATATATCAATGGGATAGTATATACACAATATTAAATAAATTTGGTTCATAAGATAAAATATATCTCGTTGGAGTAGAATTGAGAAGAAAAACCCATACATTAGATTCTTTCTTAGTCATACATGTTATATCCTCATGGAAAATAAATTAAAATATATTAAATAATTTAATGAAAAAATCATTTAAATTCTATATATAAGTTATTTTTATAATAATTTTACATCCATTCATTGTATAGTTCCTGTCCATGTCATCCAGTTATGGTTTTTGGTCTATTTCCCCAAAAATACCTGGGTATATAGACCATGATTAAAGGTGTTTTAAAAGGGTTCCATCATAATTTTTTTTATAATTTCTAAAATATTTTTTTATTCATTTTAGAATTTTTTAAAAGCATCCATGAAAATATTTAAAAGAAATATGATATACATCATTCATGGAGGCGGTAGTCTTCACGTAAGCGTTATGACATTTTCATTTTCCTAATTATAGGAAATTAATTAGATTTTATTACAATAAATATTTAAAAAATCATATTTATATCCTAAATATGATATATATATTCAATTAATATATCCTTATTTTCATCCACGTAAAGAACATATGAAAAATTAATCAAATTACTCTGTGGAGGTGGTAGTGCACATATATGCATGAGCGATGTTAAATTTTCCAATGGATGGGAGGGAGATAAGGTAGATTATATTCTATAAATAAAAAATTAAAATTATTTATAGAAAACATATAAATTTATTGAATCCATATTTATAACCATCCATTCAATTTGGTGGTGAAAAATAATGTTCATCGCTTTGTGGGGTGATAGGTTTCACATACACACTAGTAATTTTTTAATTTGTAATCTGATGGGTAGGGGGTAGATAATCATTTTTACATCAAAAAAATATTTATGTATATTTTTTAAACTAATTTATATATATTTTGATGGATAAAACCAAATTTAAGGAGTCATAATAAGAAATAAATTGAAATATATCAATTAAAACAATTACCTCTGATTTGGGAAACCTCCTTTAACATACACCTTAATCCTTCCTTAAGTGTTGTTTTAAGAATAAAATATCCTCTATCATGTGTATAGTTATTTTTTAAGATATTTTTAAAATTATTTTTTTGTATAAGTTTCTTAAAAAGTTTTGATAAGTGAGGGGATTCCCTTTTAAAAGGGTTGTGGGTGTAAAAATTATAAATACATGAAAATTTATTTTATAATATATGTTTTAATCAATTCAAGTGGAACCAATATTTCATAGTTTTAAATATTTCATGGAAAAGGTTTAAAAAACCAAACTATTAGCTTTAATCATGTTTTTTTTATCAGGAATACTTATATCTTTATTTTAACCTTCAACAAAGAGATAAATGTTTACCATGGTTACAATTCATTATGACCAAAATTTAAATTAACCCAGCTACCAATTTATTATATGATAATAAAAAGTATTTAATTCATATTGAAATTTTAAATTTATATAATTGGTGAAAATGTATTTTAACATATTTTCACAAGACACAAGGAAAATATTTTTTAGAAAATGTCATTTTTAACTATAAAAATTATTTTATACTTAAATCAAGTATAATTTTTATTCGCATAGAATTAATTGGATTATATAACTAAAAATATAATTATTTTATTTTAAAATTAAAAATACCTAAATTATCCCTATGAATATTTTATTAAAAGGGATGAAACAAAAATTAGTTTTTATTTGAATAAAAAAATAGATTTCCAAAATGTGAAACATAGATTCCTAATTTCAACATTAAAATTTTAAATAAATTATAATAGTTTATGAATATATATTTTTTATTAAAATAAGGTTTCTTTAAATTTCAATTCATTCTTATATCTTGATAATGTCACCAAAATCCATATATTTAAAAAATTGATATTTTTCACTATTCAACCAAAATTCAACTATTTCAAAACGAAATCACCAAAAATCACCATAAAATAATTTATATATTTTTAAATAAAAAATTAAATTAAAATTTTAAATTAATTTTCTAAAATTTATATATTTTCTTTATAATTTAAAATTCCAAAATATATAGAAAAACTGCTTTTATAAAAAATGACCCTTTTAAACAATAGGTATTCATAACGTTATATTATTTCATTCTTATCATTAATTTTTTTTTACTTATTTACTATTCAATAATAAATAAATTTTTACTAATAAACCTTTTTTATAATTATGTTACTCTTATTCATACTTTCCAATCTAATAACTAGGTTATAGAAGTCATATTTAAATAATAATATTTCTACAGTATATCGTAGTTCCTTCGGTGTTACATGTATGACAAGATATCATTAATAGTATTTATAAAATCATATATTTTTTTAAAAAATTAATGAATTTTGCACACTTATATGTAACATCTACCTTATTATATATAATATATTCTATATAATATGAAAAAATTATGTCTGAGCTCTTATTGAGATGCATAAGATCTATATGATATTACATAAGAAAAGCTATGATATTATAGAAGGTACATAATATCTTGAATCCAATATGTAAAATCTTATTAAGGCTACCAAAGATGTTGTAAAGTGAAATTTGAAAAATTATAAGAGGTACTGAAGTATGAAAAATCTTCAAGACGATAAGAAAAATTAACTGAGGCATGAGTAATATCTGTTGGATAACACTAAAGATTTACTAACACATGTAGATGATAATTTCAAGTGATATATATGAAAAAATTGAGTTAATATAAGATTTATCTTTTTGTAAAATTTATAAATTTTTTAAATTACTAACTATGATTTTCATAGTTCTATAAAAGGATAAATAAATAAATTAGTCATGTTTATCTTTAATGAATTTAAATATCATTATGCTTTATGAATTAATTTTTGATTCAAAAAAGTTATTTTCGTAATTATAGTGACCCTGGACTTTTAAATGTTTTATGCAACAATTTTAGGCATATTTATCCATCAAATAAAACCCATTGATTGTAAAGTCTCTTTTATTTGTAATATTATGTACATAATTAGAAAATATGAAACCCAACTAAAAATTATCTTTTATTTAATCTCTATAAAGATTTCCAAACTTTCTTTTAACTTTTACATTTACATAGGATAACATGGGGAATACAAGAACAAAATGGATCAGTTTAAAATCCCATTAAAGAAATAAACATATGAAAAAATCATAGAACATGGGTTTGAAGATATATCATCATTTAATAAAAAAGCATGGAAGACGATTAATCATACATAATCATGCATATAGAACATGGTATCAATTAAACAATGAAAAATATGAATGTGATAGCAATATAAAACATGACATAAACATGAGTCAAGGATAACTGACAAGACTATATCACATGTTGGAAAAAGTCCCAAAATATAATCAGATTCACTCCATGCCCCAATATTACGTCTAATGAGACTAACAATTACCTAATGAATTGGAGCACTATCTGGACACACCTGTCATAACATGTTAATGAGTAATCATTCCACATGAATAATCAAGCACAATTATTTCCAAGGAAATAAATGGGTATCATAATCCTGTCATAAGGAATAAACAATGGGTGTATCATAATAGCATCCATGAATGAGTCGATTAAAAACATAAATGGAAATTAATTGTGGAAATTAGTAATATATCATTATAAATTATGTAAAACTAAATTTAAAACAAGTAATAAAGGGTTTAAGAAACTTTTAAACTGGGTCACTTTGGTGAAGTTAATGAAAAAATATAAAAGTGTTTTTAGAGAAGAAGAGGAATAATTTTATATATAAAATAAAAAATGAAGTAATGTTGTTTTTTATGATAAAAGATTTTATTTTTTAAAAATATTGGTAGCTTAGAATATATTATATAGTGTACATGAAAATGGGTAAGAAAATTGGGAACTTCCCTTTAATTTGGTTTTCTCATCAGGAGAAATTGAAAAGGGAAATTTAGAAAACATGTATTTCCATATCAATGAAATAAGAATTGACATAGGTGCATATTTTTGTTATATACAAATAAAATATATGATTATTACATAAGAATAATTAATAATTAAATTTTCGTAAAGAGAGAGAAAGTATAACCTGATGGAAAAAATGGAGGTTTGTAGAGAATAACTTACCTTATGTCTGAAACTATTATGCACTTGTACATAATGTCATTTATAATAAAATTAAATCCATTAATTAATTAATTAAAAACCACATATAAATATATATAATTTATCATAGTTGTATTAGGTTTACTTTTTCCCTTTTTGTCTAGAGTATAGTGTTTAATTTTGTCTTTCTGGGAGCATTCATTTCATAAAATTCATGATTGGTTCCCCTGAGTTTAATTATGGGTGTTTTTCTAAAATTGAAACAACACTCCAGAAGTTGAATTATATGATATTTATGAACCTATATAATTTTAAATGGTCCCATATATCATTTTTTAATTATTGAAATGATTCATTCGATAAAATGGTAATGATGAACATTTCATTATTTTGGTGAATTTTTTATCATCACAAACTATTTTTGTTTTATTATTTAATATTCTGTATATTTATTTATTTAAAACATAAAACGAGTTTTAATATACATATATTAATCAGGTTTAATAATAAATATGGTCTTATGGCAAGCCTTGAAGGTGTTATTAGAAAATAAAAGATCATCATCCATGAAAGTGGTGAATTGACACCTCACGAGCGATATTTTCATTTTTAGAAAAAAAAGAGAAAAGAATTGATAATGGATATACCATTAACAAAATAAAATTCTAGTACATAAATAATACTGGATTTATGATATATCTTTATTGGGTAGGTGAGATGAGGATAAAAGAAGATGAAATTAAAAGATAAAGAAAGAGTGTTTTACCTCTAGAGTGACATCTCCTTCACAACCTCCTTAATGAACTTGGTAATGGTCTTTTAATGAGACCAACAAGACTATAACATAGTAACGATTATTTGGAGTTCTATTGGGTAGAATATAGAAAATATCACAATATTAGAAGGTGTGTGGAGAATAGGTGGTGAGAGGTGGTATTTATAGTGGAGGAGATGGGTGTTTTTTGATTATTTTCTTTATTTGATTATTATTTTAGCTCATGTCTATCAATAGTAAAGATTATTGTGACTAAGTATAATAAATAGTACATGTTAGATAAAACCAATGGTTCCTTACTGATGGAACCAAGTATTCTCAGGGATAATAATGGAGTATGGTTTGTGTTTGTTGTCAATCTACACATAGATGACCAGGGAGTTTGCAAGGAATATGGTCATACGGTTGAGGATGAAAGTAGTATTGAAGGTGTTGCTACTTCCTAGTGTATTCTATGTTTTTTGGCCTAAAACAATCATAGGAGTGAATGAAATAAAGAACAATAATGAAAATTGGAAAAGGAAGGGAACTATGTATCCCAGGACATGGACCACATACCATGTCTAGGAACGGTTTGTGGACCATGTATAGAATAATGTAAATGGTACACAGAGTGGTTTGGAAAATAGAATTAAATTTTTGGAAAAGTCATGTAGATGGAGGCATGAGGTATGCTGAAGGTTGGAGGTTTGTGATATAGCTGCGGTTCATAGGACATGAGTGGTATCCAGTAGAGTCTGTACCAAATCAAAGATTGTGTAAATATTGGATTAGCTGATCTTTTGGATCCATTTTTTCTAATATAAGGAGTAGTAATTCCCTCTATTAATGTGCTATATTTGAGATTAAAAATTCAATAATAAATCAGGTGAATTCTGAGTTGGTTCACATAGGATAATATAGATCGTGTAGAGAATGATATGTGTAAGGAAAAATAGTCCTTGAAAGAGTGCATAGTTTGAATAGAAAGCTCTCGCAGTACGGTGCGGAGAAAGGTAGTATACTGAGAAAGAAAATTTGTACAAGTATTAGTGTCAGTATGTAAATAAGGGGCTATTTTTATAAGGTTTTTTGCAGAGGTAGTATACAAATTTAGTACGCGGATGTAGTACATGGATGTGGTATGTAGAGGCAGTTTGCTAAGGCAGAACACGGGGCAGTCCGCAGATAGGAAATCTGAAAACCATACCCTCTACATAGTATGTGGATGAGGTAAGGTGTTATGTGGAACACTCAAGGGAGAATAAAAATTGACCAACTCAGTTTGAGAAAGTATTTTTAATAACCTACCACTGTAAGAAAAATTAATATACATATGTGGAAGAAAACGGGATTTCAAAAGAGCATCCATTTACTATTGAGAATTAATAATTTAATTCTAAACCATTAAATCAAGATTCATGTTGATAAACTGAGTGAAGATTCTTCCAATGTAGTGAGGAAGGGGTAGTTAGCATAAGTGATCCACAGGATGCAGTGTTCTATCCCTAAAACCTTATAATGGTAGTGTGCCTATCATAGAGTGACTGTGCTAAAATCTTGTAATCCAAAACTTGAGAAGATTAATGGTTTTTGGTATGACCAACACACTATCTTTGTATGGTCCTTGGATGTATACCTTAGCGGTGAACCAATTAACATTATGGTGTCATTTATTTTCTTGTGATTGTTTGTTTTCTGATCATTATCTTGAGATAGGTTTAACATGTTTCTACCAACATGGAAACATGATCCATCATTTTAAAAGGAAAAAGTTTACACCTTGATTCACCCCTCCCCTCCTAGGGTGTTTCCGGGTCCTTCAAGTTTTATCTTAGCATAAATAATGATGATGTAAAATATATCATGCTATGTTATAATGTATAATATATATAATGTCAGGGCGTTCCTCTATTTGAGGGAAGTAACTTTTAGATATGGAAGAATAGGAAAATATCTCATATAACATCTATTAGAATGGATTTACTTTTTCCCATTACATAAGTAAAACATGTCACTATTACCACAGGTCTATCTATTACTAATATAGAAAGGAAAATGATGGAAGCTAATTCTAATGCACTGAAATCCCTAACAATAGCTCTTTCTGGCCCAATATATATGATGGCGATGAACTGTACATTAAAAAATTCTATGTGGGAGAAATTGTAGAATATTTATGAAGGTGACAAAAAAGTAAAGGAGGAAAAACTCTTGTTTTATATAATAGGTTTGATGATTTAAAGATGCACCATGATGAAAATGCACATTCGTTCTTCAATAACATTACTAAAGTTGTCAGAGAAATTCAAGTGATTGGTGAAGTGATCAAAGAAATTGATATTGTAATTAAAATTTTGAGAATACTTAACCCCTTTATACTAAAAAATTTTCAACTCTTGAAGAAATGGATCATTCCAAACTTTCTTTAATTATCTTCTAAAAAGCTTGGGGGAATTTGAGATGAAATTCAAACTAGAAGATGCGAAGAATCATATAAGTAAGGAAACAACATTCAAATCCATGGAAAAATTGGAAATTATTAGATACTGTTTTTATGAAGATGATGAGGAAAAATAAATTATTTATCACATTTCAAAGAAACTCAATAATGGAATAGGTAACATTGAAATAAATTTACCTCTCTCTTATTTTCACTATGGAAGAGCTAGAAACATTGCCTCTTGATGACCAAGAAAGTTTAATAATGAAGAATGTGAAGATGGAGACATTAAAAAGCCTCCGAAAATGTTTTCCAAAAATAGAGACTTAAATCTTGAAAGATATTTCAATGAAAGAGTTTTTTATGTATAAGGCGATGGAAATGAACTCTTTTTGGAAGAGGAACCAGAATTCAAATATGGGAACCATGCTTCCCTGATGGATACAATTGAAAAATCAGAACCATAAAAACATAAGGTTGGTGATAATCAGTTGAACAGTTATTCCACTCCCAATCTGAAACATAAGGATTATTTTGGTAAGATTATGAATCATTGTAAAAGACGCAATTAGTAGAAGGTAATTTTGGAGGATTATTCAGAATATATTGATCTGATTGAGTGGAAATTGAATAGCTTGATGAAATTGTAAAAGTGTAGTCACCAATCCTGGAAAGAATAGAAGATGTTCTAGAACTAAAAATAACAATTTAAGAACATGTAAAGTCCATCAATGACCTTACCTACATATTGGAATAGAAATCCAAGATTGGTGATGGTCTAGAGGAATATTTTGTTACTCTACAAAGTAAACATCAAAGTGAATCAATTTCAAAAGAATAAAAGAATAAAATCTAGGTTGGAATTTTATCAGATTATATGTTTATAGAGAGAGCTAATATATGTGTTGATAGAGTTTAAAATATTTTGAATGACCAAAGACCAAAATTCATGGGTAACATTGGAATCGGTTGTGTTGTCGAAACATCTAATGACGGAAACAAGATGATCCAAAATAAGGGAAATATGAAAGATGAATGGGTTGAAAATAACATAAACTGATGAAAATGAAATAATCAATTCAACATGGAATAATAACTGAAAATTATTCTCAGGTATCTATAAATGAAAGGTAGACAAACTATTTTTCTATGAAGGGAGACACAAGGAGGAATCAAAGTGAGAAGGTATTTTCTCTCATGAAGTGTTAACTCTATGGCTATCTGGACCATACCATGTCATATTGTGAAGTGGCAGTGAGGTATTAGAATGGGGAAGATAAAGTAATTCAAAAAAAGAAACTGATTTCATATCCAACATCTTATAGAAGAAATAATTTCTGTGGATATTGTTTTCACTATTCTAACTTTTTCCATAAAGCTGTGTATTTTAGGCAGAGGTATGATTGGAGAAATTATTACAATGCTCAGAGACAGGTCCATTATCATCAACCTTAAGGTGTTTCTATAAAAAATAGGTTTTAAATATTGTAATAATAGTATAAATATAAAAAACCTATATACCTTGAAGATAGAATTTAAATTCCATCAGTGTCCTACACTCAATCCAATATCTCAGGGAAAGAAAAGAAGAAAACTGATATATCTAACGTTGAAAAAGTAGCTCTCAATGGTACCAAGAACAATAGAACATGGATTATTGATAGTGTATGTTTATCCCATATGATGGGAAATGAATATATTTTAACTAATATCATGAAAAAGTTTGATTGAATAGTGTGGTTCAGTAATGATGGTGTTTTTATTTTCAAAGGAAGTGGATATACTAAACTGCATAATGGAGAGATGAAGAAGACATAAGTTATTTATATCGATGGGTTGCCTCACAATCATCTATGTTTCAGTCAACATTATGACTCAGGCCTTATTGTGGCGTTCAATCAGAAGGGTCGTACTATAATAGGAAAGAGAGGGAATTCTCTTATGAAAGGAGGTAGAATAGAGGGAAAATTTTATCTTATCAACAATAAAGAAATTTTTTTCTACATTCTTGTTGAAGAAGAAAACAACCTAAGGTATTAGAGATTATTTCAGATCAATTATAAAAATATGTTAAATATATCCAAGCTGAGCAATGTCAGGGATATCCTCAACTTGAAGCGTGAATGAAAAAAGGCATGTGATGCTTGAATATGGGGGAATATCATTTGCAGTTCCTATCAACCAAAGAAGAAATGGCCATCAAATCTTGTTGTTATTATCCATACAGACGTATGCGGCATGATAAATGTTTTCAGAACTCCTGGATATTGGCAATTCCTTCTTTTCATAGATGATTAATGTAGAACGGCATGTGTGGTGGTCATTCAAAGGAAACATCAAGTGAATTATTTCATTAAAACATATCACTAAATTTTTGAAAATGATACTAGATGGACAATCAAAGTACTACGATCTGAAAATGGAGGAGAATATACCCCCAATATATTTTAAAAAATTACCAAGAGAAGCATGGAATTCAACATCAGGTGGTCGTTGTGATAATCCCATAGAAAAATGGGGTTATTGAGCACTGGAATTCACATGTGAACAGTATGGATAGAGCTATACGGATTGAGAGCTGTATCTCTCACCATTAGTAGAAAGAGGTCGTTCATGCTATAGTATATATTCAAAATTGAACAGGGCTTTACATGGGTATAACCAAAACACCATATGAGTTATGGGATGGAAGAAAGCTCTCATGGAAGTACATCTACATTTTTGAAAGTAAATGTTTTAGAAAAAATAAATAACTACATCCAGACAAGTATGGGGATGTGGAAGATGAAGGAATATTCCTCAGATATGCATTGAATAGAAAAGCCAAAAAATTATTCAATAAGTGTCATAGAAACATTATGGAAAGAATCGATGTAAATATCATTTATGATAAAACAACAAAAACCTCAAATAAGTATAACTACGATTTAACTGAAATAGAACAAGAATTTGATCATGGGTCTGATCAACATATAGAAGTTGAGAAAGGCATACAACACTCTGAAGAGTCACAACATGATGTTGACTCTAAAGAATAATCAAAAGAGGAAACCATGTCAAGGGAGAATTCATTTGATCCTCACAGAATAAATTGATCAATCAAACATCATAAGGGATTGGAAAGGAACCAAAAATACAATGAGAATGATAAATAATACACAATTTGTATTCCTATCAGTTATGGAGCCATCCACATTTGAATAAACTATAATGTATAAATAGTGGGTTAAATCCATGAATAAATAGTTGGATCATATTGACCAGAATGAAACATAGGATCTAGTCAAGAGACCCAAAAATCACAATGTGATTTGTTCAAAGTGTATTTTCAAGAATAAATTCAATGTACATGGAAATGTGATCATAAATAAGGCATGATTGTTTTGTAAAGGATATACACAAATTGAATTTGTCGATGTGGAAGAATCATTTTCTCTAGTGGCAAGAATGGATTTAATCGGGCTATTTATTTCCATGGAAATCAAAAGAGGATATAAAGTCTTTAAAATGGATGTCCAGACAACTATACTGAATCATTTTCTTTGGGAAGAAGTCTACATTGAACAGCTAGTGGATTTTCTACTTGGAAATGATGAAATGAAGAACTGATGATTAATGAAAACACTCTATAGACTAAAGAAAGTACCAAAGGTGTGGTACTCCTGACTAGATTATTACCTAAAATGCATGAATTTAAAAGAGCAGTGGATCATAATCTCTATGTGAATAGTTCTCAAAATTATCAGTTCATGGTATTGGTGTATGATGATGATATTTTTTTTGGTGGATGAAAGAAGGGATTAGTGGATAAATTTTCCAATCCCATGAAATCAGAATTTGAAATGTCGATGATTGATGAACTTGCATTATTTTTATGGATTCATGTCATTCATAAGAAGTATTAAACTTTCATTTATCTATAAATGTATGAGAGAGACGTACTAAATAAAATTAATTTTCATGATTCTAATCCATTTTCGACTACACTTTTAGTTGGAAAAAAACATGGAAAGCATGAGGATTGGATTTCTGTGGATCCCACAATGTAATGGAGGATCATTGGAAGAATATTTTACCTAAAATCAACACAACAAGATATTTTAATTGAAACATTCTTAGTGTCCCACTTTCAGCGTCATCCAAAATAAGAACATATAGTGGTAGTGAAAAAAATCATGAGGTACATTCAAGGTACTCACAATTATGGTATATATTTTTCTTTAGGAAGTGATGATGATCTCTCAGCGTTTTCTAATTCTAACTGGTATGGATATGTAGTGGATAGAAAGTATACCATTGGTGGATAATTCTATGTTGGGAAGAAATTTTTAGGTGGTCTGAGCAAGAAACAAGATATTTCTTCTCTTAGTACTATTGAAGATGAATATATCTCTGCAATTACATCTTTCACTCATCTAATTTAATGAAGAAGTAACTGTGTAAAATTGGTGATGAGGTGAAACAACCATTTTTGATTTATTGTGTTAACAATAGTGAAATTGAACGTACAAAGAATCCTATTTAGAATTCTCATATAAAACATATTGAAATCAGATATCACTTCATCAAGGAAAAATTTGAACAAGGTGTGATTAAAATGGATCATGTAAAAACTGATGAGTAAGAGGCCGATATTCTTACCAAGCCACTTGTAGTGGCTTTGTCTAAAAAACATCGATTGAACCTCGGTGTTCAACCACCTCCAACTACATAAGGAGGTCATCAAATTTCCCTCTCTCTAATTGTAATTACTGTTTAATCTATATATGGAAGTGATGTAGGTTTGTGGGGAAGATACGATCGAGGTGGAGTACATTTCTGAGCTCTATAATGTTCAAATACTGGTTTTTGGTTTTATTTCCAATGGACAATAAATGGATAAATTAAATATGGATAATAGAGGTTGAAAGAAGGTGGATAATAGTGAATTTCAGAAATGTTACATTTGGGGGTGACGACGAGTTACAAACACAAAAGAACACAATTCATACCTTCTATATAGTTTTATACACCGAGAATTGATCACATAGACGTAGAGTGTTGGATGATTAGGTTCTTGGGGATCAGGTATGGATAGTGGCTAGTGCTTGGATTGAATCATTCTGAAGATTTTCAACAAACCCAATGGGGAAGATTGTTGGAACCAAAGAAGTTCATGGACAATAATGGAGTATGTTTTTTGTTTGTTTTCAATCATCACCAAGATGAATAAGAAGTTTGCAAGGAATATAGTCATATGGTTGAGGATGAAAGTAGTGTTGAAGGTGGCACTATTTCCTTGTGTTTTCCAAATTTTGGGGCCTCAAAATCGGGAAATTGTTCATAAGAGTTAATGACATGATGATCAGTGAAGAAAATTTGATAATAAAGGGAACCGCATATATCAGGACATGGACCACGTACCATGTTCGAGAACTTTCCACGAACCGCATATGGAATAGCAGGAATGATATGTGGAGCGGTCTGTTAAACCGAAATCAGTTCGCGGTGAAGGAATGTGGATGGATGTGAGCGGTATCAATAAGGTTGGGGGTTTGTGGGATAATTGAGGTTCATAGGACTGGAGGGGTATGTGGGGGACTCTATACCAAATCAATGATTGGGAAAGTCATGGATTATCATATTTTTCAAATCCATTTTTCCCTATATAAGGAGTAGTAATCCCCTCCATAAAAGTGTTGGATTGGAGATTAAAAATTCAGGAAGAAATTGTGTGAAGTCTAAATTGGTTCACAGAGGATAATATGGTGTGCATAGAGACTGATCTATGTAACGAAAAATAGTATATGAAAGAGAGTATAGTTCGCAAAGTAATCTCTCAATGTACATGGCGGAGCAAGGTAATATGCGGAGAAAGTAGGGTTGTACGTGGATCAGTGGCAGTATAGGAAGAAGGGACTATTTGTATAAGGTTCTTTCTAGAGGTAGTATTTAGAGTTATTACATGAATGTAATATGTAGATGCGGTACGTGGTGGTAGATTGAAAAGGCGTAACATGGAGATGGTTCACAAAGAGGTGATTAGCGAACCATACATGCTACTCAGTACATGGAGGTGGTATGTTGGTATGAAAAACACTCAACAGATCCTATAATGTGACCAAATAAATTGTCGATAGTATTTTCCAAAATCTACCAGTGTGGGGAAAATTGATATACATCTATGGAAAAAAATGGGATGTCAAAAGAGCATCCATTTATAAATAAGAATGCATGATATAATAAAAACCCATTGAAGTGACCTTCAAGTAAATAAACTAAGTGAATATTATTCCAATGTTGTGAGGAATGGGGAGTTAGTGGAAGTGATCCAAGGCATGCAGAGTGCTATCTATAAAACCTTATAAAGGTAGTGTGCCTGGAACATAGTGACTATGCTGCAAAACTCTTGTAATCTGCAACATGAGATGATTAGTGGTTTTTGGTATGACTGAAACAATATCGGTGTATTCTCCTTTGACATAGCCCTTACTAGTGATCCGAGTAAAATTATTATGTCATTTCATTACATGTGATTTTTTTTATGAATATTCTCTTTAGACAGATTTAATATGATCCTACCAATGTGGAAACAATATCCATTTTTTAAAAAAGAAAAAACTTTACACCCTAATTCACCCCTCCTTTCTCAAGGTGTTTTAAGGTCCTTCATGTGGTATTAGAGTGTATAGGTTGTTGGTGTTAAATATATCCTACTATTTAGACATAGATAATACAGTTAATGTCAGGTGTGTTCCTATGTTTGATGGAAGTAACTATCAAATATGAAAGACCAATATGAGATATCATATAATATCTCTTAGAATGGATATCATTTTTTTCCACTACACAAAGAACATAGGTCACTAATCCAATGGATCTATCTTTAACTGATACACCTAGGAAAATGTTGGAAGCTGATGATAAAGCATAGAATTTAATAACTATAACACTTTCTAATCAAATATATCTGATGGTGATGAACTGTATATTAGAAAAGTCTATGTGGTAGAAACTATAGAATATTTATGAATGTGATAGTAAAATTATGGAGGAGAAACTCCAAGTTTTACAAAACAGGTTTGAAAATCTTAAGATGCAACCGGAAGAAAATGATGATTCTTTCATCAATAGAATTACTAAATTTATAAGAGAAATTTTAGGGCTTGTTGAAGAGACCAAAGACATTGATTTTGTAAAGAAAATATTAATAAGACTTCCCTCCCGTTTACAATGAAAAGGTTTCAGCTTGTGAAGAAAGGGTTCTTTCAAAATATTCTCTGTATGATCTATTGATCATCCTAGTGGCATATGAGATGAGTGTAAAACCAGAAGATTAAATTACTCGTGTAAGCATGGAAACTGAATTCAAAGCCATGTAAAAACTGGAAATTTTAGGAGATAGTATTGTTGAATATGATGAGTAAAAAGAAATTATTTCTCTTATTTCCAAGAAACTCTAGAATAGAATTGGAAAATATGAAAGGAATATACCTATGGCCTGTTTTTTGTGTGTATGATTTGGGAACATTGACTCTCAATCCCCAAGAAATATCAATGATGAAGAAAGAAAATATGAAGAGATTCAAAGGCTATAGAAAAGGTTTTTAAAAAAGGGAGACATCAAATATGGAATGAAATTTCAATGAAAGAGTATTTTCAATGAAGAAAAAGAAAATGATAATGAACTATTTGTGGAAGAGGAACTAGAATTCAAATATGGGAACCATTCTTCGAGGATGGATACAATTAAAAAATCAAAACCATAAAAAGATAAGGTTGGTGATAATCATTTGGCTACTAATTCCAATCCCAAGAAACAACATAAGGATTATTTTGGTAAGATTAAAAATCCAAATAAAATATAATATGAGTTGAAAGGAATTGTAGAAGAATCATAAAAAATTGTTGATCGTCTTAAAGAAAAAATTTAATGACTGGAGGAATTATTGAAAGTGTAGTCATCCATACTTGAAATCATAGAAGATGTTGTGGAACTAAAAATTAGAATTGAAGAATTGGAAAAGTTCATCAATGACCTTACCTCCATACTAGAGTAGAAATCGAAGACTCTTGAGATTCTAGAGGAAGAAGTTGTTACTCTGATAAGTAAACTCGCAGTTGAATCAATTTCAAAAGAAGCCAAGAATAAAATCCAGTTCAAGAAGATTCTCATATTGTTAAGTTGTTAGAGGGAGCTAAGTGATGTGTAGATGGATTTTAAAATATTCGGAATTAAAAAAGCCATATGTGTATGGGTAACAGTGGAATTAGTTGTGATGCTGAAACATCAAATAATGGAAATAAAATGAGTGAAAATAAAGGCTAGATGAAAGGAAGATAGGTTGAAAAGTCTCCTGAAGTTCTGAAAAATAAATCCTCAATTCATGATGAAAGAATAACTAAAAATTATCCTCATGTATCTAGAAATGAAAGGTATCCAAAATATTTTCCTGATAAGAGAGACATGTGTGAGGAATCAAAATGACAATACATTTCTTCTCATAAAGTGTCAGTTATGTGGCTATCTGGGTCAAACAATTTCATATTTTGAAGAGGAGAGGAGCTATTTGAATGGGTAATATCTGGGAATTCATCAAAGGAGACTGATTTCATATCCAAAATCTTTTAGATAAAATAATTTCTATGGATATTGTTCTCACTATTCTAACATTGTCCATAAAGATGTGTATTGAAGGCAGAGGTTTGACAGGAGAAATTCTTACAATTCTTAGAGACAGGTCAATACTCATTAACTAGATGGTGTTGCTATTTCAAATAGTTTTTCTCCTCTAGAAGAAGATTATGAATATGAGGAACCTATGTACATAGAAGATATAATTGAAAATTCATCATCATCCTACACTAAATCCAATATCAAATGGAAATAAAATAAGAAAATTGATAATTCTAACTTTTAAGAAGTAGCTCTAAAAGATACCAAGAACAACATAAATTGGATGCCTGATTATTTTTTGTCCCATAAGATAAGAAATGTATATCTATTAACAAATATCAAGAAAATGGTAAATGGAATATTGAAGTTCGGAAATTATGGCGCTCTTAAGATCAAAGGTTGTGTATGTATTATATTGGATAATAGAGAGTTGATGAAGATAGAAGTTCTTTGTGTGGATAGATTTTATTTAAATCTTCTGAGTGTGAGTCAACTCTATGACTCAGGCCATATTGTGACATTCAATCTAAAGGGTTGTACTATAAGAGTAAAGACATTGAATTCTCTGATGAAAGGATGTAGAATAGAGGGAAACTTGTTTCAGTTTGATAGTAAAGAAAACATTTGCTATATGACCATTAAAGAAGAAAAGAACTTGTGGAATCATATATTGAGGCACGTAAATCAACAATACATGGAAAAGATATCCAATATGAATATTTTTACAGATATCCCCAACCTGAAGCATGAATGAAAAAAGTCTTCTAATTCTTGTATAAGGGGGGAAACTCTTTGGTAGATTCTATTAGCCAAAGAAGAAAAGGGGGTAAAACCTTTGTAACACCCCGAGATTTTATGAAAAATATTCTTTTTAATTTTATTAATGTCTTGTGTTATACGCTACACCAAAAGGAGCTTTCACAACACACATCTCTGACCTGGCTTTAATTACACGCAATCGCGACCTTCCACGATAGCGTGTGTTGTATGCAACACCAAGTTTCGCTAAACAACGATATGCTATTAAGATATTATTAAAACTAGCCGTTATGAATAGTAATAACCACTTTTTGAAATTTTGTAAATTTTATTTTTCAAATGGACTTCATTTACGGATTTGGAGTATCGAATTTAGCCTAAGGTGAAATTTTGGTACTTTTCGGATAACTTTCATATTTTGATGAATAGTGAAAATTACTAAATTTTAATTAAAAACAACGTTTTCAATCGAAATAATTAATAGTGATAAATTATTAATTTGAGTGGTTTTAAAGTATATTTAGAATATATTTTTACAATTTAATACAATGTTGGTCATTGGATGTAATTTCACATTTAAACCAGTTATAAACAAGTGTCAATCTTTTGATAGTTATTATCTCTTAAAAACACGCCTTTTGTTGTGACAGTGGAAATTAATTAATTAATGCAACTTATATGTTGGGAGTTTTGTAAAATAGAAATAATTTTTGAATTCGGAATATCAATTATATCTTTGGGTGAAATTTTGGCATTTTTCTGAAAAACTTCAATTTTTGATGAATAGTGAAACCACTAAGTGGTAGGTTAAAAACTGAATTTTGCATAAAACTTAATTTTACCGCTTCTGTGAATGGAATTTCGAAAATCCGATAGACACGGTTGATATTAGTAAGTAAAATGTGGTTCAATGAGATAAAAATAATTTTTTGGTGAATATTAACTTTTTACTTTTTTTACCGCGGTTAATAGTAAATAGGGTAACTAAGGGTAAATATGATATTACTATTACCCTAACACATTTCATAATTCAATTGGATAAGTGTAATTCGACCAAAAACAACCTTATGAATATAATATGACCATTTAGGTCCACTTGGATTAGATTATGACATTTAATATTTTTTTATTTAATGAATAGTTAAAATAGTTAAAATCAAAGTTTAATAAGTAAATCATTTTTAATATGGGGTTATACATAAGATAAATTCAACTATAAATATTCATAAGAAAGATAAAAATCTTTCCTATATAATGGTATTTTATTTGTAATTTTTAGACATTAAATAAATTAATTTATTTATGACACAATGATGATGCAGTAATTATCTTATTAATGAAATATTGACATAATTGATTTTATAAACACCAAAATAAACGTAATATGAGACTTTTTATGAATTACACTAATTTTATAGGTTACTATGATATATTAGTGTTGATTTAATCAACTTTTTTCGAACATATAATTCTGTTATGACTTTCACAAAAATCATATATCAAATAGTGTCAAAATTGACACAAAATAGTTTTTAAATCAAATATTATATTATTAATTGTTATTTTATTCCTAAAAATATAAGGTTCGGCCAAATGACTTAGATAAGGATATATATATTAATAATAAACAATTTGGGGTTCGTTTGGCATGTTATAGTAAGTTTATTAACCATATATTGTAAGAAAACAAAAAGACACGGTAAAAGTTAAATTATTTAACTTAGAGTTAAATCTAATTTATAAGGTTAAAATAATAACCTAAAATCGTCTAAATGCTATTGGTTGATAGTATTTAGACCCATCCCCACTTTAGCTTCGAAATAAGACCCTTTGGAACCATTATAAACAGATTTTGACTTTAATATAAAATAATATTTTGAGATATTCCAAAGGTGCCCCTCTCCTCCCTTATAAAAGGACACCTCCTCCTCCCCCTCCTCCTCACACCAATTTGAGCACTCAAGCTTGGCCAACCCCTGCCAAAATCCCTTCTCCACTTCCCTATAATAATCCTAGAGGTCCTGGTCTTCTTCAAAGACCAATCTTAGTTCCCTAAGTGGAGGATTCAAAGAGGCGTTTCAAAGAAGAGGTAATATCCATTACCGATCTTTTCAATTTATTTCTTCTTCAACTTCTTCTTCTTTAGTTGTTTCATGATAAAGTAATAACATCAGTATTTCTTATATACTTATATGTTATTATAAATATGAAACAACTCTAATTAACCTTCTATTCATCCTACAGAAAAAGGAAATCACAGCACGTGCGTACGTACGGAATACCGTCTCCACGATGCGATGAGATTCATTATCCATGTTAACCATTCCAGAATGATTATAAAGTATATATAATGAATAATAATGGAATATATGACATGGTAAATCTACTGGATTTATTTATATATATATATATATATATATATATGTCATCTACTTACTTCCATTCAAGACAATAAGGAAAGAAAAGCAGCGTTCATGCGTACGTAAGGACTACCGTCTCCATGAACGGTGTGTTTCATTTCATTTATCTACATATTATATATATATACTGAATATATATGATATATAAATCATACTTTATATTCTGGAAGTAAGTAAATCATGATATAAGTAATAATAATGTCACGAACAACAAGACCAAACACCTACGATAAATGAAACGATTTTACCCAAGACGCTTCTTTAACATGAATCTACAAAAGAACGGGTAATATAAAGTCATAAGTGGACCATATATGATATAATAACAATGAATATGATTCTGGAATAAGTCAATAACATGATTTAATTCATTATACAGGAGGTTCGGACACATACAAAGCAAGTCAGACCTAAGGTAAGGGAAATATCACAATCTCATTTTTATCCGAGATTGTTTATACTTTAGTATTTACTGGGGTGTATTTTATCATCCACATCCATGTTTCCTCAATATGTAATATTATTTCCATTCACCTACAATTGTTTAAATCCAATTTTACCCTTCGGTGAGTTTTTAGTAAAAGATATGAAAGGAATCTTTTGTCGTTTTTCGTACGAGGTACTTTTTTGACTTTTCCGACAAAAGTACAGGAAGAATGTTTTTTTTAACTTATACGGAATGAATGGATTTTTAAAACATTATTTCCAAGAATCTTCCTTTATAAGTTTTCAAGTTTATTTTTAATCAACTTCTTTTAGTTTATAATTGTATGACATGTTAAGAAAAGAAAAGTGTTTTTGAAGTAGAAAGGATATTTTCCTCAAGAATGGAGTTCAAATGTTTTATCAAAATTATTTTCCATCTAAGATAATATAGGTTTCTGTTTTTATCCCAATTATTACATTGATTTGATTATGTTTTGAGGAAATTATTTTTATGAAGTCATTTACCTTATATGATTTGTTTTATGATGTCATGATGTTTCAAAAATCCCATTTTTGTTACATGTGTTATGCGATGATGTATGATTTATGATTATGTGGCACACATAAGAAAGGATTCATTATAAGATGGGTGGGACCTATATCTCCCTCCAATGAATTGGGAAAAGATTTTATATCTCATGAGATAGACATGGCTGGAACGGTAGGTTATACCGGTTCAGTGAAACAGGACTGAAACGAGGGTGACTCGGTTCAGGAAGGGACTTTGTCCACTAAGATAGTCTTGGCAATGAGTCTTGACTAACAAGAAATGATTCTCTATGATTATGTGTTCATGCAACAAAGTTTCATGTTTTATGTTATGATTATTTTGATTACATTTCACTGCCATGATTTATCCCATGTTATGAAATTATGCTCTCTTTTGCAGGTTAAGATTTCCAAAATGTTATGTTCTTATGAATATGATGTGATTGATATTTCTTTTGTTTACCCTTACTGAGCATTTGATCTCACCCTTTTATGTTTTCTTTTCCCCAGGATATAAAGAAAGGTTTTAGGTAAAAAAAAGGAAGATCTTTATGGGAGATGTTGAAGATCTTTCACCACGTTTAGAAGATTATATTCCGAGTTTCCAAAGACACTAAACTATTACGGTCCTTGTGTGTCTGTTTTTGTTATGTATTATGTATTCCGCAAAAGTAATGTAATATCCATGTATGTCTTGCTTTGGGTCTCTACAGTTGGTATCAGAGGAAAGGTTTAGTCAACCTTTGGAAACTAGGATGCGAGAAATTTAGTGAGATTCCTAGAGTTATTTCTAAGGTATGTCTACGGATGTCTTTAAGGTTAAGTATACGTATAGGTTATAGTCCTAGAATTGCGCTAACGATATTAGAATTTAACCTAAGATGTTAGATATTAAGGGTAATCCCCCTTTTATTATGTTGTTTTCCCTAGCATGATTTTTGCCTCTCACACTATTCTTTTTGGGTTTTAGAAAATGGATGGAAACAAGATGATTCACGATAATGGAGGATATGATGGACAATGGAATGATATTCTTCATGAGAAACCAAATGAAATGGGATTTGGAAGTCCAAACATCATTATAATGCCGAATCAGAAATCTCATAATATGATCAATAAAGTAAAATTTGGTAAGTTTCTTGACTCGGGTAATAAGAGAAAGATGGAGTTTCATGATGATCATAGAGGAAAGAAAGTTCAATTTCCCCTATGTAAATCATGTGGGAAGAGGCATCAAGGAGAATGTTTCAAAGGAACTGGAAGATGATTTGGGTGTGGAAAAGAAGGACACAAAGCCAGTAAGTGCAAAGGAAAAGGTTCAGTTAACACCAGGGATGAGGATAATGGTATTGCTATGACATCAACAATGGTTAAATGTTTTGAATGTGGAATGTACGGGCATTATGAAAACCAATACCCGAAGGGAAAGTCTCATGAAGAGAATCAGCATGGTCGTATGGGTAGTATTTATGTTGATGATGATGAAGAGACTACAAATTATATGTGAGATGAAAGAATTGTTGAAGCTCGGTCAATGGTTTAAGAATGTAGTGGAATTATGACATGTTTATCATGTGTAATGTTGTATAAGTAATCTCATGGTACTATGGAATAAAGAGACATCTAAGGATTGTTACACTGTTGTCTTTCCTTGAGTTTTGAAAGTGTATGATTAATGGTACCAGTATCCATGAAATGTTATTCAGATATTTTTGGAATGTAGATGATATGCGCATAATAAAGGGATAAGACGATAATGAGATGTTTGATTGTAGTCATGAGCTCATGATTGATATAAAGACTAAGTGATATAATGGTTTGAGTATAAATAATTTTGAGGATTTTGGTATGTGGAAGGTGTTAACTTTTAACTACATTCATGTTTTCACTAAGGTTCAATGGGTATTCAAGAGAATATATGATTAAAGACTTTGAATGTTTGGAATTTGACCAACAAGATATATCTTATGATATATGGGGGATAAAATATGGCATTCACGTGATTGTTCTGTGACATTTCAAGTAATCATTTTCTTTATACTATGAGCTTGGACCGAAGTATTTTAGATAAGCTTAAAGATTAGAATGGATTATGTTGGACATAAGTTAGGATAAAACATTTTTCGATATTATTAATGGGATGTTATAGTAATATAGCTTTAGAAAAAGGACAACCTGCAGGACGGGCGATAGCCCATCGCGTCGGACAAGGCTGTGGGAATCGAACCCACAACCGAAGTGCGACTGGACTTTATCGCCTACCACTAGCCTACAAGAAGTCCCTGTTTAGTAGAAACTAGTTTTATTATATTAAGCAGTATGATATATGAAGTATAAGTCCATTTTAGGAACCATATATGATTAATCTCACTATAGAATGACTTATGTATATTTAATAACTTTTGCGAACCTTTTGTTTGAGACAGATGGAATGGCCCATCATTCTATCATATGATCTGCTAACACTTCACGAATAACAAATTCAACTCCATTTATTTAAGAGATGAAGTGGAAATTGTTCAAGGCAAGAACAACAGTGAGATTGTACCAAAATAAAGTAAGTATTTATTCTAATTCAAATTCTTCAACTTTAGGGAAACGATCTTGAAAACCAAAAATGTTGTCCCAGTGCTCTTATATCTGATTAATCAGATGGTACCTTAGATCGTCACAAATTTATGGATTTGTGATTGTTGGATTTTCCATAGCCATGTTCTCTACCACTCTCCATCAGAACATGATGGTTAGATTTCTCTTCCATATCCATATTTTCACCTATGTGGAAACCCAATGATTAGTTTATTTGGGTAACCGTTACGTTTCATACTTTTGTTTTTAAAGATTGGTTTTGGTATTCCTTTTTACGATGTGGGTTTCGATTAAAGAAACTTTCGAATAGTAAACCATTTTTAACCCCGACGAATTTCGAGGGCGAAATTCATTTTAAGGGGGGTAGAATGTAACACCCCGAGATTTTATGAAAAATATTCTTTTTAATATAATTAATGTCTTGTGTTATACGCTACACCAAAAGGAGCTTTCACAACACACATCTCTGACCCGGCTTGAATTACACGCAATCGCGACCTTCCACGATAGCGTGTGTTGTACGCAACACCAAGTTTCGCTAAACAATGATATGCTATTAAGATATTATTAAAACTAGCCATTATGAATAGTAATAACCACTTTTTGAAATTTTGTAAATTTTATTTTTCAAATGGACTTCATTTATGGATTCGGAGTAGCGAATTTAGCCTAAGGTGAAATTTTGGTACTTTTCGGATAACTTTCATATTTTGATGAATAGTGAAAATTACTAAATTTTAATTAAAAACAACTTTTTCAATCGAAATAATTAATAGTGATAAATTATTAATTTGAGTGGTTTTAAAGTATATTTTGAATATATTTTTACAATTTAATACAATGTTGGTCATTGGATGTAATTTCACATTTAAACCAATTATAAACAAGTGTCAATCTTTTGATAGTTATTATCTCTTAAAAACACACCTTTTGTTGTGACAGCAGAAATTAATTAATTAATGCAACTTATATGTTGGGAATTTTGTAAAATAGAAATAATTTTTGAATTCGGAATATCAATTATAGCTTTGGGTTAAATTTTGGCATTTTTGTGAAAAACCTCAATTTTTGATGAATAGTGAAACCACTAAGTGGTAGGTTAAAAACTGAATTTTGCATAAAACTTAATTTTACCGCTTCTGTGAATGAAATTTTGAAAATCCGACAGACACGGTTGATATCAGTAAGTAAAATTTGGTTCAATTAGATAAAAATAATTTTTTGGTGAATAGTAACTTTTTACTTTTTTTACCGCGGTTAATAGTAAATAGGGTAACTAAGGGTATATATGATATTACTATTACCCTAACACATGTCATATTTCTATTGGATAAGTGTAATTCGACCAAAAACAACCTTATGAATATAATATGACCATTTAGGTCCACTTGGATTAGATTATGACATTTAATATTATTTTATTTAATGAATAGTTAAAATAGTTAAAATCAAAGTTTAATAAGTAAATAATTTTTAATATGGGGTTATACATAAGATAAATTCGACTATAAATATTCATTAGAAAGATAAAAATATTTCATATATAATGGTATTTTATTTGTAATTTTTAGACATTAAATAAATTAATTTATTTATGACACAATGATGATGCAGTAATTATCTTATTAATGAAATATTGACATAATTGATGTTATAAACACAAAAATAAACGTAATTTGAGACTTTTTATGAATTCCACTAATTTTCTAGGTTACTATGATATATTAGTGTTGATTTAATCAACTTGGTTCGAACATATAATTCTGTTATGACTTTCACAAAAATCATATATCAAATAGTGTCAAAATTGACACAAAATAGTTTTTAAATAAAATAAAATATTATTAATTGTTATTTTATTCCTAAAAATCTAAGGTTCGGCCAAATGACTTATATAAGGATATATATATTAATAATTAACAATTTGGGGTTCGTTTGGCATGTTATAGTAAGTGTATTAACCATATAGTGTAAGAAAACAAAAAGACACGGTAAAAGTTAAATTATTTAACTAAGAGTTAAATCTAATTGATAAGGTTAAAATAATAACCTAAACTTGTCTAAATCATATTGGTTGATAGGATTTCGACCCATCCCCACTTTAGCTTCGAAATAAGACCCTTTGGAACCATTATAAACCGATTTTGACTTTAATATAAAATAATATTTTGAGATATTCCTAAGGTGCCCCTCTCCTCCCTTATAAAAGGACACCTCCTCCCCCACCTCCTCACACAAATTTGAGCACTCAAGCTCGGCCAACCCCTGCCAAAATCCCTTCTCCACTTTCCTATAATAATCCTAGAGGTCCTGGTCTTCTTCAAAGACCAATCTTAGTTCCCTAAGTAAAGGATTCAAAGAGGCGTTTCAAAGAAGAGGTAATATTCATTACCGATCTTTTCAATTTCTTTCTTCTTCAACTTCTTCTTCTTTAGTTGTTTCATGATAAAGTAATAACATCAGTATTTCTTATATACTGATATGTTATTATAAATATTAAACAACTCTAATTAACCTTCTATCCATCCTACAAAGAAAGGAAATCACAGCGCGTGCGTACGTACGGAATACCGTCTCCACAACGCGATGAGATTCATTATCCATGTTAACCATTCCAGAATGATTATAAAGTATATATAATTAATAATAATAGAATATATTACATGGTAAATCTACTGGATTTATGTATATATTTATATGTCATCTACTTACTTCGATTCAAGACAATAAGGAAAGGAAAGCAGCGTTCATGCGTACGTACGGACTACCGTCTCCATGAACGGTGTGTTTCATTTCATTTATCTATATTATATATATATATATACTGAATATATATGATATATAAATCATACATTATATTATGGAAGTAATTAAATCATGATATAAGTAATAATAATGTCAAGAACAACAAGACCAAACACCTACGATAAATGAAACGATTTTACCCAATACGCTTCTTTAACATGAATCTACAAAAGAACGGGTAATATAAAGTCATAAGTGGACCATATATGATATAATAACAATGAATATGAATCTGGAATAAGTCAATAACATGATTTAAATCATTATATAGGAGGTTCGGACACGTACAAAGCAAGTCAGACCTAAGGTAAGGGAAATATCACAATCTCATTTTTATCCGAGATTGTTTATACTTTAGTATTTACTGGGGTGTATTTTATCATCCAAATCCATGTTTCCTCAATATGTAATATTATTTCCATTCACCTACAATTGTTTAAATCCTATTTTACCCTTCGGTGAGTTTTTAGTAAAAGATATGAAAGGAATCTTTTGTCGTTTTTCGTACGAGGTACTTTTTTGACTTTTCCGACAAAAGTACGAGAAGAATGTTTTTTAACTTATACGGCATGAATGGATTTTTAAAACATTATTTCCAAGAATCTTCCTTTATAAGTTTTCAAGTTTATTTTTAATCAACTTCTTTTAGTTTATAATTGTATGACATGTTAAGAAAAGAAAATTGTTTTTGAAGTAGAAAGGATATTTTCCTCAAGAATGGAGTTCAAATGTTTTATCAAAATTATTTTCCATCTAAGATAATATAGGGTTCTATTTTTATCCCTATTATTACATTGATTTGATTATGTTTTGAGGAAATTATTTTTATGAAGTCATTTACCATATATGATTTGTTTTATGATGTCATGATGTTTCAAGAATCCCATTTTTGTTACATGTGTTATGCGATGATGTATGATTTATGATTATGTGGCACACATAAGAAAGGATTCATTATAATATGGGTGGGACCTATATCTCCCTCCAATTCATTGGGTAAAGATTTTATATCTCATGAGATAGACATGGCTGGAACGGTAGGTTATACCGGTTCAGTGAAACAGGACTGAAATGAGGGTGAATCGGTTCAGAAAGGGACTTTGTCCACTAAGATAGTCTTGGCAATGAGTCTTGACTAACAAGAAATGATTCTCTATGATTATGTGTGTATGCCACAAAGTTTCATGTTTTATGTTATGATTATTGTGATTACATTTCACTGCCATGATTTATCCCATGTTATGAAATTATTCTCTCTTTTGCAGGTTAAGATTTCCAAAATGTTATGTTCTTATGAATATGATGTGATTGATATTTCTTTTGTTTACCCTTACTGAGCATTTGAGCTCACCCTTTTATGTTTTCTTTTCCCGAGGATATAAAGAAATGTTTTAGGTAAAAAAAGGAAGATCTTTATGGGAGATGTTGAAGATCTTTCACCGCGTTTAGAAGATTATATTCCCAGTTTCCAAAGACACTAAACTATTACGGTCCTTGTGTGTCTGTTTTTGTTATGTATTAAGTATTCTGCAAAAGTAATGTAATGTCCATGTACGTCTAGCTTCGGGTCTCTACAACCTTCTTAAACTAAATCATATAGACATATGCGGCCCAATAAATGTTGCTGGAACTCATGGAGAAAGTTAATTTTTTCTATTTATAGATGATTACAATAGAATGTCTTTTATGATGTTCATTGGTAAGAAACCAAAAGTGCTTGATTTCATGAAAACTTATTTCCAAATTGATGAAAATGTTTCCAAATGGAAAATCAAAGTTAAACATTCCAACAATGGAAGAGAATATACCTCAATTGATTTTGAAAATTACATAGAGAAACAAGGAATTAAATATTATGTGGCAACTATGAGAACCCCATATAAAAATGGATTTGTTGAGGACTAGAAAAGACTTGTGAACAGTATGGCTATAACTATGCTGATTCAGAGATGTATCTCTCTCCATTATTGGAAAGAGGCTATTAAAGCTATAGTATATATTATAAATCTAATAGAGATTTTCATGGGTAAAACCAAGACACCCTATAAGTTGTGGCATGGAAGAAATCCCTCTTTGAAGTACTTCCACATTTTTGGAAATAATTTTTTTATCAGAAATTATGTATGAAATCAAAGAAAGTATGGGGATTAAGAGGACGAAGGATTACTCATAGTATATTCAATGAATATAAAAGCATACAAATGCTTTAATAAGAGTCTTTAAAAAATTATGGTGAGTACTGATGTAAAGATCATTGAAGATAAAACATTAAATGCCTCAAAAAATTCTTATACTGATGCAATTGAAATTGAAGAAGAATGTGATCATGGAGTAGATCCAAAAACATAAGTTAAAGAAGGAGTACAACCCTATCAGAATCCACATCATAATGTTGACCTAGAAGAAGAATCAGTGAGGAAATAGTGGCTTAAGAGAAATTAGGTGAACCTCACATAAGAAATTAAATAGCCTAAATTGATCATTAAAACATCACAGGGGACTGGACAATGCCCACACATACTTGAAGAATGATAAATACTACACAATATACATTTCTATTAGTTCTGGAACCATCCTCATTTGAAGAAGCTGCAAAGGATGAATCCTAGGTAAAATTTATGAATGAAGAGCTTGATTAGATTTCCAAGAATAAAACATGGTATCTATTATAAATACTTGAATATCACAATGTGACTGGTACAAAGTGGATTTTCATCAATAAATTTCATGATCATGGAAATGTTTTCATAAACAAGGAATGGATGGTGTGTAAAGGATGTTCAAAAATTGAAGGCATCGATGTTGAAGAAACATTTTCTCCAGTTTCTATATTGTAGTCAATCAGGATATTTCTTGCTATGGAAATCCAAATATGATGTAAAGTGTATAAAATAGATTTCAATATGGCTTTCCTATATTTTTTTTCCTAAGGAAGAAGTATATATTGAACAACCGATAGGTTTATTGCTTGGAAATGATGAAATGAAGGTTTTTAGATTAAATAAAGCACTCTATGGACTGAAGTAGGCACAAAGAGCATGGTACTCTTAACTAGATTCTTACCTCAAAAAATATGAATTCAATAGAGGATAAGTGTATCATACTAACTTTGTGAATAATTCTGAGATGGATCAGTTCATTGTATTGTTGAATGTTGGTGATATTATTTTTGGGGAAGTAGGTTGAGATTAGTGGATGAATTATCCATTCAAATGAAATCAGTATTTGAAATGTCAATGATTAGTGAACTGACATACTTCTTAGGGTTTCAGGTGATTCGGAAGAAGGATTACACTTTCATTTCTCAATAAATGTATTAAAGAGAGCTACCGATAAAATTTAATATGCATGATTCTAAAACAATTTCTACTTTGATTGTAGTTGAAAAAAATGTAAATCGTTAGGATGGGACTTCTATGGATCCCACAATGTATAGGAGAAACATTGGAATCTTATTGTACCTAATAAAAACATAACGAGATATTATATTTTCAACATACTTAGAGGCCTTCTTTAAGAGTAATATGAAAGAAGAACATATGGCGGTTGTGAAAAGAATCATGAGTTACATTCAAGGTACTCATAATTATGGATTATATTTTGTTGTAGGAAGTGATGGTGAACTATCAGTGTTTTTTTTATTCTAACAGGGCTGGACAATAGTGGATAGAATGTCCACCAGTGGTGGATCATTATATGTTGGAAGAAAATGTGTGGGTTGGAAGTGCAAGAAATAGGAATGTACTTATGTTCGTACTGATAACACTATATATATATCTGCAATAAAAGCATGCACTCAACTACATTGGATGAAGCAGCATCTGACTAACATTGGTGATGAGGTGAAACAAACAATGGTAATTTACTTTGATAACAATAGTGAAATTTATCTTGTGAAGAATCTTTTTTAGAATTCTCATACGAAACATATTGAAATCAGATATCACTTCATCGTGGAATTGTTTAACATGGATTGATTAGAATGGATCATGTGGTAACTGATGAGCGAGTCACTGATATTCTTACCAAGCCATAGGCAATGGTTTTTTTTATTATAAAAATCGGTAGAACCAGAGTGTTCAACCACCTCAAACTACATAAGGAGGTCACTAATTTCCCCTCTCCCGAGTTTTATTTTCTTTTTAATCTATTTATAGAAGTGATGGAAGTTTATGGGGGAGATAAAATTCAAGGGGGGTATGTTTTTGAGCTCTAAAATGTTAAAATATTAGTATTTGGATTTATTTCCAATGGGGGAGAACTGGCTAAATTCAAGATAGAGAATAGAGGTTGAAAGAATATAGAGAATATAGAATTTAGAAAATGTTACAATAATTGATAATTATGAGTTACAAATACACAAGAACACAATTAATATATTCTCTATTGTTTTCTGTGCTGACCATTTCTCACATAGACTTAGAGTGTTGGATGAGTAGGTTCCTGCAGATCAGGTCATGATAATGGCTGGTTCTCTAATTGAATTTTTCTGAAGATTTCCAACAAACCCAAATGGGAAGATTGTTGGAACCAATGTTGTTCATGGATAATAGTGGACTATGATTTTTTTCATTTCAATTTGCACATAGATTACCTGAGAGTTTCCAATGAATATGGTCACACGATTAAAGCTAAAAGTAGTATTGAAGGTGGCATTGTTTCCCAGTGTTTGCCAAATTTTAGGGCCTCAAAATTGGAAATTTGTTTATAGGAGTGAATGTCATGAAGAATGGTGAAGAAAATAGGAAAAGTAAGGGAACTATGTAGAACAAGACATAGACCACATACCATGTCTAGGAACAGTTCGCAGACCGTGTATGAAATAGAAGGTATGGTATGTGGAGCGGTTTGCGGAATCAAAATCATTTTGTGGAAAAGGTATGATGATGGAGGCATGTGGTAAGAGGAAGGCTAAAGGTTCTCTGATAGCTATTTTTTGTAGTATAGGAGCAGTATGTGGTGGAGTTTGAACCAAAATAGTGATTTAGTAAATCTTGGATTAACCGATTTATCGGATCCATTTTATTCCTATAAAAGGAGTAGTAACCCCCTTCGTTAAAGATATGGATTGGAGATTAAAAATTCTGGATGATATCTAGTGAAGTCTGAATTGGTTCTCCGATGAGAAGACAGTACACTGAGAGAAAATTCCATGTAAGGTAAAATAGTCTGCAAATGAGAATGTGGATTGTAGAGGAAGATCTCACATTACTCGGTGAAGCAAGACAGTACACGAAGCAAGCAGGGTTTCACATGGAGCCAATGTAGTATGAAAAGAAGGGGATATTTATATAAGGTGTTTTGTGGAGGTGGTATAATAAGTTATTACATGGATGCAATATGTGAACATGGTACACATAGGTAGTTGGTAGTGGTGGAACACTGATACAGTTTGCATAGAGGTGATCCACGAACCATTCCCACTACTCAGTGTGTGGAAGAGGTATGGTGTTACACAGAACACTCGAGGAATCCTATAAAGTGAACAAATTAGTTTGTGAAAGTATTTTTCATAACCTACTAGTGTGGGGATAATTAATATACATACGTGTATGAAAATGGGACTTCAAAAGATCAACCATTTACAATTGAGGATGCATGATTTAATAATAAACCATTGAAGTGAACTTCAAGTCAACAAACTAAGTGAATATTCATCCAACGTAGTGAGAAAGGTGGTGTTAGTAGAAGTCACCTGAGGGACGAAGTGTGCTCTCCCAAAAACCATGTAATGGAAGTGTGCTTGTCACAAAGTGACTCTTCTAAACTCTTATAATTCAAAACGTGATAAGATTATTGATTTTCGTATGACTGAAACATTGTTGGTGTATGCTCCTTAGACCTATCCCTTAGTGGTAAATCAAGTAAAATTACTGTCTCATTTCTTTGAAAGTGATTGTTTGTTTTCTGCACTTTCTCTTCAGACAGATTTAATAGGTTCCTACCAACATGGGAACATTATCCCTTAGTTTTAGAGGAAAAAGATGACACCTTCATTCACCCCTCCCTATGAAGGTGTTACAAGGTCCTTCAAATACATCATTCATGACTCAAAATATCATGTATTTGGCTTAACAAATTAAATACCGTAAATTACTATATTTCACTGTACGCAAAAAAAATCAAAAAATTTTGAAAAATCCCAAAAAATCACCCAAATAATTTTTGAAAATGCCAATTTTAAAAATGGATTCCATTTTATGAAAAATAATTTTCGAAATATGGGAAATTTCATTATTAATTAAAATCAGCCTTTACATGAAAAATATTTATTTTAATATTAGAACTACTTTGTGACACTTTGAAAAATTAAGTATGGTCTCATAATATTATACTATTATAATAATAATAATATTAATTTATGAATCTATTTTATGTAAATAATTTTTTTAAAATTATATTAATTATAAAATTATAAACTAACATTTACTTTTAACAAAAATATTAATAATTAATTTATCATTTTTTTAAAAATTATTTAATTATTCCATGATATAAATATATCATATTTTTAATTAATGGACATATAACATTTATTTATAATTTTATAGGTGAATTTATATTATATTGGATGGTTACTATTCCTAATGGTCACATTAATATTCCAATGGTCAAGTTACTTTTCCATTGGTAAAGATTACTTAACTTCTAGAAATATCTCTAATTTCTTTAACACTTCATTTATAATGTTTTTATTGTATTATATATCTTATTTTATGTGATTTATACTTTGTGATGTAATTATAAGAATGGAATTTTCATTGATAAAATTATGGGTCATTACATTCTTCCCATGTTATAACATTTCACAGTCAGAATTTTATTTTACTTACTAAGATAAAAATATTTTAGGGTACTTATCCTTCATTGCATCCTCTGGTTCACATGCCACCTCTTCATACTTATGGTTCTTTCAAAGTTCTTTGACTAGTTGAGTAGTCTTATTGCATAAAACCTGGTCTCAACAGTCCATGTTCTTCACAAGTTTCTCTCCATATTAGAGGCCATTATCCAGTTGTACCACCTCCGAATTCAGTACAAGTTATGGATACGGTGTGTACTTTTTCAATAGGGTTATGTGGAATACATCATGTACTTCAGAAATGGTAGGTTGAAGTGCAAGTTGATATGCAATATCTATGACATGATCAGGGATCTAGAAGTGGTTGATGTGCCTAGGACTTAGATTTCCTTTCTTCCCAAATCACATGATCATCTTCCATAGAGATATCTCGAGGAATAACATGTCTTAATCCCCAAACTCTATACCCCATAGACATTTGTCTATATAGATCTAATATCATCTTTCAACATCCTTATATGATATTGATTGGTTTTACCTTTTCTATTATTTCTTCAACCATCTCATGTACTATAAGATTATATTCATTGACATTGTCCCATCACTCAAATATTCTTCATATTTTCCTTTAAGGGGATTCATATTTAGCCATTTTTATGTTTGAGTGAATACTATTTTCTTTAATAGAACTCAACCAGATGTAGAAATTGGTCTCATCCTTCTTTGGAGTCCATAAAAAATTCTCTTAACATGTCTTCTAGTATCTGAAGAGTCTCTTCAAATTGGCCAACAGTTTGATGAGGATTGGCCATACTAATTCTTAGCTCAATTTTTAGAGAATGTTAGAGACTTTTTCAAAACATGGAGATAAATATCAGATCTCAATCATAATATAATCGATAGTGGTACTCTAGGAACCCATGCTACTTTTATGATGTATATCCTTGAAAGATGATCCAGTGACATGTCCTCTTGAATTGTGATAAAGTTAGTTCATTTTGTAAGATAATCTACAATAACCCATATAAAATTATTTCTTGTAGAGGTCTTTGAAGTCTGATCAAAAATTCCATAGTTATGTTTTCCCATTTCCATGTTAGTATGGGTAATGGACACATCATTTCCTTGTACTTTTTCCTTTCAGCCTTCAATTTATTTCATACTAAGAACTATTATCTATATTAAGTGATCATCTTATTTTTATTGTCCCACCAATAGTTCTCATAGATATACCAATACAACTTTATTCTCCATGGGTGAATAGAAAAGTTTGATATATGTTCATCATTTAGAAGATCTTTCATTATATTTGTATTGTATAGTACACATAGTCATGAATCAAACCTTACAACTCCTTCCTATTCAATTTTTTACTTTAAGAATTTTCTATTTTTTAAAGCTTCCATATTTTCCAAAATTTCCAAATCATTTCTTTGACCATGCTTTATTTTCTTCATGCAGGGTGGTTGAGAAATATTTTTAGAAATAATTGATGATGTCCATTTCTTAATTATTCTTGTTTCAATATTTTCAAATCTAAGAATATTAGATCCTGCTCAATTCTTGTCATTTATAATGTTGTAGGATACATTATAAAAAGATAATATACCACTTTATTCTCATTTCTATGAGGTATAAGATTGACTAATCGTAATCCTTGATTAGCTATAACCATCATCACTAGTTCATATTGATCTCTTTCATAGTGAATATATATTTTAGACTCTTATAATCAGTATATATTTATCATTTCTCTCTATAGAGTTAATTCCACCATATTTTCAGTGCCAGGATCACAACATCCAATTCTAGATCATGTGTGGGATAGGTTTTCTCATGAATCCTCAACCGCTTTATGGTTAAGATATAACTTTATGATTTTTCATTATTATACAACCTAATCCCTTCATTGAAGCATCACTGTATACCATAAAACATTCCTTACTTTTCATAATTTTGAGTACTGACATGGTGATAAGATACTTTTTCAACTCTTGAAGTAGTCTTCACATTCCCTTATCTAGAAAAACATTACTCCCTTCTGATTCAACTGAGTTAGGGGGATTATAAAAAATGAATAAGTTTTTAAAAAATCATCAATAATTCCCATATAAACAAATGAAACTATGGATATACTTTAAATATTTTTTCTAGGGCCACTCTCTGATTTCCTTTTTCTTAGAAGGGTCCACATATATTCCTTTATTAGTGATAACATTTCCCAAGAAAGATACTTCCTCCATCCCAAACTCACATTTACTAAAATTTTCATGGAGTTTCTACATTTAAAAAGTCTATAGAACAGTATTCAAATGCTCCTCTTGATCCTCCTTTCTCTTAGATTATATCATAATATCATCAATAAAAACAGCCATAAATTTCTCGATGTAATAACTAAAGAGTCTATTCATTAAGTCCCTGAACATTTCAGGACCATTAGTGAGTCTATAGGTTATCACCATGAACTCATAGTATCCATCCATTGTAAAAAGGTAGTCTAGGTAATATTTTCCTTGTTCACCTTTAATTAGTTGTATCCGAACTGAAGGACCACCTTAGAGAAATAATTGGCCCTATGTATCTGATCTAACAAGTCATCTATTCATGATAGGGTATAATTTTTATTTATCATGATTTTTAGGAGATCATGATAATCAATGCAGAGTCACATTGATCCATCATTCATTTGGACGAAGAGGACTGGCACACCCCATGGTGAAGCTCTTGGGTGTATAATTCCCCTATCTATATTATCTTTTAAGAGTTTCTTTAGTTTCTCTAACTCAATAGTTTTTATTCTATATGGTTTCTTAGATATATAATGAGATCTAGGAATAAGTTGAATTGAGAAATCAACCACTTGATCAAGAGGACGAATAGAAAATTCATCAGGGAACACGTCGGTGTAGTCCCTCACAATGGGAATTTCTTTAATAATGATTCACTATTTTTCCTCAATCATTTGGGTTATATATTCAATCTCAAAGGAAAATAATATAAATAATTGATATGATGATTCTTAAAGAGATTCATCCTCCTCCTTACACATGTATAGAATTGAAGGATTCCTTGGGATGTGAAGAGTGATCGCCCCTTCTCGACAATTGATGTTGTCTTTTTATAAATATATCTATTCCATTCCCAATATAGTATCAAAATACACCAAATGAATTATTAAAATATTTTTTGGGAGATGAAGTTGATAAACATTAACCATGGATGAGTTTTATACATTTGATGTAACAAATACTCCATTCATTGTTCCCAAAAAAATAAAAAACCTTTTTTTAATGTAGTGTTTAAATAGTTATAATAAACTTATTATATATAAAATAATACATAGAACTAGAATCAAATATCACATTTTATATTCTTTCTATAATAACTAATGTACATGTCACTACATCATTGTAAGGAAACACCTCACCAGTAATGATAGAATATTCCCTTACTTGTTGTCGTGGAGGTTGTTGTTATTGATTTCCTCCAACAAACCTTGTCTTAGAGAAATGGATCACATAATTCCCATGTTTCGTAAAGTTGAATCATTATACAACATGCTTAGTGTTTATTAGAACTGTCCCTTATTCTTCCACATTAGTTGGGTTATTTATATCCCTTTGGTAGTTATTATCTAATTTACCCTCTCTTCTACATTTGAATCATATCATGGTTCCCCTTAGTGAATCTCTAGGATCATTTTCCCTATACGTTTGACATGGGTTATATTGGGTTTTCATTCCATCATGGTATTTATCTATTGATCGTATCATATTAAAATCTATTTTTTTTATTTACCTTTAGGCCAACGATACCACCAAGAGTCTTCAATCTCCATCTCAGAATTAATGTAAAAATGGAAAATCTCCCCACAACTATCAGTGTTTCGAATCACCAATGCTTTTTTAGACTTCGTATTAGTACACTAAAGAATTTATCCACCTTGCTTTTAGTGTTCATGAAAGAGGAAGATTCATATCATGAAATCCTTTTTAATTTTTCCTCATATTCCAAAATTGATTCATCCTCCATTTTATTTAGTTTGAGAACTCCCCGTCCATATTAAGACAAATAGTTCAGTGTAAATATTTATTAAAAAAAATCTAGAAATGTTACCATTATATAGAATAAATTTCTTCCTTAGACATTGTTTTTTATTAGTGTCCACCACTGATCAGCTTCTCCATCAAAACAATAGTTCTCTAATATGAATTTCTCTTCTTCTGAGCATTTAAGGACAGATAATACCTTCTCAATGGAGTTAATAGTTTTTTCATTGATGTTAGGTTCAAAATATCCACTGAATATGGGATCCCTTTTCGGCATAATGGATTCAACCACAACATTATCATTATTTGGAGGGAATTCCACATGATTCATGTTATTATTAAAATATTGATCTAGTTGGGAAAGTATATTCTTGATGTTTTGATCTCCCATTCCGATCAAATTTGGTAATTAATTAAGGACATAATCACATTTTCTATCACATTGGTTTTTGGTACAAGTACTCATATTTCCCGCCATTAACAAATAAAAAATAAAGTAAAATTAACGGGCTTCAACACTTACCTAATAAAAATATAAAATGGATAATTTTATCATTGAAGGACAAACATATAAATGGAAATTATACCATAACATGTGATTCCCTAAGATTAAATCTTGTTTATCCATCGTCATGGAATTATACATAAGGTTCTTACTAAAGTTTTCTAGTACTGTTCTAAAAAAATAACTAGAATGTGCTATTATGCCAACTATGGAATCCCCAATCTATTAAAAATTTTATTACATTATTTTATGCATATTTAACCAACAAATACAAACCCAGGATCTTAAATTCTTGTTTCTTTAGAATATTAGGTACAAAATTAGAAAAAATGAAACCAAAATAAAACAAATCTTTTGTTTAATATCCATAAAGATCTCCTAACTTCCATTTATCTCTTACATATGTTTAGGATAACATGGGAAATACATGAAAAAAGGCATGAGCTAAAAATTACAGTAAAGGAATAAACATAGTAATTAATTATAGAACATTGGTTAGAATACATAAAACAATGAAATAAAAAGGCATGGAATATGAGTAAACATATAGAATCATAACATATAGAACATGCGATCATGTAAAAATGGAAACGTAGTAATGTGGAAGAAAAATAAAACATAGAATAAACATGATTCAATGATTACACGAAAGACAATATAACATGGAGGAAAAATTCAAATAAAGGAATAAGGTTAACTCCTTGTACCAACATGAAGCCTCATTAGAATAAACACTACTAAATTAATTGGAGTGATATCTGGATGCACCAACATTAACATGTTAAGGAATATTAATACAACATGAATAATCAAACATAAGAGATAAACATAAGTCTTACCCAAGAAAATAAATGGGCATCATAATCATGTCATATGGCATAAACAATGGTCATATCATAATGATGACCATGAATGAGTGGATTAAAAATATACATGGACATTCATAATTAAAATTAGTCATAGATAATGATAGTTGATTTATAAATGAAGTGAAAACATATAAAATATTGTTTAATAAAATTTAAAAGTGGGTCACTTTGGAGTAGCCAGAAATTTTGAAAGTATGCTTATTAAGATCATCAATTTTATTAAAAATTGGGAAAAAATAGGTTCTTATCGATTGGAGAAATGAACACCCATGTTAATTGTATGTTTTATTCATTCCCTATACATATATTATCTATTGTAAAGGTTCCCAAGAATATTATCAAACATATTGAGGGAATCGTAAATTTTATTATTTGGGATTCCCTGTTGGAGGGGAGATATAGGTGGGCATCTTGGAGAAATATTGTGAGGTCGGTTGAGCATGGGTGTATAAAAGTGGGGGATGTGAGAAAAGATAAGTACTACCTATAGTTAAAACGTACATTGGATATTATTTAGGGCCTAACCCTATAGATCCAGTTTATTAAATGGAAGTATGGTGTTAGATTAAGAGATAATGGAAGATCCATTCCCCCTATATAACTCTTTTTCATCAACATCATGATTCTTCTTAACCAATCCTGGTGGTACTTCGGTTGTGGTGACATTATTTTTAGGTAGTGCAATTGGGGGTGGGATACTAGGATTCCCAAACTGTCAAGCACCCAACCTGACCTACAAGGAGGATAGATCACAAAACTATTTTATATAGGCGATCCTCTCCCACACCCAAAAAACTATATTTGATGGTTTCATGGTGTAATAGACCCAAATAAATGCATTTTATATTGGAACCACTTCTAATAGGTTCACAACCAAGTCCTACAAATAGAAAATTCTTTCTCAACCTACAAGTTAACCATGAGGAAGCTATCTCTGGTGGAAGTAAATACAAACAAAATTTAACATTCTAATTTGTATAATCCATTTCCAGGATATCCTTATAAATATGGTTGTTAAATGATAGGGTGTGCATCTCACTTCTAAAAGAATCTGTTTTCCACTACCCATAGAGGAGTTCTTAGTGTTCTTTTTTTCTAAAGTGAGTGGGAGCGGTCAATATAGATAGTGATGGGTGATTTCATGGTTACTTATTGAGTAGCATACTCCTTTAATGAATTATTTTAATGTTGTTTTCATGGAAACAATAGAAACAAGAAAGAGAAGGCTCGGATGATCCTCCTGACGACTGGATGTTGGTGCAATTAGAGGGTGTGGAACCTAGCTCAACATAATGGTCCATGCTTATCTGGTATGAAACTATTTATGAGAGTTAGGTGTCTTATGGATGATATTTCAAGTCTTCTAAAGTATTGGGAGGATACATCATCCCACAAAAGTTACTTCCCCAAAAATCTCTCATCTTCCCCACCCATACTCTTGAAAATGGGCCATTAGGTATGTCAGTCCATTCAAAAATATGGTATCGAGCTTAATATTTATGGTTCATGGATGAATATGGGGGGAGGGGTGTTGATGACATTAATTTCTCAGTGATCTTCTATTTTTGTGGTTTTTATGGGGCTAGTGACTCCCTTATAGTGGAGGTGATGACTATGCTCAATGGCCTTATTCTATGAAACTTAAGGAATATTACCCTCTAACCATTGAAAATAGACACCAAAATCGTTTTATCACCCCCAAATGTGTTTCTTATACTCCTTGGGAAATTTCTTATTTTACCCACAAGTGTGAGGGTCTCCTCCCCACCGACATTGAGATTTTTTTATGTGGAGCAAAGGAAATTATGTGTGTGACTACATGGCTCCCAATACTACCTAGTACCTCCACCTCATTGATTTATGTACCTTAGATTAGCTTCCCCATGAAGCAGTGAATTTTTTTGGGGGGGTACTCTTGGGATCTACTTCTTTAAATCCCTAGGATGTTATTTGTTAATATTAATAAATACTATTGGTTAAAAAGGGTAAATTTAAATGTTTCTTTAAAGTGGAAAAATGCATAATATTTTTATAAAACTAGAAATTAACTAAGTTATAATTTCATTATAAAAATGTTTATTTTAGAGAATTATTTTTGGCATAAAACATATTATTATTGTACTTGAAAATGCTCAAGAAAATTGGGAAGTTCCTTCCAATCGGGCTTGTTTATCGAGAGGAATTAAAACAGGAAACATAAAAAACATGTATTTATCCAAAAAAATAAAGTATAATTGAGCAAGGTACATATTTTTGGAACATTCACATAGGATATAGCCGGAGAAAATAATAATAATTAAGAATTAAATTTGGGTAAAGAAGGAGAAATTGTAACCTAAAGGGAAAAAATGGAGGTTCGATACCTTATGTTCGAAACTATTTTTTACTTTCCCTTACTGTCCCAGATAATAAAATTAAATACATTAATTAATTAATTAATTAATTTTTATACATTTATTCTATTTATAATAATGTTATAAGGTTTATTTATTACTATTTTTTATTTATAATGTTTAGTTTCATCGTTTCAGGAGTATTGGTTTTATGGATTTCATGATTGGTTCCCTTGAGTTTAATTATGGATGGTTTGGTCAAATAGAATTAAAACTCCATAAGCTGAATTATATAAAATTTATGAACCTATAGAATTATAAATGGTCCCATGTAACATTTTTCATATATGATAATGACTCATTAGATAAAATGTTAATGATGAACCTTAGTTTATTTTGGTGAATTTACGATTATCATAAACTACTTTGGTTTTATAATTTAATATTATATATATATGTATTAGTTATAGAAATAATTTTTTTTGATAGACTATTTATAATATTCTTTAACCAAAAATATTATTTTATTATTGGACTTTAAGGTTTTATTAGAAAACAAAAAATTATCTCCCACGAAGGCTGTGAATTGAAACCTCATAAACTATGTTTCCATTTTTAGAACAAAGGGATAAGGGAAGATAATTGATGATGGATATACCATTAACACATTAAAATTATTGTATATAAATAATACTATATTTATAATGATAAATTTGGTTTTTGTAGGTGATATGAGGATAAAAAATATAAATTATAAGAGAAAGAAATAGGGTTTTATCTCTTGAGTGACGTCTCCTTAAGAACATCATTAAGTCTCTTGGGAATGGTCTTTTTGTGAGAAAAACAAGACCAAAATGTAGTAAATATTATTGTAAGATAAATTAAGAAGAATATAAGACAACAAAAATTCTTATAAGTTGTGTGGATAAGAGGAGTTGAGGGTTGGTATTTACTGTGGAGGAGAGGGGATTTTTTATAATTTTATTCCTTAGTTTCTTATTTTGGCTCAATATTATCCAAAGTAAGGAATATTTTGACTATGTATAGAAACTAGTACATATGAGTTATAACCATGGGTTTATTTCAATATTCATGACTCAAAAATTCATGTATTTGGCATAAAATATTAAAAATCGTAAATTGTTATATTTCACTATTAATTAAAAATTCAATTATTTTAGAAAAATCCTAAAATTCAACATAACCAGTTTGTTGAACATAGATTTCAGAAATGGGCTCCATTTTATGAAAATATTTTTTTTAATATGATTTATTTCACTCCTCATTAAAATCATAATTTACTTAAAAAATACCAATTTAAATATTATAATTGATTTTATAACTTTTTGAAAAATTAATTGTGGTCCCATAAAATTATATTATAATCACAAGGTAAGAAAAAATTAATTTATTAATATATATTATGAAAATAAATTTTATTCTAAATTATATTATTTATAAAATTGTTAATTAAAAATTATGTCTCAAAATATATATATATATATATTTAATTTTTCCTTTTTAAAAGATTTATTTACTTATACTATGATATAAATATATCATATTTTATTTATAAGATACATATATTTTATTTCTACTTTTTAGGTGAGTTTTCTATTATATTGTATGGTTTATAGATTCTAATGGTGAAATTACTATTCCAACATATAAGTGACTATTTCATTAGTATAGGTTTCTTAACTTCTAGATATACCTATTATTTCATTCATTATTCATTTATAATTATTTTATTGTGTTCTCTATGTCATTTAATATTATTTATACTATATGAAATAATTATAATTTTACAATTACCATTGGTAAAATTATAATCTGATCATGAATGTGTGGAATAGAATTCATGGTAATTTATTGAAAATATATTATAGATTCATAAAAGAAATGTAAGAATTTGAGATAATTGGGAGAAAAATTATATGACTAGATAGATGGTATTTTTAGGATAATGGAAGACTGTATAATATTTAGAATGAAATAATTTAGGTTCTAAATCATTCAATAAATTTTTATATTAGAAATTTGTATCGTGTGTCTATTTTTACTAGAATCTCAATAATTCAAAATTGTGGAATTATTCCTATTATTGTATAGTAATTTAAAAATATCAAGATGATATGGATAAAGTAATATGTATATAGGAATAAATTTTTAAATAGAGATGAATTATAGGAGAATTATTGAAGATAGATGATAATTAAATAGAGTTTTCAAATCTAATAAACTACTATTATAGGTGTATAGTTTGGATGTAATCATCTTTAGCGAGAGGAAGACAAAATATATTTTGAATATTTTGAAATCTTAAAGATGGTATTTAATTGATTTTGAAGTATTATTCAGTTTTGTAGTTATATTATTACTTCTCAATTGAATTAATTTTTTAAAATGGATGGATCTGGTATAAAGAAACATTAGGGGATTCTTTTTTTGTAACCACTCAAGTTTTAAGTATGGTTCATTCCCTAAAAGTAGTTATTCTATGAAATTAGTGATAAATATGTGTCTCAAACTCAACTCAAATGTAGAAATGTTTTATTCATCAACATAGTATGTGAACCTTTAAAATATTTTTGTTTTTTATGTTCTTCATTTTATTTCTATAAACATACTTGTTTGATTTATTGATTAGAATTATCTTGATCACAACCAATCGTATAAGTTTTCTTAATAAAATAAATTCTAAAGGGGTGATACTAATTGAAACCCTTATAAGTGTAATATAATTGATCACCTGTGAGTTTTAAATTAGTTATATAATTGATAAATTAGTACAATATTCTCATAATAAATGAAATTTTTATTTTTATATCATGTTTAGACATGTAAGTATTTTTTATTGGTGGTTAATAATATAGTTTATAATAAATATACGAATGAAATGTTTTTTTCATTAGAAGTATATGGAATTATTTATATATTATAGTCACAAATAATCTAATATATAACATTTATCATAACAATTACATGGTTGATTCTAACACCACATATATTTGGAAATGTCTCATTTTTCTTGTAAATGATAAAAACATCCATATACTCCACAATGATATATTGTTAGACTCATTTGATTGTTAATAATTTTATAATTATGAAGATTTTTTATTGCTATAAATTATCATGGATATTTTTAAAATAAAATTTTAGTGGGTTAGTAAAATATTGAATATACATTTTGATTTATTCCGACCAATGAGTACTGAATAAAGTGGTGGGTATAGGTACTTCATAATCATTAATAATGACTTTAGTAAGTATAGTTATATTCATATTGTGGGAAAAATGTTTGAAACTTTTAAAAGATAAAATATTATCTAAATTATTTAAAAACAACTATATAAAAAATTCTTCTATCAGATTAGAGTACTGAATAATAGAGCTAGAGATTTACTAATAATCTAGGATATTATTGAATTATTTCAAAACAAACTCCTCCTATTACACCACAGTTGAATGGTATTTCTTATAGAAACCCATAATTTACATACATAGATATTTGATCTTCAAATAATAATACTTCTTACATAATATTATAATTCAATCTATAATCGAATAGGTTTAGTATCATTTGAATCTTGGATACATAATCAACTTGTTCGTATGGGATCTACATCATCTTAAAATAAGATATTACAAACTATTACCCTTCTTAGGCATATCATACCTAAAATTCTTCTTCATAATCATGTGAAAGGGAACATAATGAATAGTGATATTAGATGTTCAGTGATTGTAAATAAAGGAGATATCAATGATCCCTAAATCAGGGCATGAGCATATGGGCATCATAACATGATCTTTATATTTAAAAACCATATCCTACATATCATAGATCATAATCTGGAATCATGATATAAATATTGGTAGTCTATATGAGATTAAACTTAATGGAATAAAATAACATGATCCACGAGATTTTAACATTTGGATAAGACATAGATTCATGGAATACACATAAGCATTAAAAATAATTCCCATTGTAGTCAAGGATCATAAAAAATTATTTGATTGTGGATTGGGTTCACTTCTCATTCCATCATATTAGTCAAATTTTACTCCCAAGTCTATCATACTATACAAATTATCTTACTAGAATAGTATTACTCTCCATTCTAGTCCAATATATACCAAGAGATATCTATCTTTACCCAATGAATTTGAGGTCCATATAATTTTGGTCCTACCTCTTACATAATGAGAATCATAGATATGTGTGAAAAAAAGTTAATTGAACATTATTACTATCATAAAATATTAAAATAATATAACATTTAAAAATATTTCCTTATAGCATTACCCATGGAAAATAAATGGATTTTATAAATATTTCATCATAATATAACCCACAAAAAAGGGTTTCATAAACATCCTATCATCATAATCAAAAACCCTATAGAGACATAATAAGAATATTATTATAGGATCATATAATTAGTAAATCATAATTATCATCACAGTACATTATCATAGAAAAAAAATTCTTTTAAAAGATCACTCGAAAAATTATTGAAGAAAATACCATATTCACTTTGAACTCTCCATTTTAAAATATAAAAATTTACCAAATATTACCAGAAACAATTATTTGGAAAGAACCTTGAAAATTAATAAAATAGTAAAATTATTGATTGTTCTTGATGATGGGAAAATTTACATGTTTTATAAGTTCAAAGAAAACACTTCTTTCACCCTTGTGTTGAAAAAGTAAAAACCTCCTCATTTTGAAGAAAAAAATGAAGATTCCTTTTTAATAAATTTTAAAAAATGAAATCATGGATGAATGTGGATTTAAAAAAATTTCGTATACTAATAATAAAAATCTTGAATACAACTTTTATTAATCATGTATATGAAGGAAAAAGGTGTTTTTGAATGAGGAGAGAAGTAATGTCAGTTTTCCATGAAAATATTCTTTTGGTATTTTGATTATTTAATGATAAGAAATGAGATAAAAACTTTCATTATATAAAAATAACTAGAGAATAATAAATTCATCATTTTATTTATATTTATACCATGAAATTTCATCATTGAAAAATTAATCATAAACTATCTTGAAAAACAATGAGATCATAACATCAAATCATTACCTCGTGTTCTACTAATTTTGAAACTGATCTAGCCCCATATATAATAAATTAATTTTTTTTATTATTCTACAAAATATTCATTAAAATACATCGAATATCAAATATCATCCACTTATAACATTTTAACACCTATTTATTAATAACTCCATATTAAAATCCTCTTTTCTGGGTGTTAACTAATACTTTTTTCAAGAGAATTTTAGGTATGTGGTTCTAATATTTTTATTTTTATTAAAGTTCCATAATCTAAATAATGTTAATAGTGTATTAAATATCATATATATTCATTATATATATTTATATTTATCTATAAAAATTAGATGTTGATAAATTAATTACACCGCTTATAGAGATGACTGGTCATACTTATGCAAGAAATCATTTTTAACTTTTCGATAGATGTAAAAAAAGAAAGGTAAATATTAATTCCCATTTAAATAATAATTATTATATCATATATATAATATATATTCATTTAAATACATCCTTATTACAACCCAATTATATTATAAAAGAAAGAAAATCACATCGCTTCACTTCATGGAGATGGTAGTCCACAGATACACAAGACCAATGTTATTTTATTCCATATGATTGAAAGGAAAGAAGGTAAATATTATATTATTATTATTTAATAATAATTATTTAAAATATATAATTTATGAAAATTAAACCCATTATACTATCCATCAATTAAATATGGGGATGGAAATGAATTATATCTCTATGTGGAAGTGGTAGTCCACATGTACGCACTAGTAATACTTTCACCTTCCATTTTATGGAATATAGGGTGGATACAAGTGGTTTCAAGATAATAATAAAATTTATGTAAATTTAGGATTTTAAATTTACTATTTTATTATTAACATTATAGATTTATAATTTTTGGAGTATGAAATAAATTTACAGAGGTCAGGAAAGGGGATTAACACTCTTTTAGTTGGCCTCCTTCAGATCCGTTCTTATGAACCCATGAAATGGTATTTTTAGAAGATAATAACATATAATTCAAGTATATGGATATGGATAAGTAAAATGGGAATTTGTTTTGTCAAAAAATAAGGCTAAAAGTGGTGTTTAAACGGAAAGTAATGGCGTCCTTTTATAGGAGAGGGAAATGACACACTTGGAATTACAAAAAGGATTAAAATATTATTAAGTCATTCACAAGACAAATTATTCAAAATGGATATTGATTAAATTAATTTTAGTATAAGGTATAAATATCATCATAAAAGGAAATTTTTATAGGTTTTAGTATCATTTTAAAACATATCATTTTTTAAAACCTCTTCATTAATCATTTTTCTACTTTAACTACGATAACAACTATTTCAGTCTTAAAAGGTTACGAATGTTATCATAAATGGACATGTGTCTGATAAATAAACCATGGTTTATATGTTAAACTATATATCATTCACTAGGCTGAATAAAATATTTTATGAATTCTTAATTATTTAATTAAATATTATTTATTATAAAATATCATTAATGTCATTTTTGGAACTATTAATTTAAATATACTTTTAAAACAACATGGTAGACAAGGAATTAAAATATAAACCTGTAAACCCAAAATAATATGTTACATTAAACTATTAAATTCATTTAACACAATTATTCACTGAAATTTATTACTTTTGAAAAAATTTAAATCATTATTTTTTTTCTATCAATTGAGTAGATATTGTGTCATTGAATCCTAAGCATTTAAGGTAGTTATTTTGTAAATAAAAATTAAAAAATTATGATAAAAAGTAATTTATTTTTCAAATGAATATGTATAGCTAAACTTTTCCAATTTTTATCTTTATGTACTAATTCTAGAGATCATAAAGTCAAGAGAGTGATATTTGGTATTTATTATTTCCTTGAATTAATGTAATCATAATAGTCAAGGAAAAGTACCACAGAGTGTCTATATATTCAATAATTATATATAAATGGAAAAAATAAACACATTTAAAATTATAAAGTAAAGAGTTATATAAATTTTAAATCCTTATCCCAATTTTTTAACCTTTTCTCACCCTTACCAAGGTGAAAAACATTACATTGGTTTCTATTCAAATTGAATAAAAATTAGGGGGACACATTTACCAAATTTGAAACTTCTTATTAAAAATTTTGAATCCATTTTTTCAAATTTAATTCAAATAATGTTTGTTATTTAATTAAAAATTAAATCTACCGTACGTGATGAAAATCATCTTTCTTTAAAAAAAATCACAAGTACAAAATGTTTTTATTCCAAACTCTACATACAATTATTTCCAATGTCTTTAATTGAATGAATAATAATTAAAATTTACTACTATAAAATTTCAAACCATTTTTAAACAAAATCATACTTTGTAAATACTTAAAAAAATCAATAAACATCCTTATTTTGCATTATTATTTTAAAATAAATATTTTCAGAAGAAAATTCAAAACATCACTCTAAGATAATTTTAGCATGATTATTTAAAAAATGAAGTTTGTTTTTTTCAAACACACAATTTAAATATTCATAAATATATTATATTATTTTCTCACTAAAATAAATATTTTTAAGGAAAATGTGTTTTTAAAGCATATAAGGTGTAACTAAAAATTGATTACTAATTTATCAATATATTTTATTTATAAAAAAATAATTTTATTTTTAAAATATATTTTTCCCTATTAATAATGGAAATTTAACAGCTTTGTTATAATTTAATACTATATTATTTTCATTTAGATTCAGGGTTTTGTGTATCGCAAGTTTTTGAAGAACATGATTTTACATGAGGAGAAATATGTCATTAAATATTAAAATCTTACATCAAACCACATTAAATTTAATTATTCTCCCAAAATTATGTCATATGATACAATAAAATAAGGATTTATTTATTTCATCACATCTTTGTGTTCCCAAGAAGCTTCTTCAAATATCTAATTCCTCTGAAAATCATTAACTAGGTGAGTATTCTTATTCTATAGCACATTATCTCTATAATCCTAGATTTATAATAGTTTATTTTCATAGGAAATATCATAATCCAATTGTATAGACTCTGAGTTTAGTTATCTGATATATTAGATATGTACTTCTTATGAATAGTTAAATGTAACATGTCTTGAACATGAGGGGGTTTTTTGGAAGCGTTAAGAGATAAACTACCATCCCTACTTGATCAAGAATTTACAAGGGTCCAACATACGAAGAGAACATATGTACTTTATTTTTAAATCTCATTAACTTATTCCATGGAAAATTGTTCTAAATATCATCTCACCAACATCAAAATCCAAATTTCACTGATTATTATTAGCATGAAATTTCTATCAACATTGAGCTACCTGATTGTGTTGTGGAATGGCTCTAACCTTCGCTTTAATTTCTTCAATTTGAACATGTCTGAAAATCATTCTATATCCAACATAATCTAAACATAATTGAGTTTTAAACTTATTTAAATATGAGTTATTATATGGAGAAATATAAATTCTCAAGTGAACTATATTGATGTAAGTATCCTTGAATAGAGGAAGGTATTAATCCCAACCACATTAGAAATCCATAGAAAAAGATATCCTTATATTCTATAGTGTTTTAATGGTTCTCTCAGACTAACCATCTATCTAGGGATAATAAGAATTACTAAAATTTAACTCTATATCTTGATCTTCTTGAATACATTTCTTGAATAACAATGTAAACCTCGGATCCCAATAAAATACTATATATTATTATTCTCCATGAAACCTTACCACTTCCATAATGTATATTATAGAATGAAAATAAAAACTGAAATATTATATAATAATAATAAAGTGGGATAATTTTTTTTGGAGATTGACTATGACCTAAATAATATTATGTTTATTAAGATGTTTGGGGGAATTTGATGGAAAAATTTATATTGATGTTATCTTATTTCTACTCTAGTATGGTTAATTGTTGTAACATCCCCTTATAATTCTATATTATCATCCTTATCTTGGTGATAGACCAAGAATCAAGATACATATTTTTCAATATATCTCTTCATGTTGTCCCTCTAGAAATACACTTTCATATCTCTATAAATAATCATACTTCTAGGGTTAATATAGAATGATGAACTATGTGTCACATCCAATAGCTTCTTCTTCAAATAAATTATGGACAAAAACACTTACACATTCCCTAAATCATTTCATTTTATAATAATCAAGGTTATACTCAAGATCCTTTCTATCCTTATTCCATATTCATATATCTTTCTTTTGTGAACCTTTAATATTCACATGGATAGATGGATGAATAGTCAATTGAGAAATAAAATATTTATCCCCTTTCTTTAATATTACCATATCCATCCTTTTGGAAATATATACCTATTGTATATTTTTTATCCTCATCATATATAAGAAATCTTGGTCCATTTGACTCATATTAATGTTACCTTATTCACTTTATCAGGGTGTTTATGTATTGAGTATTCATAATCATTAATCAACTCTAATCATATTCAATTCTTTCTAAGTGAATTTATAGTTTAAAATTTATGATTAGTATATATATCACATATTTCTGCATAAATATAATGTCTTCATGTCTACAACAAAAAAACTAAAATAGCAAACTCCAAATCATGTTTCAGGTAATTTTTCTCATGATCCTTAAATTATCATGAAGTATAAGCTATAAACATATCATTATGAATGAGTACACTTCCCAATAAATTCATCAACAAATATCTATAGATCAAAAACCATCTACAATATATGGTAGTGTAATCATAGGTGCACTGACAAAACTTGTCTTCAATTCTATGAATTTTTCCTCACATTCATCTATCTAAAGAAATTTATATCTTGTATGCCATTGTGATTGGATTATATATCTATGATAAATTCACACAAATCATCAATAATATCAATCCAACGCAATAAAACTATGTATCATTGTCATAGTAGTTGGAAAATTTCAATGTTCAATAAAATTTTCATTAATGGATCTATCAAAATACCCTCACTTGAGATTATATTTTCCAAAGAATGAACCCCTTATAACCAAAATTCACAAATAGTAAATTTTTCATATAGATTATAATTTATCAAGGTCATCATATTTATCATCAAATAATCATTATTCTATTTCTTACTCATTAGATATATAATACAATCATCTATATAGACTACCATAAATTGATTACTACAATCTCAAAAGAATTTGTTTATGAAATATAGGAAGTTAGTGGGGGCCTTATTAAGACCAAATGGAATCACTATAAATTCATATTTTCCATACGACATATTGTCCACTAACGAACCTTCTCTTCAATTCCTAAATTTTTTTTACATATTATTATATCCAAAAGGAACTTCTCTCTATTATGAGTTAACATGGTTTTCTGATTAGATAGTCATGAGAAATACTTTAGAACTAATTGATAATATCCATCCAAACCCAGAAAACTACATATCATAATCCCAATGTAAGTAATTTCCAATGTTCAATAACTTCTCTCATTGATGGATCAACTGATATACCATCACATGATATTATATGACCCAAAAATGAATCTTTTTTTATAAACAAATTGACATATATTAAATTTTTTATACACCTTATCCTTCCTCAATATCTTTATAATGATCCTCAAAATAATTTTCAAACTATTCTATATTCTTTAAATAAATAATAATATAATTTATTAATACTACCGCAAACTAATCAATATAATGTATAAATAATTTATTCGTTAAATCCATGAAGATATAGGGGGAATTTGTAAGAGTAAATGACATCACTAGAAATTTATAGTGTATATACCTCATATGGTTGAATGTGTTGGGTATGTTTTCACTTTCAATCCTCAACTAACAGTATCCATATTGAAGATCAATTTACAAAAAATGCATGAATCTTCATAATTGATTGAGAAAATCATCAACATGGGGCAGAGGATACTTATTCATTAACTTGATCTTGTTATGTAATGCCCCAACCCAAGAAGCCTAGAGTCAGTGCATTATTACATATCATTGGGATGATCACAAAAGATCAAGTCTCGAATGACCGATTAGTTTAGTTGCCTTGGAAGTACTAGATACATTCATAAGGTTTACATTACATCATAAAATGGTAAACTACAACAAAATTGTTTCCATAGACAACACTAAGATACCATATACTATCCCTGTAGGTTAGTCATAATATACTTCTTCGCATCATTGGAAAAATAATACATAGAAAGGGGTGAGCTCATATGCTCAGTAAGGATAAAAATATAATGTAAACCTTCATAAATAAGCATAAACATTTAATGCAATGTATAAGACTAAAATAAAATCCTTTTAAACTTGAACTTCAGAATAATATGGCCATGATAAAATGAAATAATTCCATCTAATTATTCAAATGTATATTCTACTAGTCGAATAATCACATGCAATATCAATATCCAATTTCATAATGATGGAATGCATAATGCCAGACTTTCATAACAATATAGTGAAGGACTTGTACCAATACTACAAATAAGATTTAGTCAAGGACTTATGAAAAGACACTAGTGTGTCTCATAAGACCTAATGATGCATCGAGGAGCTATAGCGGGTTCCACCCATCACTTACTAAGTTCAATTCATTCCTCATATGAAAAGGTTTAAACTTAACATAAACATTCGTATTAAAACTAGCATACAAAATGTCAATAGTTTATCCATAAACCATGAATGGTATAAAAATAACACATCCACAGTCAAACATATCACAAAACCTTCAATACAATATGGATGTTTTGTATCATAATAAATCAACATCAAATAAGTTTAAAATCCATCAAAGGATGTTGACATAGATGAAATCAAAACCTTTTTTAGAGAAATATCTCTTACTATTTTGAAATCATTTAAAAGACATATAAATATAAAAGAAAACATTTATTTTGAAAATATTCTTATAAGAATTTATGGGAATCTTTGATGTTGTTATAACAGTGGAAAATAGCTGCACCCACCGTATAAGTTAAGAAAACATTCTTACCTTAATTTTGTCGAAAAGGTCATAAAGTACCTTGTTTGGAAAATGAAGGAAAGATTCCTTTCAAACCATCTTATAAAAAGTAAAATAAGGGTATAAATAACTTTAACACATAGTCTATTAAATGGTAAAAATGATTTGAAATACATTTTTATGAAAGGTGGATGTGGATGTAAAAGAGGTCCTAGTAGATACTTACATAAAAACAACCTATGATAATAAAGAGATATTGAAATTAACCCTTACCTTGTAATTTTCCTTAGTCGATGGTAGGTTAACCTCTCGTATAATAGAGAAATAATGGTGATTAAATTATACAAGAATCATATATATTAATATGATATCATATATGATCTTTTAACAATGCTTTGTTAGAAATATCTTAGTATTATCTTCGTTTCGAGTGTTAACTGATTCGTTTTCCATTATATGCTTTATTACGTAAGTAATGTTTGTTATGGATAGGATGTATCTTATTATTATTCATAATTATATTAAGTCTTTAAACATTATTTTTAATCTTCTAATAAAAATTAGTCTTAAATGGATTACGATGGGGAATGAATCTCTTCGTGTTCGTGGAGACGGTAATCCGTACGTAAGCACGAGCGACAATATAATTCTTTTGATATTAAAATAATATATAATTGGATGGTTTATCATATATATAAAATGATTAACATGTTATATTTATAATTTACATCAACTACACATCATTATTATAAACATCCAAATAATAATGTATTAAATAAAAATTGCACCACGGCGTGGAGACGGTAAGTCGTACGTACACACATATGGTGACATGTCATTAAAAGGATGGATAGAATAATGAATATGGTTGTACCATATTAATAATAAATCACAGTATATATAATATATTGGAGTTATTATTTTACAATGGAAACAACAAAGAAAGAGGAAGTGGAAGAAGAAAGGAACTTGAAAGAGGTGATGAAATATTTACCTATTCTTCGGGTTCTTCTTTTTGATTTGATCAAAAGGGATCCTTAGGTTTTATTTCTGACTAAATTAAGGACTCTATGATGATGGGAGGACAGTTGATAGCGTATTTGGGCAGAGTTTGTCTGATCCAAAAGGCTTTAATGGCATGAATTTGAGGGAAGGGGGAGTTCCCTTTTATAAGAGGGGTGAGGGGCACCTTAAGAAAACTTAGAAATATTATTTTATAAAAAAATCATTTTCGGTTTATAATGGCTCCAAAATGAATTATTTAAAGGATATGGTGGGTATGGGTTATAAAACACTCAACCAATAGGTTTTAGACTATTTTGGGTCACTATATTAACCTTATCTTTTAGATTTACCTCTTAGTTAAATAGTCTGACATTTACCATGTCTCTTTGTATTTTTATATTATATGGTTAATAAACATTCTATATACATCCAGGAGAACCCCTAGTGGTTCATTAATGATACACCTATCATTATATAATTCTTTTGGTAGAACCTTATATTCTTAAAAATAGTATATCAATTAATAATATAATGTTTTTTTAAAAACTCTTTTATGTTAATTTAGACACTATTTGATATTCTGTTTTTTCTAAATTCATAAATGCATTATTAATTCGAAAAAAATTCATATAACCAACCATAACATATCATATTAACCTAGAAAATTAGTTCAACTCATTAAAAACCTAAAGTTACATTTAGTTGTATTTTTATAATGTCAAATATTTTAATATTTCATTAATTAGGTAATTACTTCATCATCATTGTGTCATAAATAAATTAAATTTTTTAATGTCTAAAAATATACATAAAATACCATTATGTAGGAAATATTTTTATCTTTCTATTCAATATTTATAGTCGAATTTATCTTATGTGTAACCCTATATTATTAATTGTTTTGTTATTAAACATTGAATTTAAAACTTTTAAATCTTTTTTGAATTAAATAATAATAAATTTACTAATCAAGTCCAAGTGGACCTAAAAGATGATATTTCATTCCTAAGGTTATTTCTGGTCAAATTACACATATCAAATATGTGTTAGGGTAATAATAATATCATTTTTACCTTTAATTACCTTATTTACTTTTAACCGTGGTAAATAAAAGTCAAAAATTACTATTCATCAAAATTTATTTTCATCTCAATGAACCAAATTTTACTTATTGATATCAATCGTGTCTTTTGAATTTTAGAAATTCAAATCATAGAAGTGGTAAAATTAAGCTTTATGTAAATTTTTAAATGCTCTTAAGAGGTGGGTAAAAGATGGTAAAAAGTTCAAAAAAAATTTATATATCTAAAATTATTATAAACTGACTCCAATGAATTACATTGAACTTATATAGGTATTATTTATCTATTTTGACCTAAAATAAATTTAAATAAAATAAATAATTATTTAAATAAAAAGTCAGTTTTGACCAATAACTCAGCGTTTTTCACTATTCATCAAAAATTGAAAGTTTTCAGAAAAATACGCAAATTTCACCCTAAGATAATTTTGATATTCTGAATTCAGAAATTAATTCTATTTTACCAGATTCAAAACATAAAATAGGCATTTATTAATTTAAAATTATTTCCCGTTGTGAAAACCATAAAACGTGTTTTTAAGAAATAATAACTAACAAAAGATTGATACTTGTTTATGTTCAATTTCAAAGTGAAATTATTTCAAATGAATAAAATTGGATTAAATGGTAAAAATATAATCTATTTGTACTTCCAAACCATTAAAATTTATAATTTAACACAACAAATTATTTTGATTAAAAATGTTGTTTCAGTTAAAATATAGTATTTTTCACTATTCATCCAAATATGAAATTTATCAGTAAACACCAAAAATATATTGAAACTAAATTCTTATGTCCTGATTCTAAATAAATTTTTTTTTCAAATTGAATATATAAAAGTTTCAAATATTGTATTTAAAAAGGGTTCTCCATTAAAATAAGGTAAAATTGCATTTTTTTAGAAAATACTTCTTTTATCTGAAAAAAAAAATTGATTTTTTTCTTTATGTCTAAGAAACTCATAATATAGATTCTAAAATTATAAGGATTATGTAAAGTTAAAAATTTAGTTAATACTATTAATAACCTCTTTTGAACGGGTAGTTTGGAAAGTAATTGTGCGCTTGAACTCGGTGTTGCGTGTAGTGCAATGTAACACCAAGATATTTTATGAGAAGTATATTTTTTTCTATCTTATGTTATACGCAACATCAAAGGAATATTTAATTACACACAACACTAGATTGTCTTGCGTTATACGCAGGAGCAACCTTCCTTGATAGTTTGCATTGTACGCAATACCGAGTTTCACTAAACAACGATATATTATTAAAATATTATATAAACTATCCATTATGAATAGTAATACACACATTTTGAAATTTTATAAATTTTATCATTCAAAATTGACTTCATTTTTGGATTCGTAATATCGAAATTAGCCTATGGTGAAATTTAGGTATTTTTCTGAAACTTTCAATTTTTGATGAATAGTGAAAACATTGGGTTACTATTTAAAAACCGACTTTTTATTTAAATAATTATTATTTTTAGGTCAAAATTGATACATAATACTTATGTAAGTTCAATGTAATTCATTGGAGTTATTTTATAATAATTTTAGATATATAAAAATTTTATTGAACTTTTCACCGTCTTTTACCCATCTTCTAGAAGAATTTTCAAATGTACATAAAACGTAATTTTACCGCTTCTGTTAGTAGAATTTCAAAAATCTGAGACACACGATTAATATTAAGGAGTAAAATGTGGTTCAATAAGAGAAAAATAATTTTTGGTGAATAGTAACTTTTTACTTTTATTTACCACGGTTAAAAGTAAATAGGGTAATTAAGGGTAAAAATGATATTATTATTACCCTAACACATGTCCTAATTCTATTGGATAAGTGTAATTCGACCAAAAACAAAATTAGGAATAAAATATTACCATTTAGGTCCACTTGGATTAGATTAAGACATTTATTATTATTTTATTTGAAGAAGAGTTAAAATGGTTAAAATCAAAGCTTAATAACTAAAACATTTTTTAATATAAGGTTATACATAAGATAAACTCGACTATAAATATTAATTATAAAGATAAAAAAATTACCTAACTAATGGTAGTTTATTTGTACTTTTTAGACATTAAATAATTTAATTTATTTATGACACAATGATGATGCAGTAATTACCTTATTAATGAAATATTAACATAATTGATGTTATAAATACCCAAATAAATGTAATTTGAGACTTTTTATGAATTAAACTTATTTTCTAGGTAAATATGACATGTTATTATTGATTTAATTAACTGTTTTCTAACAAATAATGCTGTTATGATTTTCACAAAAATCAATTACCAAACAGTGTGAAAATTGACATAAAATAGTTTTTAAAAAATATTATATTATTAATTGTTATTCTATTCCAAAAGATCTAAGGTTCGGCCAAGTGACTTAAATAAGGTTATATATATTAATAATGAACCACTTGGTGCACTTTTGGCTTGTTATAGTATGTTTATTAACCATATAGTGTAAGAAAACAAGAAGACACTCTAAAAGTTAAATTATTTAACTTAAGGTTAAATCTAAATGATAAGGTTAAAATACTAACCAAAACTTGTCTAAAACCTATTTTTTGAGATGATTTAGACCCATACCCACTTTAGCTTCGAAATAAATCAATTTGGAGCTATTATAAACCGAATATGACTTTATTATAAAATAATATTTGTAAGGTTTCTAAAGGTGCCCCTCTCCTCCCTTATAAAAGGGCACCTCCTCCCTCTCATCTTTACACAACATTGAGCCTTTAATATCATTCAAACCCTGCCAATTTCTCTTCTCCACTTACCTAGTGATATTATAGAGGTCATGGTCTTCTTCAAAGACCAATCTCAGTTCCTTAAGAGGAGGATTCGAAGAGGCGTGATAAAGAAGAGGTAATATCCATTACCGATTCTTTCAAATTTATTTCCTCTTAATTAGTTGTTTAATTATGAAGATATAACTTCAGTATCACTAATATACTGATATGTTATTATAAATATGAAACATCCCTATTTTACCTTATATCCATCCAACAGAAAACAAAAATCATTGTGCTTGCGTACGTACGGAATACCGTCTCCACGCTGTGGTGTAATCTATTTTCCACCACCACCTTACTTGGATGGGTATAATGGGATAAATAATAACTATATATGATTATTGTAAAGTGATATTGATTTTGAAATAGTATACATACACTTCAATTCAATTCCACGATCATGGGAACGATATCATCACTCGTGCATATGTACGGCCTACCGTCTCCACGATGTGACACGACTCATTCTACATGATCTTCATTGAATAATGATTATATCAATGAATTGAATGAATAAATATGATATATATTACACTCATACCATTATTGAAATGAGGTATCTATAACCTAAAAAAGAAGAATAAGAATTTATTCGACAAAACATGCATAAGAACATAAAGCAATGAACACTAGAACAACAAGTAGCAATGAAATATTACTAATATGAAGATTAGAATATGACCATATATGATATCATAATAATGAATATGATTCTATAATACTTCAATGACATTATTTAAATCATTATACAGGAGGTTCGGATATTTATGAAGCAAATCAGACCTAAGGTAAGGGAAAATATCGCAATCTCATTTTTATCCGAGATTGTTTATACTTTCGAATTTAATGGGGAATATTTATCATCCACATCCATGTTTCCTCAATATGTAAAAGATATGAAAGGAATATTTCTTCATTTTCAGTATGAGATACTTTTTTACTTTTCTGGCCAAATTACGAGAAGAATGTTTTTTTAACTTATATGAAATGAATGGATTTTTATGATTTCATAGTACATTATTTCCATGAATATTCCATTACTAGTTTTAAAGTTTATTTTTAATTAACATCTTTTAAAATTTTCTGACATGTTAAGAATGGAAAAATATTGTTTTAAAGTAGAAAGGATATTTTCCGCAAGAATGGAGTTCATGTGTTTTATCAAAACTATTTTCTATATAAGAAAATATAGGGTTCTGTTTCTATCCCAATTGTTACATTGATTTGATTATGTTGTGATAGAATTATTTTTATGAAGTCCTTTATGTTGTATGAATTGTTTTATGACATCATGATGTTTAAGAATTCCATTTTTATTACATGGGTTATTCTATGATATATGATTTATGATTTTGTGGAACACATAATAATGGTTTCATTATGAGATGGGTGGGACCTATATCTCCCTCCAATGCATTGGGTAAAGATTTATATATCATTAGATAGACATGGATAGAACAACAAGTTAATCAGGTTCAGTGATACAAGACTGGAATGAGGAGTGAACTCGGTTCAGTACTGGACTTTGTCTGCTATGATGGTCTTGGAAAAGAGGCTTGATTAATATGAAATGATTTTCTATGATTATGTGTTTATGCCATAAAGTTTAATGTTTTAAGTTATGATTATTGGGATTACATCTCACTAACATGATTTATCCCATGTTATGATATTATGATCTCTTTTGCAGGTTAATATTTTCAAAATGTTATGTTCTTATAAATATGATATGATTGATATTTCTTTTTTTTACCCTTACCGAGCAATTGTGCTCACCCTTTTTTGTGTTTTCTTTTCTCCAGTTCATGAATAAGGGTATTAAGTAGGATATGCCAAATGAGACTCTAGATATGAAGAAATAAATGGGAGAAAATTTAGATGATTTATGAACCAGTTGTTTATGTTTCCCAGTTTCTAAATACACTATACCTATACGGTCCTATCATGGTTTTGTTATATGCTGTAATAAGTATGCTTCAATTCTGAAGTAATTACCATGTATGTAAATATGGGTCTTTATATTTGGTATTAGAGGAAAGGTATATTCAACCTATGGAAACTAGGATGTGAAAGCCTTAGTATGAAATCTAAGAATATGTCTAAGAATATAACACAATATTAGTGTTTTCGAAATTTCCATGAACAGCCTATGATAAGACCTAAAGTGTGAAATTTTATTCTTTATTATATGGTTTTCCTGTTTGGATTAGTGTTTATCACACTATTCTTCTTGGTTTTAGTCAATGGCTGGAACCTGATGGAACCGTGTTAATGATGAATTTGATGGGAAATGCAATGATTGTCTCCCTGAGCAACCAAACATTATGGGATCTAGAATGCAAAATCGTGTAGACGTGCTCACACAACTTTCTCAAGCTATGAATCATACTGGACTTCCAAACGGGCAATGGAAGGATCAACATTCTGTTGAATCCTTCATGAGGCCTCGTCCACCTTCATTCAGCGGCTCTTCTGATCTATTAGTGGCTGAACAATGGATCAGTACCACTTAAAAGATATTTTCAGTTCTACAATTTTCTGAACATGATAAAGTCATCTTAGTAGTATATTGTTTGGAAGGTGAATCTGATCAATGGTGGAATCTTATTAAGAATATGAGGCAAAGGGATGAAATTGAGTCCATGGAATGGGACGAGTTCAAGAACTTATTTTTCAATAAGTACTTCCCTTGTATTCTTTGAAAAAAGATGGAGAAGGAGTTTCTTGAACTGAAGAAAAAGGATGATGAATCTGTTGGTACCTATGAAGAAAAATTTACAATACTTTCAAGGTACGCTTCCGGAATTATTATCCAACCTGAGAGTATGATCGATCGATTCTTTAGTGGCTTAAAACAATGTCTTCAAAGGGCGTTATCCATTATGGACTTCAATAGCTATGAGGAAATTGTTCGATGTTCTCTCAAGGTTGATATGGAGATTGGATTAATCCATCAATCATATGGGTTTGATAAGAAGAGTAAAATGGAATTCAAAGGGAAATCTAAAGACCACACTGAAAAGAAGATGAGTTTTCCCTTATGCTCAAAGTGTGGAAAGAAACATGGAGGGAATTATTTTAAAGGGACATGTAAATGTTTTAAGTGTGGAAAAGAAGGTCATCAGGTAGTTGAATGTTGAAATAATTGGAAGAAGATGTCTAATGATGCGAACAAAGAAAGGGATACATAGAATTCACCTCCTACACTTCAATGTTTCAAGTGCAAGGAAATGGGGAATTATGCTAATAAATGCCCTAATCCAAGGGTTGTTGATGATGATCGACGTCAAAAAACTATTAAGGCAAAAGACAAAGGAAATTCACATGCAATTGCTATCAGCGATGTGGAGTATGATAATGAAGTGCTGAAAGGTACACTTACCATCCACTCTAAAGTAGAAAATGTTTTATTTGATTCTGGATCCACCCACTCTTTTATTTGTAATGGATTTTCTAAGGGTATTTCCATATTACCTCAACAGTTGGATATTGAGTCAGCTATGACAACCCCTAATGGCACAACAATCGCATCAAAAGTTTACAATTCTTCTCCGATTGATGTTTGTGGGAAAATTCTTCCTTCAAATCTTGTGATCCTTCCTATAGTGTAATTTGATGTGATTCTTGGCATGGATTTCCTTTCTTTATACGGAGCTCATATCAATTTCCAATGAACGGAAATCACATTTAATATTCCCGATCAATCTACTATCATCTATCGATGCAAGGATGAATATAACCTTCCAGTGGAAATTTCTTCCATCTTATGGGTCTTGATTATTATAAATGAAGGTTATTTATCTCAAATGGTTGAGGAGAAACTCACGATTATGAATATGCCCATTGTGAGGGAGTTTGATGATGTCTTTCCGAAGGAATTGCCAGGTCTTCCACCAAAAAGTGAAGTTGATTTTTCAATAGAACCCATACAGGGTGCTCTAACTATTTCAAAGACACCATATAGAATATCCCCAATTGAGTTGCAGGAATTAAAGAAGCAACTCCAAGAGAATCTTGGTAAGGGATTCATACACCCTAGTGCGTCACCTTGGGAAGCCCATGTTTTCTTTGTTAAAAAGAAAGATGGATCAATGAGACTTTTCCTTGATTATTGATAACTTAACAAGATCACTATCAAGAACAAATATTCTCTCCCACGCATTGAAGACTTATTTGAACAACTACGCGGAGCTCAATACATTTCCAAGATTGATCTTCGTTCAGGGTATCATCAATTAAGGGTCAGAAAGGAGGATATACCAAAGAAGGCTTTTTGTACATGGTATGGACACTATGAATTTATAGGGATTCCATTTGGTATTACTAATGCCCCCTCTATCTTCATGGATCTAATGAATATAGTCTTTAGAGACTATCATGATCAGTTTGTGGTAGTCTTTATAGACGATATTCTTGTCTATTCAAAGAGTAAGGAAGAACATGAATATCACTTGAGAATTGTACTAAAGACCCTAAGAAAGGATAATAATTATTCCAAATTTACCAAGTGTGAATTTTGGCTTCAAAAGGTTTCATTTTTGGGTCACATAATCTCAAAATAGGGGATATATGTGGATCTTGAAAAAACAGAGGTTATCGAAAGATGGTCGAGACCAACAATAGTAACTGAGATCTGACGTTTTCTTGGTTTGGCTAGATATTATCGACATTTTGCAAAAAAAAATTCACGATTATCTAATCCACTCACCATGTTGACAGGAAAAGGTGTCAAGTTCATTTGGACGGAGGAGTGTGAAGAGAATTTCAAAGAGTTAAAACGATGGTTATCTAGTGCACTTGTGCTCACACTACCGTGTAGTAGAGGAAGGTTTGTGATCTATAGTGATGCATAAAATAAGGGACTAGGGTGTGTTCTCATGAAAAATGATATGGTGATAGATTATGTCTCATGAAAATTGAAAATCCCTGACCAAAATTACCCAACTCATGATTTGGAGTTAGCCGCGGTAATCTTTGCATTAAAAATATGGAGGCATTATCTTTATGGTGAAATATGTGATATTTATACTGATCATAAAAGTTTAAAGTATATTTTCACACAAAAGGAGATGAATATGTGCCAAAGAATATGGTTGGAGTTGATTAAGGACTACGATTTCTCAATTCATTATCACCCTGGGAAATCAAACAAGGTGGCAGATGCATTAAGCTGACAAGACCATGCTAGATAATCCATGATGTGGATCGAAAAAGATACAAAATTTATGGATTTACAAAGGATGGATCTTGGAATTATAATGGATGGGGAAAAATCTTATCTTTATCAAATGAATGTTCAACCATTTATATATGTGATGGTTAAAGAGGCACAAAAAGAAGATGTAGAATTACAAAACAAGGTGGGAAATGTTCCAGAATTAAACCTGGATTGTGATGGGATAATAAGGTTCAGGAATCGGGTTTGTGTTCCTCCCATCCCAGAATTAAAGAAGGATCTACTGGATGAGTCACATAGTTATTCAATCTCTATTCATCCTAGAAGCCCGAAGATGTTTAGGGACCTGAAAGAGTACTTCTGGTGGGATGGAATGAAAAGATATGTTGCTGAATATGTCTCTCGATTCTTGGTTTCTCAGCAAGTTAAAGCTGAGAGACAGAAGTCTAAGGGGATGTTACAACCATTACCCATACCAGAATGGAAATGGGAAAACTTCACTATGGACTTTTTCACTGGACTTCCTATAACATCCAAAGGCAATAATGCTATCTGGGTTATAGTTGAACGTCTTTTGAAGTTGGCACACTTCATTGCTATTAGAGAAGATTTCTCTCTGGATCAACTTGCAAGGATATATGTGAAGGAAGTGGTAAGATTGCATGGAGTACCACTTTCAATTATATCTGATCGGGATTTGAGGTTTACCTCGATGTTTTGGCAAAGTCTTCAGCATACTCTATATACAGAGTTGAGTTTCAGCACTTCTTCTCATCCTCAGACTGATGGTCAGTCTGAGAGGACAATTCAAACTCTAGAAGACATATTGAGAGCTTGATCTATGGATTTCAAAGGTGGTTGGGATCAACATCTATATTTGGTGTAATTTTCTTATAATAATATATTTCACTTCAGTATTTAGATGGCTCCTTATAAATCTCTCTATAGAAAGAAATGAAGGACTCCAACTTGTTGGGATGAAGTTGGGGAAAGAAAGCTATTAGGACCTGATCTTGTTGATGAGATGGAAGAAAAGGTCAGATCTATTCAACAACATATAAGAGAAACTCAAAGTCAACATAAAAGTTATGCTGAAAACCAAAGAAAATACCAAGAGTTTGAAGTGGGTGATAAAGTGTTCTTACGAATATCTCCTTGGAAGAGAGTAATGTGATTTGGAAAGAAGGGAAAGATGATCCCTAGGTATATCGGTCCTTTCGAAATACTAGATCATGCTGGGAAGGTGGATTACCAATTAGAGATTCCACCAAATCCCTCTCAAGTTCACGATGTGTTCCATTTATCTCTCCTGAAAAAGTACATACCTGATCCTTCACATGTACTAAGCTCTAAAGTTGTACCATAGAAGCAAGATCTTTCTCATGAAGAACAGCCGATAGAGATTCTGGATTGTAGCGAAAACGTTCTATGGAACAAGACCAGTCTCTTGGTGAAAGTTTTATAGAAGAACCGCCAATTAGAAGAAGCTACATGGGAGCTTGAGGATATGATGAGAGAGAGGTATCCTCATCTGTTTGTTACAAAGTGACGAATTTCGAGGAAGAAATTCATTTTAAGGGGGGTAGAATGTAACACCCTGATATTTTATGAGATGTATATTTTTTCTATCTTATGTTATATGCAACATCAAAGTAATCTTTCATTACACACAACACTAGCTTGGATAGTATTATACGCAGGAGCAACCTTCCTCGATAGCTTGCATTGTACGCAATATTGAGTTTCACTAAACATCGATATGTTATTGAAATATTATATAAACTAGCCGTTATGAATAGTAATACCCACTTTTTTAAATTTTATAAATTTTATCTTTCAAAATGGACTTCATTTTTGGATTCGGAATATCGAAATTATCCTAGAGTGAAATTTTGATATTTTTCTGAAAACTTTCAATTTTTGATGAATAGTGAAAACACTAGGTTACTATTTAAAAACCAATTTTTTTTATTAATTATTTACTTTATTTAAATTTATTTTAGATAAAAATTGATACACAATACCTATAAAAGTTCAATGTAATTCAATGGAGTCATTTTATAATAATTTTAGATATATAAAAATTTTATTGAACTTTTCATTGTCTTTTACCCACCTCCTATGAGAATTTGCAAATGTACATAAAACATAATTTTACCGCTTCTATGAGTGGAATTTTCAAAATGTTGAGAGGCAAGATTAATATCAAGTATTAAAATATGTTTCAATAAGATAAAAATAATTTTTGGTGAATAGTACCTTTTTACTTTTATTTACCATGGTTAAAAGTAAATAGGGTAATTAAGGGTAAAATGATATTATTATTACCCTAACACGTGTCCTAATTCTATTGGATAAGTTTAATCCAACCAAAAACAACATTAGGAAGAAAATATTACCATTTAGGTCCATTTGGATTAGATTAGGACATTTATTATTATTTTATTTAAAGAAGAGTTAAAATGGTTAAAATCCAAGTTTAATAACTAAAACATTATTAATATAGGAATATAGATAATATAAATTCTACTATAAATATTAATTAGAAATTTAAAAATATTTCCTACATAATGGTATTTTATTTATAATTTTTAGACATTAAATAATATAATATATTTATGACACAATGATGATGCAGTAATTACCTTATTAATGCAATATTAACATAATTGATGTTATAAATACCCAAATAAATGTAATTTGACAGTTTTTATGAATTACACTAATTTTTTAGGTTAATATGACATGTTATTATTGATTTAATTAACTTTTTTCTAACTAATCATGCTGTTATGATTTTCACAAAAATCAATTACCAAATAGTGTCAAAATTGACCTAAAATAGTTTTTAAAAAAATATTATATTATTAATTGTTATTGTATTCTTAAAAATATAAGGTCCATACAAATGACTTATATAAGCTTATATATATTAATAATGAACCACTTGGGGTTCTTTTGGCTTGTTATAGTAAGTTTATTAACCATGTAGTGTAAAGAAACAAGAAGACACTGTAAAAGTTAAATTATTTAACTTTGAGTTAAATCTAAATGATAAGGTTAAAATAGTAACCTAAAATTGTCTAAAACCTATTTTTTGAGAGTATTTCGATACATCCCCACTTTAGCATAGAAATAAATTAATTTAGAGCTATTATAAACCTAATATGACTTTATTATAAAATAATATTTTTGAGGTTTCCAAATGTGCCCCTCTCCTCCCTTATAAAAGGGCACCTCCTCCCTCTCCTTCTCACACAATTTTTTTCCTTAAATCTCGGACAACCCCTTCCAATTTCCCTTATCAAATTCCTTATAAGAATACTAGAGGTCCTGGTATTCTTCAAAGACCAATCATAGTGCCCTAAGAGGAGGTTTCAAAGAGGTGTGTCAAAGAAGAGGTAATATTTGTTACCAATTCATTAAATTTTTTTTCTTCTTCTACTTACTCATATTTAGTTGTTTAATTATGAAGTAATAACTTAAGTATCACTCATATACTGATATGTTATTATAAATATGAAACAACCTTATTTCATCTTCTATCCATCCAACAGAAAATGAAATCATCGCATGTGTGTACGTACGGAATACCGTCTCCACGCTGTGGTGTAATCTGTTTTCCACCACCACCTTACTTGGATGGGTATAATGGTGTAATGAATAACTACATATGATTATTGTAAAGTTATATTGATTTTGAAATAGTATACATACACTTCAATACAATTCCACGATCATGGGAATGATATCATCGCTCGTGCGTACAGTCGGCCTACCGTCTCCACGATGTGATGCGACTCGTTCTACATGATCTTCATTGAATAATGATTATATCAATAAATTGAATGAATAAATATGATATATATTACACTAATACCATTCTGGAAATGAGGTATCTATATCCTAAAAAAAATAATAAGAATTTATTCGATAAAACATACATAAAAACATAAAGCAATGAACACCCGAATAACAAGTAGCAATGAAATATTACTATTAAGAAGATAAGAATATGACCATATATGATATCATAACAATGAATATGATTCTGTAATAAGTCAATAACATTATTTAAATCATTATACAGGTGGTTCGGATACGTACGAAGCAAATTGGACCTAAGGTAAGGGAAAATCTCGCAATCTCATTTTTATCCAAGATTGTTTCTACTTCAGAATTTACTGGGAAATATTTATCATCTACATCCATGTCTCCTAAAAATGTAAAAGATATAAAAGGAATATTTTTTCGTTTTCAGTACGAGATATTTTTTGGATTTTCCTGCCAAAGTACGAGAAGAATGTTTTTTTAACTCATACAACATGAATGGATTTTTATGATTTCATAGTACATTATTCCCATGAAGATTCCTTTACATGTTTTTAAGTTTATTTTTAATTAACTTATTTTAAAATTGTATGACTTGTTATGAAAGGAAAAATGTTTTTTTGAAGTAGAAAGGATATTTTACTCAAGAATGGAGTTCATGTTTTTTATCAAAATTATTTTTCATCTATGAAAATATAGGGTTCTGTTTCTATTCTTATTGTTACATTGATTTGATTATGTTTTGATGGAATTATTTTCATGAAGTCCTTTATCTTATATGAATTGTTTTATGACGTCACGATATTTAAGAATCCCATTTTTATTACATGGGTTATGCTATGATGTATGATTTATGATTTTCTGGCACAAATAAGAAAGGTTTCATTATGAGATGGGTGAGACCTATATCTCCCTCCAATGAATTGGGTAAAGATTTATATCTCATGAGATAGGCATGGCTGGAACGACAAGTTAATCTGGTTCCGTGATACAAGACTGGAACGAGGAGTGAACTTGGTTCAGTAATAGAATTTGTCTATTATGATGGTCTTCGAAAAGAGCCTTGATTAATATGAAATGATTTTTAATAATTATGTGTGTATGCCACAAAGTTTCATGTTTTAAGTTATGATTATTTGGATTACATCTCACTAATATGATTTATCCCATGTTATGATATTATGATCTCTTTTGGAGGTTAATATTTTCAAAATGTTATGTTCTTGTGAATATGATATGATTGATATTTCTTTTGTTTACCCTTACTGAGAAATTGAGCTCACCCTTTTGTATGTTTTCTTTTCTCTAGGTCAAGAAGAAGGGTATTAAGTAGGATATACAAAAAGGTACTATAGATATGATGAAATAAATAGGAGACGATGTAGATTATTTATGAACCAGTTGTTTATGTTTCCCAGTTTCTAAAGACACTATACTTATACTGTCTTATCATGGTTTTGTTATATGTTTTAATAACTATGATTCATTTATGAATTAATAACCATGTATGTAATGTATGGGTCGTTTTATGAAATTTATAGAATTAATTTGAAGAAACAATGTACTGTGAAATCATGGGGTGTTACATTCATCCCTCATTCAGTAAATTACATCCTCACAATTTAAAATTGTTCTTCAGAAATAAAAGGTTAAAAATAGAAAATACCCTTGAGGGAAAACCCACATAGAAATTCGGGTTAATAATATTTAGTCTTAATAAGAGGAAAAGGGGAATGAAAAAGTCACCCCCAAATTATGATCTCGATTAAGAGAACATTGGGGGAAATTAGAGACACATAATTGGAGGGAAAAAGGTATATATTTATAGGCAGTGATTGAGGTCATAATTCACAAACAATTTTATAATTGAGGGCCTCAAAGCCATCAATATATGATGATTTAATATATCATTGGTTCAAAAAACATAAGGTATTAGGATAACACATTCTTAGTTTTAAGATACCTTCCCTAAAGTTTAAGAATTAATATCTTCATAAAATAAGAGAAGAAGAAAATATATACTTGACAAGTAGAGTTCCATCCTTTAACTAATTTCTACCAAAAACTCATCTTTCACTCTAAAAGATAATAGAACTTAAAAAAATATTCTATTTAAACTATTCGTATAGTGTTACAAAAAAATGAATTTATAATTCGTCTACCAAACCATTAAAAAACTGCATTATTCAAACTATGACATCATGTGGGATAGTGGTATGTGACACACCCATGTTGCCCTTTGGTTGCAGTTTCAAGTCTCACGGCCTTGTCGGATGCATCGGGTTGCCACCCAACCTCCGGGTTTTCATTTTTATGGCAATACAAAGATAATATCAAAATAAACTTATCCAAAATACATCTACCCAAACTCACAATACAAAAATTTATAAGGAAGGTAATCACAATGAAGATCCTTTTTTCCAGGTAATAACATGTGAATGCCTTCATCATATATTCTTTTAAAACAATACAACATCTTGAGAAAACCTTATTGATTACATTCATGATCCCTTATTATTTATAGAATAATGGATATACTACTATCCAAAAATGTTGTAAACTCCATCAATGATGGAATATAGAAATCATTAAACAGTTTCAAGGTAGTCAAGAATATCCCATATAATTTATCCAAATCAATCATGTATTATTCCAAATTCACTACCTCGGAAACAGAACCATATTATGGTTTATCTTTCTTTCAACCATATATTTTCCAAAAATTTAACCCGCTATTGAGTCACTTTTCTTGGTTCCACACAATCTCAATTCTTTAATATAATATTACTACAGTACAATCCTTATATGCTCTACAATTCTTATAACATGTACATCATTAATACAATACTCAAATGACACAATACTTTATTAACAACGTAAGAAATCTAATCATTCCTCTTCATCTTCGGTAGTATCATAACTTTACTATTATCCAATAGCAGCATTTGAGATATACTATGATGATTTGTATGTTGATTCACGTAGTGTCCCAACTCCTTGCAGATGAAGCATTGTACATTTGAAACTTTTTTTTACCCTTGTAATCACGTACTTGGTGTCCTTTTTCTCCACACTTATAACAAACTCCCATTCCCTTCAATAATTTACCAAGGTGATCCTTTCCAAAGTTATCACTTATGGGAAAATCCTTCTTTTCTCTCTTCCCTTTATCCATCTTTATCTATTTCATCCTTTTCTTCTATTACTTCCCTTCAAATTCATAGGACTTGGAGAATTTTTTACTTAACTTAATAACACATGATATTATTTCTTCATATTTTGAGAATACATGGGAGACTATTTACCTTCTAAATTTTGGATTAATACCGTGAAAGATATGCTCCTTCTTACTCTTTGGATCATACATATTGTTGGAGTTCACATTCCTTTTACTAAGCGCCATTTCTATACAATGGCATACACTAGGTCAATTCATGAATTGAAATGAATAATTTCAAACTTGTAAAATACCTAACAGAAATTGAACAGTTTATGGATATAATCCATAATCATAAAAAATGTTTTCCTTGAGGAGGTATATACTCATAAACCCTTCATAATGATTTGTAAGTAAAATGAGAATTATACTAAGAATATCCCTCGGGTGTGTCGTAACTAAGAGTGCAGTAAGGCTCGTTGTCATGTAGCAGTTCTCGTTCGAGTCTAGCTCCAAGCGGTGTTTTCATGTTTTACCCCTAGGTATATCTGTGTCAGATCCACCTCTACCTACTCGTATCTAGATAGAGATGTATTTCCTGGAAAACTCACAAAATTTATACAATACGAAAATGTAATAAATTTCTTCAATATTAATCCTCAAAGTATATCTTAGGGCTATGTGATCTAATTATAGTTTACCTAAATCTAGTTTCAAATGTTTGTATTAAACTTCTTCATATAACAATTATAATTCCCCGACCCCAGAAGCCTAGATTCGGTGCATTATTACATATCATTTTCATGATCACAAAAGATCCAGTATTGAATGACCGATTAGTTTATTAGCCTTGAAAGTACTAGATACATTCATAAGGTTCATATTACATCATAAAATGGAAAACTACAACAACATTGTTTCCATAGACAACACTAAGATCCCATAGACTGTCCATGCAGGTCAGTCAAAATATACTTCTTCGCATCCTGGGAAATATAAAACATAGAAAGGGGTGAGTTCAGATGCTCAGTAAGGATAAAAATATATCATAAACTTTTATAAATAAGCATAAACATTTAAGACAATGAATAAAACTAAAACAAAAGCCTTTTAAAATTGAACTTTAGCATAATATGAAAACGATAAGATCAAATAATTCTATTTACTTATTCATAGGGATATTCTACTTGTCGAATAATCACATGCAATATCAATAGCCACTTTCATAATCATGTAATGCAAAATTCTGGACTTTCATAACCACATAGTCAAGGACTTGTGCCATGAATATAAATAATATTTTGTCAAGGCCTTGTGCCAAGACACTAGTTTGTCTCTTGAGACCTACTGATGCATTGAGGAACTATTTCGGGCTCCACCCATCACTTACTAAGTCCAATGCATTCCTCATATGAAAAGGTTTAAACATAACATAAACAATCTTATTAAAACTAGCATAAAAAATGTAAATATTTTATCCATAAACCATGAATGGTATAAAAATAACACATCCACAGTCAAACATATCACAAAACCTTCAATACAATATGGAATTTTTGTATCATAATAAATCAACTTCAAATAAGTTTAAAATCCATCAAAGTATGTTGACATAGATGAAATCAAAACCATTTTTTAGAGAAATATCTCTTACTATTTTGAAATCATTTAAAAGTCATATAATTATAAAAGAAAAAATTTATTTTGAAATTATTCTTATAATATTTTTTTGGAAGCATAGATGTTGTTATTATGGCGGAAAATAGTTGCACCCACCAGTTAAGTTAAAAAACTTTCTTACCATAATTATTTCAAAAAGGTCCTAAAGTACCTTGTTTGGAAAACGACGGAAAGATTCCTTTCAAACCATTTTATAAAAATTAAAATAAGGGTATAAATTAATTTAACACATAGTCTAGTATGTAGTAAAAAAATTTTGAAATAAATTTTTAAGAAACATGGATGTGGATGATAAAGAGGTCCCAGTTGATACTTACGTAAAAACCACCTCAGATAATAAAGAGATTGTGAAATTAACTCTTAACTTGTATTTTTCCTTGGTCAAGGGTAGGTTAAACTCCTATATAATGGTGAAATAATTGTTATTAAATTATAATAGAATCATATACATTTATATGATATCATATGTGATCTTTTGACATTTCTTTGTTAATAATATCTTAGTATTATCATCATTTCTGTGTTAACGAATTCATTTTCCTTTATATGATTTGTTACGTAAGTAATGTTTGTTATGGATAGGATGTATCTTATTCATATTCAGAATGAAATTAATTCTATAAAAATTATTTTTAATCATCTAATAAAAAATATTCTTGAATGGATTACGAGGGGAAATTAATCTCATCGCGTTCATAGAGAGGGTAATCTATATGTACGCACGAGCAACAATATCATTATTTTGATATTAAAAAAATATATAATTGGATTGTATATCATGTATACCAAATCATTATCATGTTATATTTATTATTTAAATCAATTAAACATCATTATTATACCCATCCAAATAATAATGTATTGAATATCAATTACACCACGACATGGAGACGGTAAGCCGTACGTACGCACGTATGGTGACATGTCATTCAAAGAATGGATAGAATAATGAATATGATTTTACCATATTAATAATTACATCAAAGTATGTAGAATATATTGGAGTTATTATTTTACAATGGAAACAACAAAGAAAGAGGAAGTAGAGGAAGAAAGGAACTTGAAAGAGGTGATGAAATATTTACCTCTTCTTCGGATTCTTCCTTTTGATTTGATCAAAAGGGATCTTTAAGATGGATTTATGACTAAAGGAAGGCCTCTAGGATAAAGGGAGGAAATTTGATATGGTATATGGGTATATGTTGGCTGACCCAAAAGGCTTGGAAGGTGTGAATTTGAGGGAATGGGGAGTTCCCTTTTATAAGAGGGGTGAGGGGCACCTTAGAAAAATCTAGAAATATTATATTATAGTATAATTATTTTCGGTTTCTAATGGCTAAAATATGAATTATTTAGAGGATATGGTGGTTATGGGTCGAAAAACACTCAAAAAATATGTTTTAGATAGGTTTGGGTCACTATATGAACATTATATATTTTATTTAACTTTTAGTTAAATAGTTTGACATTTACCATGTCTCTTTTTATTTTTATATTATATGGTTAATAACACTACTATATAATTCCAAAAGTACCCCAAGTGGTTCAATAATAATATACCTATCATTATATAAGAATTTTTTCCAAACCTTTTATTTTTAGGAATATAATATCAATTAATAATACAATATTTTTTTTGAAAACTATTTTTTGTCAATTTTGACACTATTTGGTATTTTGTTTTTGCTAAATTCTTATCAGCATTATTACTTTGAAAATAATTCATATAACCAACACTAACATGTCATATTAACCTATAAGAATTAGTTTAATTCATAAAAATGTCTCTAATTTCATTTATTTGGATATTTATAATATCATATATTTTAATATTTCATTAATTAGGTTGTTACTGCATCATCATTGTGTCTTAAATAAATTAAATTATTTAATGTATAATAAATATAAATAAAATACCTTTATGTATGAAATATTTTTATATTTATAATGAATATTTATAGTCGAATTTATCTTATCGGTAACCCTATATTAAAAATGGGATAGTTATTAAAATTTGAATTGAACACTTTTAACTCTTCTTTGAATTAAATAATAATAAATGTCCTAATCTAATCCATGTGGATGTAAAGGATCATATTTTATTCCTAAGGTTGTTTTGGGTCGAATTACACTTATCCAATATGTTTTAGGGTAATAATAATATCATTTTTACCTTTAAATACCCTATTTACTTTTAACTGTGGTAAATGAAAGTCAAATGTTACTATTCACGAACAATTATTTTCATCTCATTGAACCACATTTTACTTACAGATATCAACCGTGTCTCTCATATTTTTTAAATTCAACTCACATAAGTGGTAAAATTATGTTTTGTATAAATTTACAAATGCCCCTAGGAGGTGGGTAAAAGACGGTAAAAAGTTCAATAAAATTTTTATATATCTAAAATTATTATAAACTGATTGTAATGAATTAAATTGAACATGTATAGGTATTATGTATCTATTTTAACCTAAAATAAATTTTAATAAAATAAATAATTATTTAAATAGAAAGTCGGTTTTAAACAATAACTCAGTGTTTTTCACTATTTATCAAAAATTGAATGTTTTCAGAAAAATACCGAAAATTCACCATAAGCTACTTTTGATATTATGAATTCAAAAATTAATTCTATTTTACCAATTTCTAAACATAGAAGTTTCATTTCTTAATTTAAAATTAAATCATGTTGTCAAAACCAAAAAAAGTGTTTTTAAGAAATAATAACTAACAAAAGATTGATACTTGTTTATGTACAATTTTAAAGTGGAATTATTTCCAATGAATAAAATTGGATTAAATGTTAAAAATATAATTTATTTATACTTCCAAAACATTAAAATATATAATTTAACACCATAAATTATTTTTATTAAAAAAAAATTTCAGTTAAAATATAGTATTTTACACTATTCATCTAAATATGTAAGCTATCAGAAAAATACCAAAAATTTATTCGAACTAAATTCCAATGTCCCGATTCTAAAGAATAATTTTATTTTGTAAAATATGATATATAAAAGTTTCAAATATTTTATTTAAAAAGGGTTCTCCATTAAAAGGTGATAAAATTTCATTTTTTTTAAAATACTTCTTTTATCTGAAAAAATGAATTTGATTTTTAATTATGTATTAGAAACTCATAATATGTATTCTAAAATTATAAGGATTATATAAATTTTAAATTTTTGTTAATATTATTCATATCCTCTTTTGAACAGCTAGTTTGGAAAGTTGTTGTGCACTTTAACTCGGTGTTGTGTGTAGTGCATGTTATTGAATTACTTTGAAGAAATAAGGTACTATGAAATATTGGGGTGTTACATAATATGTTACTAATAATCAATTGAATGTCACATTGATTTATCATTTTCTTAACAGAAAGAATAGGTTCACCACATAGTGATAAACTTGGATGAATAAATACATTGTAAAATTTCTCCTACAGTTTCTTCTTCAATTAATGAAACTCAATCGAGTGCATTCTATAGGGAGTATTTGAAATTGGTGAAACAAAATATTTGAGTTCTATTGAAAACTAAATTTCATGTTTTTGAGAAATACAGGGTAAATCTTCTAGAACATCACCAATAAACTCTCATACAATTGACATATTTTCAACATTGATTTTCTATCCAACCATTTGAGATTATCATCCATTTTGAATTAGAATCAATACCCATATAATATATTTAATTTAAATTAGGAGTTTATATTGATCATTATAATTATAGATGATCATGGGTTGGGTTGGAATATCAATTTTTAATTACATTCTTCATTTGTTGATGTGGTATTTGTCTAAATAATGCCAACACATGCCTAATATGACCTCAAATTAGACTAGAGTATGAATGATAAGATTTAAAGGAAGAAAATTCTCAGACTCATTAATCTGAGAAGATTCATAGACTTGTGATGTGACCATCATACCATTAGGTTTTTTCACTTCTAATTCAATATCAAATCATTGAGGATAGAAATTAATATTCTAAAATACTTTTCATGATATAAAAGAATTTCTATGACAAATAAAAAAATAGGTTACATATATATTCAAGAACACCTATTTCCACCTCAACCTCATCATTATATCCTCAAACCCATACTAAACCCAAAAGAGTTTTCATGACCATCAAACATCATTAATCATAGTGATAAATCATAATATCATGAAAATAATTTATAGGATGCCCAAATATTGAGTCCATATTTTTAATCTATGAAACCATAGGTTTAAACAAGGGCATTAATTACCATAAAATATATTATAATGGTTTGTAAAGGAAATTTAAAAGAATCAAATCATTTCCCCTAGGAGTGTAAAACTAGGTGCACAGTAAGGGTACAGTCACCATGAACCAGAATGGAAGATGAGTATATTTTTGTGGTTATTTCCCCAAGATGTATATGTTTCAAAAAAAATTCCACCATTAGTATACAAAGAATGATGTTTTTATAAGAAAACCACACTTCTTTATTTACCATAACCTATGATGTTCTCCTACGCAAAGGATTATCCTATTGGTTCCCACTAATGTTTTTGTATCCTAGTTTTTAAATGTAACTAATACATTATCTAATACTAACTATAGATACCCATACATTTAATATAGAGCTATTACATCTTAATAGATCAATATTCATTATATAACATTATGATCCATGCAAAAATTTCAAAGGATTCTTATCATTAGAAAATTGGATAGATAAACAGAATTTCATAGGGGATCTACATCATCTCCCAAAAAATTCTTTATAACTAATACCCCTCTTAGATATATCATACTTAAAATATTTCATCATAGCCTGAGGAAAGAAATTATAGGGAAGCATGAGCTCAGTTTCCCAATAAGGATAAAAAATGGAGATATAAGTTATCACTAAATAATAACACGAGTATAAAGGTATGAGAACCAAAGATTAACATCTAAAAACCAAACCATTAATATCATAAATTATAATCATGAGTCATGGCATTAAACTTGGTAGTTCATAAGACATTAATCATAATGAAATAAAATATAATTAGTCATGAGTGAATAAAATTGGTACAATACATTGATTTTTGGCATACACATATGAATAGACAAACATTTCCATAGTTTTACAGGAAAATTGAATAGAATGTCATTTTATATTGGGTTCACTCTCTATTCCATCATATTAGTCATGGTTCAATCCTGAGACTATCATAGTGTACAAAGACACTTATTGAACTGGGTTCACTCCCCATTCTAGTTATTTTAATTTCTTGAGATATTTATCATAACCAAACGAATTGAAGGAGTATATAATTTTGGGACAAATACTATTATAATGAGAATCATACTTATGTAAGCCACATTTTCAAAACAAAATTCTATATATCATATCCCATTAAAAGGAAACGATATTCATAAACATTTCATCAGAGCATAACCTATAGAAACAAAATATATTTCAGAAAAGTCATTTCATTATAATCATAAACCATCCAGAGAAAGAATAAGGATATTATAATTGGATTATATACCTGGTAAATCATAATTAACGTCAAATGATATTGACATTGATACAAAATTACCTTAAAATATCATTGGAGAATTTCTTGTGGAGAATAAACATTTCACTTTGAAATCAGATTTTTTAAATCTAAAAAATCCCCCAATATTAAAGAAAAACTTTTATTTGGAAAGAAGATTATAAATTTTAAAATTATTTTTGAATTAATTGAGCTAACATGACTTTGGTAAATTCCGTTCATGATGTATAAGTAAAAATAAAACATTCTTTTCACACTTTTACTGAAAATGATAAAAGGAACCTCATTCATAAAATGAAAAAAGTGATTCTTTTTAATAATTTTTTTAACATAAAACATGGGTAAAAATGAATAGAAACAATACTAATAAAATGTTAAAAATATTATCGAATTTTTTAAGAAAAAATATATATAGAAGAAAATGTATTTTTGAACAAAAAGAGAAATAAATTCAGATTTCCATAAAATTATTATTTGGGATTATAGAATAATCTAAAATATTAAAATGAGAGAAAACCTGTAAAATCTAGAAATACATATAGGAAAATAAAATTCATTTTTTTATTATGACTCAGATCATGAAATTTCATCATTAGATACTTAATCATAAACAATCATGAAAAACATTGAGATTATAACAGAAAACTCTTACCTCATGTTTGACATGATTTGAAAGCACTCTAGTCTCTGGTATAATATATATTATATTATTATAATTATAAACCAGATTCATTCAAAATAGTTTAGTACCATATATTATTCACTTATAATATTTTAAAACCCATTTATTAATAACTTTTTTCAAGTGTTAACTGTTTCATTTTTTATAAGATTTTCTGTTTAATAATTCTTGCCTTTGTACTTTGATTATATTTTCATAATATAAAGAATTATTATCATGATAAAAATATAATTTACATTCACTGTATATATATATATATTCATCGATAAAAATGACAAATAGAAAAAATTTATTACGTCATTCATGGAGATAGTATGTCAGACATACGCATGAACATTGTTTTCACTTTTCAATAGATACACAAAAAAAGTTTAATAATAATTAAAATTTATTGAATAATATTTATATCATATTTATATATCATATTTATTCAATTAAATCAATTATTATTTCCATCCAATTAAAACAAAAATGAAATAAAAATTATTGCTTCATAGAGGTGGTAATCCACACGTATGCATGAGCGACATTAACATTTACTAAAGAATTGGGAAGAAAATAAGGTAAATATGATATTTTAATTATAGAATAATAATTATGTCATAAATAAAATTTATACATATTAAACTCATCATAATAATCATTTATGAAATATGGTGATAAAAATAAGTTGTATCGCTTCATGGAGGTTGTAGTCCACACATACGCACGAGCAATACTTTCACATTCCATTTTATAGAATAGAGGGTGTATAATGGTGGTTTCATGATCATAATAACAATTTCATATATTTATTATTCTTAAGTTGTTATTTGATTGTTAATTGAAAATATTTAGGTGATGTTTAAAAATAAATAAATCTAAAGATCACATGTAAGGTGCTTACCTCTCTTTTAGTTGGCCTCCTTTGGAAACTTTCTTAAGGACCCCCAGAATGGTCTTTTATGATAACCAAAAGCTATAATTCATGGATAGTTAAGTGAATAATACAAAATTTTAGGTTTTTTTAACTTGAATTCTCAAATAGGTGTAAATAGTAGAATGGGGGTTTCCTTTAATAAGAGAGGGAAAGAAAACACTTGGAATTAATAAAACATTAAAATACAATTGAGTAATTCAGAAGAAAAATGATTTCAAATGGATATAGATTCAAATAAAAATATTATAAGGTAAAAATATAATTAAAAATGAAATTTAGATAGGTTTTAGTGTCCTTTAAACCCTTATCTTTTTAATTAACTTCTTCATTTACCATTTTTTACCTTAACCATTGTAACAACTATTTCAATCATAAAATGTTAAGAATGTTACCATAAATGGATATGTGACTCATAAATTGACCATGGTTGATATTTTCAACGATATCCCATTATAGTTTTCTTAATATAAGATTTTTTCTGAATTATGAATTATTTAATAAAATATTATTTATTATAAAATATCATTAATGTCATTTTTTGAAAATATTCATTTAATTTGGCTTTGAACAGAATATGATAGCAATGATATTAGAATATAAACATTTTAAACCACCATAATATATTATATTAATCAATAAAATTAATTGAATACAATTATTCTGAAAAACTATATTACTTTTAACATTCTTAAAATCATTGGTTTTATTTTTATATTAATTCAATAAATATGGTGTCGATATTTCATAAGAATTTGAAGTAACTATTCAATAAATAAACATAAAAAATAAAATTATATATAAAATTAATTTATATTTCAAATAAAATTTTACAACCAAAAATATACATATTTTATCCCTATATAAAAAATTTAGAAAAATTTAACTCAAGATAGTGACATTTTTTAACTATTATTTTCTAACGTTAATATAAATTTCATAATCAGGTAAATGTGAAAGAAATTAGAAATATATTATATATTTGGTTGGATATGGTTATAATAAACTCATAAAATACTATAAAATAAAGTTTTTGATAAATTTTAAATACTTATTCCAATGATTCAAACCATTTTACCTATTTTACCCTTACCTTATGGACAAAACTTTTCAATAGTTACTATTTATATTTTCCAAAAAGTAAAAGGGACATATTTTTCAAATTTCAACATTTTGATTCCAAATATAGAATCAAAATTTTCAAATTTAATTCAAATATGTGGTATTATTTAATTTAAAATTAAATATTTAATATGAAGTGCAAAGTAGTTTTTGAGAAAAAAATGTTTCCTTTTGTATAAATTTTTTATACCAAAATCAACATTAAATTAATTACAATGACCTCAATGGGATTAATAATAATATAAATGAAATAATTTTTCTTTCTAACCCATGTATTAAAAAAATTACCTTTCAAAATATTTTAAATAAAAGAATAGTTTTCAATAAAAACTATTATTTTTCACTATTTATTGAAAAATCTAAATTTTAGGAAAATTATCAAAATTTCACTCTAAGAAAATTTGTACATGATGATTTAAAAAATTATTTTACAATACATTTTATAAATGTCTATTAAATTAATTTTATTATTTTATCAGCAAAAGATATAAAATCCATTTTTAATGGAAATATATTTTTAAAGCATAAAATGAATTTACTAAAAATTTAGTATTTATTTATCAATATATTTAATTTATCAAAAAAATTATTCATATTTATGATATTTAAATATTAATATTTATACCACCAATTTAATGGATATTTCATAATAGTACACTATATTACTATTCATTTAGAGTCAGGATTGTGTGTATTGAAAGCTATCAATGAAATTAAATTTATTTTAAGATAAATATGTCATAAAATCATGAGGTGTAACTATCATTGAGTGAACCACTATAACTAAACATCATATAGAATTAATCCAAGTCACACCCCTCAATCCCACCTCTAATATTACTGGGGCTAGTGACAAGCATCAAGCAGGTATAACAATGAAATTAGAACCCTTAGACTAATGTACTTGTATGCATGCTCACAACTCAATCCCTGAAATAATACAGAGGTATAAACAAACACTGAAACATTTAGAGTATATTCCATTAATTAAACATCCACTAGTAAATAAATTTGAGTGAATTTGGGTAATATAAAAGAAATAAAGGGTGAAAATACATTCCAAATCATAAACGAGTTCCCAAACTGACAATATCTAGAATCAACAATGAAAATAAAGAGAGACAAGATCATAATTCCTAAGGATTGTCATCAAACATGGAAAACACCTCCATGTAATATTATTCTCCATTATAGTGAATTTTTATCTACTTATCATCTCCACAAGACACAAAATGTGTAGGAATAGCATGTATCGGGTTTAGCATACACATACCTAGTAAGACATGTGAAAACGAGGAAGGAAATAATAGAGTATAAAAAATCAATCAGATCAACTCATAAAGAAATAGGATAAAGAAAACATAGAATCATATATTCTTTCATGAAACCCAAGAGAAGAGAGAAATTGATTCTTCATCTCAAAGTAATCTAAGAATGAAGAGTCTTTCGACATCTCAAAATATCCCATCACTAATTCCAAAATTTCACAAATAAACTCATAAGATATAAAGTAGAGAGAGTGATCATTTATAATAAATAGATCAAATGAGAATGAAATATCTCCTAGTCCAACATCACATGTAATCCCTCTAGAATGAGTATGGATGTCCCACACCTCATTACTGCATGTCATAACTAAGGGATAACTGTTGTAATGGAGGACCCTCACACCATCAAAGATCAATGATGGGGATACCACTCCAAAAATAGAATACTCACACCCTCTATAATGTGGGGAGTGACATTTAAACTTGTTTAAAGGATATGGGGGACCCAGATTCTAGATTAAAAGGAAAGTACTGGCCCTAGAAACACTCTGATAGACACACCTGATCACTATCACTAGCTGAGCATCATTGACAGAAGTTTCCCAATCATAACACGTCATTCCAAATATTATATTCCAAAAAAAGGCCACTATCTCATTTTTCATGGAACAATACTCAGGAGTGGCTTCTCACAATCCCAAATCAATGTCCTGAAAAAGTAGGTACGTAAGGTTGAAGTTCCTAGTATAAGTACATGGCATGTACATAGGGCCACACTATGTGTGATTATTTTTGTAGTACTATGTGTGTTCTCCGCTATATATATCTTGGGAAAATGTGTCACACAACATATCATGTCATCATTGGGACATGGATTATATTTTAACTAAGATTTCGGGTCGTGTGTATTTGGCACACAGTTTGGCTACTTGGGTTGGGTCACACATTGTGTGGGTGTGGACAAACAATGTGTGATATATAACATGGGTAAAAACTATATCTTCTAAAATAATTCAAAGAAAATGATATGTGTTCTTCTAGACTACATGTCATATGGTTAGTTTTTTATAGGTAATGGAGATTGGTCTTAAATCAATTTTTTGATCAATTGTTTCAATTTCCAAATCCATTGTTAGACTCAGCCAAATCCACTAAAATTGTAAGAAACAACTTATAACATCGATTCCCAAACATAGGTGTCCATAAATATGATCTTTGGATTCCTTTTTGTGTTTTCTTATGCCTCCCCTTGCTTCTTTGGCACCCAAATCCATGAATCCATCTCCAAAAACCTACAAAACACACCAATTCATTCACTAACTATCAATTCCAAGTCATTCAAGCATCTTCACAATTTTGGGGGCTTGATCATTATCAAAGTTGACCATCAATATTATAATCACAATCCCATCGGCCAAAAATGAAGAACACAAAGAACAGTGGTGGGAAAATTACAAGAATGAGGATAAGATCACAATTGGTTGATATAGTCTCATCCAATTATAATAAATTAGGGAAACCAAAAAAGAGGAGGTAAAGCATGGGTCAATGAAGAATAATAAAGTGTTACCTGAAACAATGTTTGTATCTAGTTTGTGTGATCAATATAAAACAAGATAAATTAAGTATATTAATAACAATCCATGCTCAATAATCAAATTAACAGTAGAAAATACATGAAATAATGTTTCCAATATAAGGTTGGATCTATCATTGGTGAAAAATGTGTTCACTAAGAATGAATATGAATATCCACTATGTTCATCATCCATCACAATATTTTACATGACCATCCTCAATCCACATTTCTAATTCAAAATCTCTGATGAGGAATGTTTCCTCCTTCTGTATAATCTTATAGGGTTATGTAGGTAACCCTAGGGATTTACCGTAAGTGAATTGTTATATAGAGCTTTGGGTTTTGTTTAATTAAGTAAAATAATTAAATAAATCAATTAATTATCATAAACGACCTGCCAAAAACCCCCCTCAACTGAAGATCCAATTTGATCAACTTTATACATGCTTAAAGTAAAATTAATGTTATGGAAACCACAAAATTCTTGGATTTCCCATCCAAGGTTCTGATTAATGGGAAATCCAATTATTTACAAAAATCTATACATAAATTCTTTAATATACGTTAATATTTTTAATATATTAATTTAGGGATCCAACAACCTCCAAACATAGTTTCAACTTTAATTGGAAATCTAAAGATATATATAGAAATATTTAAAAGACTAACCCCTGAAATCCGAAGTCATTAAATTCTCCCCTCCATTAGTGATTTTCACCCAAAAAAAGTATAAGATAACCCAAAATATGAGAGTGCTAATCCTGTATATGGATATCACACTCCCAAGATCTATCATGCGTGCTCCCATACTATAAAATCACATTAACCAAAGGAATGGTTCAACCATATAGGATCATATCGTACTGATCCCTGATCACCATCAAGTACTCGTAAAAGGTGGACCTTTTCTCAATATTTATATCACCCATGTAAATAAAGTGTGATGGATCTTGCACTCTTTAGTTGTGATAAATGTGAGAAGTAATGCACTCGATATATCTCTGGGGGTAGGGAAAAGTAACAAAAAACCTCACCAACCCACTATATCATCTCAAATAGTCTGATGAACCTTGAGGATATCTTGATTCTTGGACAAATCTCTATAACTGTCATCATGGGGAGACTATCCAAAAAACATGGTCTCCCTACTCGAACTCCAAAAGACTATAATGTCAGTCCGTGTAAAATTTTTATTAGCTCTAAGATGTCCTCATCTTCCTTTAGAACACCTAAAACTTATACGTCTTTTCCTACACCATCTATGGCATAATAATATATGTCTCGTGAATCTTGATCCAGCATAAGGGTAACTTGTTGGGACTCTCATACCATTCCATGAAAGCTTCTTTGCTGATATGGTAGTGGTAGATATTATTATTAGCAAACTCCACCAATGGAATGTGATTGTAAAATCACAATTAAGTAATGAATATTAGATATTTTTATCTATGTCTATTAATGAGTTAGATATTGTTTTAGAGGCTTAAAATGGGAATAAATCCAATCTTAAGCATGGAATACACTAATATTTTTAAACGATTATTTTACTACCTTTTGATGGAAAACCATTTTTTAAATCAAAATTTTGACAACTTTATAAGTTCTATTTGTCAAAATAAACTTATTATTTATGATTGGGACATTGAAATTTACTTTGGGTAAATTTTTGGTGTTTTTCCGATAAAGTTCATTTTTTTAATGAATAGTGAAAAATGTTGTATTTTAATCCAAAACCAATTTTTAATATAATTTATTTATATGATTAGATTATCTTTTGAAGTAGTTTTAATGTTAAATTAGAATATATTTTTACCATTTAATCAAATAGTGGTCGTTGGAATTAATTTCACTTTGAAATTGGACTTAAACTATTGTCAATCTTTTGATACTTATTGTTTCATAAAAACACGCTATTTGCTCTGATAGCGGGAATTAATTATTAAATTAATTTAAGTAACTTATATGTTTTGAATTTTTTAAAATAGACATCATTTTTGAATTCGGAATATCAAATATAGCTTAAGGTGAAGTTTTGGTATTTTTCTGAAAAACATCAATTTTTGATGAATAGTGAAACCACTAAGTGGAACTTAAAAAACTGATTTTTCGTTTCAATGAAATATTACCACCTCTGTGTTTTGAATTTCAAAAATCCGACATACATGGTTGTCATTAAGAAGTAAAATGTGGTTCAATGGGATTAAAATAATTTTTTTGGTGAATAGTAACTTTTAAATTTTTAATCACGATTATAGGTAATTAGTGTAATTTAAGATAAGAATAATGTTTTAATAATATGAAATGAACATGACACATGTAATACCCTTATTGGATGTGTCATGGAAGACCAAGACAATCCATGGGTCAAATTGGGTAACCCATGGAGACACTTTGGATGGAAAATGACATTAATATCTTTTTATTTAATGTTAAAGTAAAAATGTCACAAACATGAGTTGTTTTAATAAAACAGTTTTTAAATGGAGTTATACAAGTCATAGTTTTGACTATAAATATTCACAAGAAAGATAAAAAGATTTCCTACATCATGATATTTTTTTTTATAATTTTTAGACATTAAATAAATTAAATTATTTATGACACCATGATGATGCAGCGATTACCACATTATTTAACGATTTAAATAAAATGAATATATAATGTCAAATATAAGACCTAAACATGTCAAAAACCTATTTGATGAGTGGATTTAGAACCCTTATCACATTATCCTCTAAATTTATAATTGTGGGACCTTTTTTATCCAAAAATCATTTTATAACAAAGTATCTTTTCTTAACTTTCCAAGAGTGCCCCTCCTCTCCTCTTATAAAAGGATCCCACCTCTACCACCTTACCCACACTTCCAAAGACTTTGTCTCGGCCAACCCCTGCCCATTATGTCTCTCTACATCCCTCTCTAACTCATAGAATCCTCAATGTTGGCAGAAGTCTTCCCAAGGAAGCCTTTGAGTCAAATCAAAAAGAGTTACCTGATTTAAAGGTAGTGTATTCTATTGTGTTCTTATGTATTATTTTTCTTCTCCAACCCCCTAAAATCTTTTTATTCATTTCTTTTGTAACAACACCAGTATCTTCCATATACTAAGATTTTGTTATAAGAAGTATTCGAGCTACACTTAGACACACTTACATCTAATGGTTAAAGAACATACTATTTCCGTGGATGGTGAATTTCCGTCTCACGAAATGATGATTGTTCAATATTCTTTTAACACCTTCAAAGGTGGCCATTAAGATGACACTATATTTATATATGAAATATAATATTTTTATGTTTTACTTGAGCTTCTGTTTTTTTTATTTATGGCATACCTTTATGGTTTCCATTATGGGTAAACGTGAGATCTTCATTTTAGGAAGTGCGGACTACCACCCCCTCAAAGTGATTTGATTCGTTAATGCCATATGTGAGACATATAAAGGATTTAATTAATGATATTATGTATGATATTATACTGGAATTATAATAAACCTTTGTATCATTATGATAATATTCCATAAAATATGAAATATAAATGAAAGTAGTGTTCATGTGTACGTATGGCTTACCATCTCCATGAACGGTGCATTTCATTTATTACCTCTAAACGTTATGTAATATTATAAATGCATGTATATACTGGATATATATGATATATACATCATGAGTATAACTCTAGATATAATTGATACATGAACAACTTGTAATTATAAAGATCATATTTTTGACTCAAGTACCAATGATCGTTAAAATGACCGTTATTAACTTAAATAATTGCATAGTGTTCATGACATGGTAATAAGTGATATAAAAATAATAATGAACATGAAAATGGTTCTTAAACAAGTATAAATAAACTCATGTTTATTATTCAGGATGTTAAAGAATGATCGAGTCAAGTCGGACCCGAGGTATGGGACTTCGTCTCAATCTCCTTTCATTGAGGAATATTTTGTTTTATACACAACCTTCTTTTATACGGTGTATAAACCCCTTTGAATTTTACGTTTATCCAAAAGGAGTCTTTTTTATACAAAGCGTTTTACTAAATGAAAAAAGGGAATGTTTTTTTCATACGTATGCGGTGACAACGACTTCTCCACCACCGTGACCATTATTTGAGTTTCAGCTTTCTCTACAAGCCATACATTTTTTAAAGAAAAATAAATACCATGTTTTACTTTTCATTTATTTTGGTATTGAAAATGGTTTTCATAATGTTTTTATATCAATGTGTTGTATTGATATCTTGTGATTGAAATGTGGAAACGTGATGTTTCCTTTATGCATGTTTTATGTGATACGATTATGTTATGGTTCTTGGGAATTTTTATGAAGAAGGGTGGTTCATTGAAAAACTAAGGGCAGGTGAGCCCAATATAGCTCTCCAATGCATTGGGTAACACGAAGGAGTTAAACTTTAAGGTTTCTCCGAAGATATTTAGGGAATATACTGTGATGGGTATTCCAAACATAACCAAGAGGGTTACTCCCTACGTAAGAATGTTATGAATGCCTCAAGTTACCTATGTCTTATGATTTCTATGATTTATTCTTGATTTGATGAGGTATGTTAAAGTGCTTATGTTTTATGAGTAGAGTATGATTTCATTGATTCTTATGTATACATGTTGTCATGTTTCCTTTCCATATTTTTATATCCTTTACTGAGATTTTTATGCTCATCCCATGTTTTTGAAATGTTTTTCACAGGTCAAGAGAAGGGTACATGATATGATGATAGTGTCAAAGAAGTTTCAAGAAGGAATCCATGTTTTATTTTAAATATGTTTCCGTTGATGGGAAAAAATGAATACTATCTTTTATTGTAACCACTTTGTTTAAATGTGGGATGTAATGCATGTTTTATGGTCTAATTCTCTAAAACTCTAAACCTGAAAAGATCCTCAAGGTTTATGTTTTAAAAAACTCAAGATTAAGTAAGGTTTATGTCTGGGGTCTTATAGTTGGTATTAGAGTTCGGTTTAGATAACTTTAGAAGTTAGCATTCTATTAAATGACTATCCAAAAATATTTTTTAGGGTCAAATTGAATGATATAGAATTTGAAGATTACCATGGGGATTCTCCTAAGATATTTATATGTTAAGAATGGTTTTTCATAGAGGGAATAGAATAGATTTTCTGGGAAGGCATACAGAGGGAAATGAACGTTAAAATCAGTATCCTGAGATGGTCAGAATCAGAACTAAACAGTTTGTTGCAGTGATGGCTCAGTTGACTCAAGTGAAAAATGTTGTTTGTTTTTATTGATGATATTTTGGTGTTTTCTAAAATTAAAGAGGAGAATGAAATTCATTTAAGTGTTATCTTGCAAACCTTAAAATAAAAGAAATTTTATGGGAAATTCAGCAAGTGTGAGTTTTGGTTGCAACAAATTTCTTTCCTTTGTCACATTTTTTCTAAAGATGTGATAACTGTTGATCCTGTAAAAAAAAGGTTGTGGAAGAATGGCCAAGACCCACAAATGTAACTGAGATTCGTAGCTTCCTTGTTTTGGCAGTCTATTACCGAAGGATTGTTAGAAATATTTCATGGTTATCTAGTCCAATGACTAAGCTAACTCGGAAGGGTGTTAGGTTTATCTGGACAAATGAATGTGATGATTTTTTTCAGGAATTGAAAAGAAGATTGGTGAATGCCCTAGTTTTGGAACTACCTTCCAGGAATGGTGAGTTTGTTATCTACAGTTATGCTTTATTGAAAGGACTTGGTTGTGTCCTAATGCAGAATGATCAGGTAATTGCTTATGCTTCACGTCAGTTGAAAACTGATGAGGTAAATTATCCTACACATGATTTGGAATTAGCTCCTGTTGTTTTCACTTTAAAAATTTGGAGGCATCATTTGTATGGAGTAAAGTGTGAAATATATACTGATCAAAAATGTTTAAAGTATATATTCACTAAAAATGAATTGAACATGAGATAGAGGAGATGGCTAGAATTAATCAAGGATTATGATTGTATAATTCATTACCACCCGGGAAAAGCAAATAAAGTGGCTGATGCTTTGAGTCGAAAAAGTAATGCTTCATTAACAATATTGCATATGGAATGTGATCCTTTGGTTAAGGATTTGATTAAATTTGGCATAGAAGTTTTTGGTGCAGGATGTTATGCTGTTTTGTTTCAGGTATCAGTGAAATCTTCTCTATCAGACAGAATCAAGCAAGCATAGAAGGAAGACAGTGAGTTTCAGAAAAAGGTAGAGCTGGTTCAGAAAGGTAAGTTGCCTGAATTCAACATTGATAATGATTGTGTTTTGAGATTTGGGAAGAGATTGTGTGTGCCTTGTGATTCACAGTTGAAGAGAGAGTTGTTATGTGAAGCTCGTAGTTCTCTGTTTTTAGTTCATCCGGGCAGTACTAAGAAGTACAGAGATCTGTGAGAGTATTACTAGTGGGATGGAATTAGAAGAGATATTGCTGATTTTACAGTGAAGTGTTTGACTTTTCAATAGGTTAAAGCAGAGCGGAAGTTACCGAAAGGGATGCTTCATCCTTTACCAGTTCCAGAGTGGAAATGGGAAAATATATCCATGGACTTCGTTGTGGGATTTCCGAAGACACCTTGAGGTAATAATGCAATCTGGGTTATTGTTGATCGCTTGACTAAATCTGCTCATTTCCTTGCTATACGAGATACTTTTTCCTTAGATCAACTTTACCGTTTGTATCTTAAAGAGATAGTCAGGTTACATGGAGTTCCTCTCTCCATTGTATCTGACTGTGATCTTAGGTTCACTACTAACTTTTGGAAAGGCCTTCAGAAGTCGTTGGGTACTAAATTAAATTTTAGTACAGCTTTTCATCCTCAATCAGATGGGCAGTCAGAATGAACAATTAAGACTTTGGAAGATATGCTATATGCTTGTTTGATGTATTATCAGGGAATTTGGGACCAACATCTTTCTTTGGTTGAATTTTCATATAAGAACAGTTTTCATTCCAGTATACAGATGGCACTATTTGAGGCGTTATATGGGAAGCGGTGTCGAACTATAGCTTTCTGGGATGAAGTGGGAGAAAGGAAGTTTATGGGACCAGAATTGGTAGAAGAGTTGGCAGAAAAAGTTTAGCTGATATAGAAACACATGAGAACAGCTCGGAGTAGGAAGAAGAGTTATGCGGACTACAGGAGGATGGATCTCTCTTTTGAGGTAGGTGATCATGTTTTTCTCAAAGTCTCACCATGGAAAAGTGTGATGCGATTTGGTAAGAAAGGAAAGCTATGTCCAAGGTTCATTGGACCATATGAAATTCTGGAGAGAGTTGGATCAGTTTCTTACCGAGTGGCTTTACCTCCGAGTTTATCTCAGGCACACAATGTTTTTCATGTTTCAATGTTAAGGATGTACATGCTAGATCCATCTCATGTTTTGAGTCCATAGGTAGTTTAGTTGGAAGAGAACATATCTTATGAGGAACAAACGGTCCAGATTATTGACCACATGGAGCAAGTGTTACTGAATAAGGTGATTCATCAGGTAAAGTTTTTGTGCAAAAATCACATGATGGAAGAGGCAACATGGGAATCTGAAAATGCAATGAGGGATAAATACCCCCACTTATTCGATAAGTAAATAAATTGCGGGGACAAAATTTTCTAAATGGGGGAAGGATGTATCATCCCAAGTAAGTAATGAATAATGGATATTTTTATCTATGTCTATTAATGAATTAGATAGTGTTCTAGAGGCTTAAAATGGGAATAAATCCAATCATAAGCATGGAATACACTAAAATTTTTAAAAGATGGTTTTACTGCCTTTTGATGGAAAAACAATTTTTAAATCAAAATTTTGACAACTTTATAAGTTATATTTGTCAAAATAAACTTATTCTTTATGATTGAGACATTGAAACTTACTTTGGGTAAATTTTTGGTGTTTTTCTGATAAAGTTCATTTTTTTAATGAATAGTGAAAAATGTTATATTTTAATTCAAAACCTCTTTTTAATCTAATTTATTTATATGATTAGATTATTTTTTGAATTGGTTTTAAAGTTAAATTAGAATATATTTTTACCATTTAATCCAATAGTGGTCGTTGGAATTAATTTTACTTTGAAATTGGACTTAAACTAGTGTCAATCTTTTGATACTTATTGTTTCATGAAAACACGCTATTTGTTCTGACAGCGGGAATTAATTATTAAATTAATTAATTTAACTTATATGTTTTGAATTTTGTAAAATAGACATCATTTTTGAGTTCGGAATATCAAATATATCTTATGGTGATGTTTTGGTATTTTTCTGAAAAACTACAATTTTTGATGAATAGTGAAATCACTAAGTGGTACTTAAAAAACTGATTTTTCGTTTAAATGAAATTTTACCACCTCTGTGTTTTGAATTTAAAAAATCTGACATACATGGTTGTCATTAAGAAGTAAAATGTGGTTCAATGGGATTAAAACAATTTTTTTGGTGAATAGTAACTTTTACATTTTTAATCGCGATTAGAGGTAATTAGTGTAATTTAAGGTAAGAATAATGTTTTAATAATATGAAATGAACTTGACACATGTCATACCCTTATTTGATGTGTCATGGCCGATCAATACAATCCATGGGTCAACTTGGGAACCCCATGGAGCCACATTGGAAGGAAAATGACGTTAATATCTATTTATTTAATGTTAAAGTAAAAATGTCACAAACATGAGTTGTTTTACTAAAACAATTTTTAAATGGGGATATACAAGTCATATTTTTTACTATAAATATTAATTAGAAAGCTAAAACGATTTCCTACATCATGATATGTTTTTTATAATTTTTATACATTAAATAAATTAAATTATTTATGACACCATGATGATGCAGCGATTACCACATTATTTAACGATTTAAATAAAATGAAAATAAAATGTAAAATATAAGACCTACACTTGTCAAAAACCTATTTTATGGGTGGATTTTGAACCCTTATCACCTTATCCTCGATATTTATAATTGTGGGACCTTTTTTATCCGAAAATAATTTTATAACAAAGTATTTTTTTTCTTAACTTTCCAAGAGTGCCCCTCCTCTCCTCTTATAAAAGGCCCCCACATCTACCACCTTACCCACACTTACAAAGCCTTTGTCTCGGAAAACACCTACCCATTTTGTCTCTCCACATGCCTCTATAACTCCTAGAAGCCTCACTTTGGGCAGAAGTCTTCCCAAGGAAGCCTTTGAGCTCAAATCAAAAAGAGTTACCCGATTTAAAGGTAGTGTCTTCTATGGTGTTCTTATTTTTTATTTTTCTTCTCCAACCGCCTAAACTCATTTTATTCATTTCTTTTGTAACAACACCAGTATCTTCCATATACTAGGATTTTTTTATAAGAATTATTCGGGCTACACTTACACACACCTACATCTAATGGTTAAAGAACATACTCTTTCTGTGGATGGAGAATTACAGCCTCACGAAACGATGATTGTTAAATATTCTTTTAACACCTTCAAAGGTGGCCATTAAGATGACACTATATTTATATATGATATATAATATGTTTATGTTTTACTTAATCTTCTGTATTTTTCATTTATGGCATACCTTAAAGGTTTCCATTATAGGTAAACGTGATATCTTCATGTTAGGAAGTGCGGACTATCGCCCCCTCAAAGTGATTTGATTCATTAATGCCATATATGGGACGTATAAAGGATTTAATTAATGATATTAAGTATGATATTATACTGGAATTATAATATACCTTTATATCATTATGATTCCATTCCATAAAATACGAAATAGAAATGAAAGTAGCGTTCATGCGTATGTACAGCTTACCATCTCCATGAACGGTGCATTTCATTTCTTACCTCTAAACATTATGTAATATTATAAATGCATGTATATACTGGATATATATGATATATACATCATGAGTATAACTCTGTATATAATATATACATGGACAACTTGTAATTATAAGGATCATATTTTTGACTCAAGTACCAATGATCGTTAAAACGACCGTTATTAACTTAAATTATTGCATAGTGTTCATGAAATGGTAATAAGTGATAAAAAAGGAATAATGAACTTGAAAAAGGTTATTAAATAAGTATAAATTAACTCATGTTTATTATTCAGGATGTTAAATAACGATCGAGTCAAGTCGGACCCGATGTATGGTACTTTGTCTCAATCTCCTTTCATTGAGGAATATTTTGTTTTATACACAACCTTCTTTTATACGGTGTATAAACCCCTTTGACTTTTACGTTTATCCAAAAGGACAAATTTTTATACGAAGTGTTTTACTAAATGAAGAAAGGGAATGTTTTTGTCATATGTATGCGGCGATAATGACTTCTCCACCGTTGTGACCATTATTTGAGTTTCGACTTCCTCTACAAGCCGTACCTTTTTTAAAAGAAAAATAAATTCCATGTTTTACTTTTCTTTTATTTTGGTATTGAAAATGATTTTCATAATGTTTTTATATCAATGTGTTTTATTGATATATTGTGATTGAAAAGTGGAAATGTTATGTTTCCTTTAGGCATGTTTTATGTGATACGATTATGTTATGGTTCTTGGGCATTATTATGAAGACGGGTGGTTCTGTGATAAACTAAGGGCGGGTGAGCCTGATATAGCTCTCCAATGCATTGGGTAACGTGAAGGAGTTAAACGTTAAGGTTTCTCTGAAGAGATTTAGGGAATATACTGGGATAGGTATTCCAAACGTAACCAAGAGGGTTACTCCCTATGTAAGAATGTTATGAATGCCTCAAGTTACCTATGTCTTATGATTTCTATGATTTATTCGTTATTTGATGAGGTATGTTAAAGTGATTATGTTTTATGAGTAGAGTATGATTTCATTGATTCTTATGTATACATGTACTAATGTTTTCTTTCCATATTTTTATATCCCTTACTGAGCTTTTTATGCTCATCCCATGTTTTTGAAATGTTTTTCATAGGTCAAGGGAAGGGTACATGATATGATGATAGTGTCAAGGAAGTGTCAAGAAAGAATCCATGTTTTATTTTAAATATGTTTCCGTTTATGGGAAAAAATGAATACAATCTTTTTTTGTAACCACTTTGTTTAAATGTGGGATGTAATGCTTGTTTTATGATCTAATTATCTAAAACTCTAATCCTGAAAAGGTCCTCAAGGTTTATTATTTTAAAAACTCAAGATTAAGTAAGGTTTAAGGCCGGGGTCTTATAATGATTCTCCCAATTTCAGCTGAATTCTAACATGCAAGCTCTCACTATATCCTCTAAAACATGGATAGCCTGCATGGGTTTTCGACCAGTCTGGGAGTAAAATGTTGTACACATCCATAAATAGGTTATAATTCATCCTTTAAACCCCTCCAAAACCATTATTTGATCCAAGAATCATAGTCAACGACAGTTTTTGGGTACCCCAAGAAGCCAAATGATTTTGAAATTAATCATTTCCCCTAAACTCTATAGCAAACTCTACTACCTGATGACCTGAAAGTCTGTCATCTTGGAAATCTGGTCAAAAATCACCTAGATAGGGTCGTTTCCTATTTCAATACAAGTAATCCTTATCAATAAATAAATTGATATTCCATAACATTTATTTTCTTGGATATTAAAAGGTTGATTATAGCCCATAAGAATATAGTGTTTACCCTTTACCTACTAACATCTGAGGCACAAAGATAAAAACTCAGTAATGCTCTGCTTGATGAAAACCCACAAAAAATATCCATTGAGGGTTCTTGTACATATTTACAACACCTGTATATATAGATAATGTAGTGGTATGTTACTACCTCGACACCTCTTCACGCAATGTGACTGTAACTACAATCCAAACCTAGAAAAAGATGATGTTCTCCCACCTTCAGAAAATATATCTACTATATCTAATGAGGATATCTAGTCATGAAAAACCTCACAATCAATGTCTTAAGAGTGTGAATATCTCACTTTCATAATTTATAATGGAGTCACTACCATCAACCGAAGATAAGACCTTACCCTATCCTTTACTAGGGTCAACTATAATAAGGTCAACTTCTCATACACATCCTCCACCCAGGGAGAATGCCATTTCTTGATAAGGGAATATATATCCATATGGCCTTTACCTAAAGTATAGACTATCTTGAATTAACAGTCTTGTAATAACTCCCACAAACACAACTATATCAAGTTAAGATCTCATTGATTGAAGATGTAATTGAGACCCTGGTGGTCTGAGTAAATAAATAATCAATCTCCCAAAAGATAATTCATCCACATATTCAAGGCGATGACTACCACTACCAACTCTAATTCATGAGTCGCATAGTTTAGATCATCAAGTCTTGACTACCTCGACCCTTATATGATCACTGCCTTCCTCTTCTTCATCATAAAATCAATCAGAAATCTAGAGACATCACAAAAACCAACATACTCAATGCCATCCTTTGATTGTATCAACAGAGAAAAACTATTCAACCTTAGCCTCAACTCCTTAAAGGATCCTTAACACTTATCTTCCCTAGTAAATGTCTAACCATTCTGAAACAAGGTATTTTAAGGGGATGTAATCCTATAAAATCTTACCATGAATCTCTTATAGAGCCTAGAAAAACCTAGAAAACTCTAAACCTATGATACACTCTTTTATATACCTTGAGTAAGAAATATATCAATCTACATTGGATCCATAGCTAAAACATTCTTAGATATAAAATTCCCCCTAAAGTGAAACTAAAAGGTCCAAAGTTGAAACATTAAGTGATTACCATAAATATGGGTCTCCTAAATTAATTCTATAACCATCATAAAATGCTTTCCATTGTCCTTCACATACACAAAGTATATTATAGTTTCATCGAGGAAGATAATTATGAATCAGTCCATGTAAGACTAGAAGATGTGGTTCATAATAGTCTTGAACATGGTAGGGGTATTATTCAAACCAAAAGACACCACCGAAAAATATATTGTTCATCGTGACATGGGAATGTTTTATTTGTAATATCATCATTTAGAACTCTCTTCTAGTTGTAGTAGATCACAATATTGATCTTTTCAAACCATCTTTAACCTTTTAACATGATTAAGATTTCATCAATCCTTGGAAAGGGTTTTTTATCATAACCTAATTTAGGTAATTATATTCAACTTAAATCCTCAACCAAATGTCCACCATTTTTCAAGAACCGCACTGGAGAAACCATAGAGGATACATTGGGTCTAAAAAACCTTTCTTAAGAAGGTGTTATAATAGCACCCTCATCTCCTCGAGCTTATTAGGGGTCATCTAATATGACGAAAAATATATTATCATTTCCCCTAGATGTAAGTAGATATATACAGAATTACATATTCTGCAACATAAATACTCCCAAAACATCTTTTGGGAATATTTGCATATATTCCAACACTATCTCAAGAACCAAGATTTCTGAATTTCATGTTTCACTAAGGTCCAAAATCACCATATGATGGGTGATATGTTGTAGCTCCCTGCTCTCGAGCTCCACTCGCTCAGACATAATATCTTTTTCATCCATGAAGGATAATCTCATCCCATCAGTACACGTACATCTAACTCTCTAGTGATAAAAATTTACCATAGAACACATTGTGTACATTCAGTTCATACTTAGAATGAATTCATATGGTTTCTTCAAAATGATCAAGAGTTCCCAAGGGAAAATATCTCCACTAAACGCCAACTCCCACTACCAGATGGTGTTGAAAATAGAAGAGTCACTCCAAATAGTTACCTTCATCCATAGATAATGTTCCAAATAGTCCATAAGGATATATAACTTTGGAAAAAGAGATATAGAGGTGAATTAATGATTTATTCTTATGTTTATATGTAAATGATAAATAGTAGAAAAGACAAAAAACATATCTCAAATCATCTCATATGAAGCCTGGTCCTAACCCCCCATAGCCTACAATATTCCTATCCATCGATCACCATCTCTCTTATCTTTTCATGGGCCACATGGTGGTGGTGGATGGAGAAGGTCATAGAGTCAACCACAATCATAAGATCATCCTCCTAGAGTTATACCTACTCTATTATAAACACATCCTACAAGGGGGTTTCCCTTACCCCACCATTGAGATCCCTGATCATGGAGTTTCCTTTACTATGGAAGTTCATCCATAGTCTTTCTACCTTCCTCAGCATGATGGGTATGTTAATATCAATCCATGTGACCTCACGTATCACAATAAAATATTCACCCCTCTCCAGGATAATTGGATCCTTTATGGGAACCATATATTGTGGATCCACATATTTGAGTCCCAGTATGAGTCTTCCTTCTCTATCAAGACTTTATTGATTGTTTCCTATTATTATCTATATTTGGACAATCCATATAGTTCCTACTATTGGATACAACTTCTCTACATCCCTCTATTAAAAACTTCTCTCTGACTAAGGTCAACACACGCACTCTAATATATGTAAAATTTAAAGGGATTCCATGTTACCTTGGATGTATCTAAGAAGGCCCTTCTCAAACATCTATGACCAAAAGTATCCACCTCACACCATGTAAAGGGAGTTGTGAATGAGTTCAATAAACCACTAAGAATTCTCAAAAACTAATATATCTCTTCTTTTAAGCTCAAGAAACTCCTGGATAAGCATAGTGGGTAATCCTGAAGGATATTAGTCATTAAGGAACTATTATCGAAAGTCTATCTAAAAAAGGTTCACCTCATCATGGTTTTGAGTCATCATTCCCCAATAACTCCCTAGTTATCTATAAAAATACAGGTAATAAGTGTAACTTTCTGATCATATGGTGTTCGCACAAGTTAGAAAATCCAAATCACTACCTTAAGCCAATCTTATACTCCCTGAGGGTCTAGATCAATGTGAAACCTCAGTAGTCTCTGTCAATGGAAATAGTGTAATTTTCTAAACCTACGCATACATTTGACCTAACCTACCTGAACTATTAGCTTCTCAATAGGTTGTTGGAACTGCGCTATTCATTCCTAGTGAAAAAACCTCTTGAGTAGGTCCCTAGAATGAGGCCTCATAACTCAAATGATCATCACTATGATCCAATATTGGTATTAAACCTGGTTATCATCCCGTAGGTTTCCTGAGAGTTATGAGACATACCATGGTTATATGAACATATCTAGGAATATGACTCAAAAATTACATGAAAGTAAAAAAGACAAGATACTATATTATGAATGTACCATGGGTCTACCTACAACTGATGTCTTGTAATTTTGAGTCAACAAGTAGGTCTACAGAGTCCTGCTATATGGATAAATCATTCACCGCAGCATCACTGAATTCTCAAACCTATGAGCCAAAATCAAGACACTAGGAAACCATTTTCCTAAGTTTCCGACCAAGCATCATAATATTTAAAACCCCAATTACCCAACCTCACCTGGAAGTAATCTAAGTGTGACAACCTAAGCCTAACTCAAATAGTTTATGTGCTAGAAGAAAGTTCTAATAATGGATAACAATAAAATATGAGAACTTATCCTAATGTACTTGTACACACACACATGACATACTCCTTATGATAGTGTAGAGGTATAAAGAAATTGAAAACCATATAGAGTACAATAAATTCATGAAAAATCATCTAGGAATACATCAGGAGTGAAACAAGGTAATATAAAATATATAAAGGGGAAAAATATATTCCCAACCCGAAATGAGGTATCAACCTGACAATTATTAGAATAGAAAATGACATTGAAAAGAGACCACTTCAAAATCACAATGTTTGACCACAAAACATGGGAAACACCGCCAACTACTATTATAATCATATTTATTCACCACTGTTCTTTATGCCATCTTTACGAGACAGGACATGTGTGGGAATAGCTCGTGTAGGTGTGAGTGAATACATACATTGTAGGATTACCCTAAAACCATGATAGAAGCAATAGTGTAAATATAGTAAATCTAATCAACCCATAAAGTAAGATGTTTAAGAATTCCCAACATCAAATATGATCAAAAGAAACCCAAGTTAGGAGATAATGGGGATCTCTATCTCAAATCCATCTAAAAATTTTGATTCTACATGAATCTCAAAAGGTCCCACCACAAATGCCAAAACACATCACATGCCCTCGTAAGATACAAAGTGTAAGATCTTTTACTTTATTATTTGTAACATAATCAAGGTATAACTATCTCTTAGTCTAACATCTCACAAAACCTCTCTAGAATGAATATATAGGTCCAACAACATACTATTGTGTGACACAACAGAGGGAGTACTACTCCAATGGAGGACCCACACACATATACAATTCAATAATGGCGATTACACTCAATATATAGATGACTTTAACCCTTATAATATTGGGGAGTTTTATCTCTACATTTATATAGGATATTTTGGACCCGCACACTACAGATACAGGGAAGTACCAACCCAGATAATACTCTGATAAATATACCCGATCATTTTCACTGACTAAGGATCATTGACAGAACCATCCTTTTCATCCCACATTGCATTCTATATGATATTCTGATATGAAGGTTACTGTCAAATCCTATATAAAAAACTAATAAGGATAGGATACTCATGGTTCTAAATCTGCATAGTGGAGAAGAAGATATGCAAGGAAGAAGTTCATTGGAGAAGTACACAATGTTTATATAGTGCATCATGGCTTTTGAATCCTTCTAAAGTCCTAGGAATTTTCTCCCCTACTCACAGCTCGAGAATACATGTCACACTACATGTCACATCCTCAGGGGTAAACGACATGTAAGTCCACCCATAGTTCAGGGCATGTGCAGCTGGTACATGGATTACCTACCTGGGTAGGGTCATATGTTGCGTGGGACCATCCACACTACATGTGATTCTTTACTAATTCAAAACCCTACCCATCATAAGAATCATAAAAAATTCTATGTTTTTTCTAGAGAACATGGAATTTAGTAGGTTTTATTATAGGTACTGAAGTCGGGTCACTACAATATTTCTCAATCTATTATTTCCATCACCAAATCCTCTATTAGACTCACCCTAATCCAAAAAAAACAAACTTTTATGCCTCCAAAAATCAATTTTCAAACCACAAGTATCCATATATCAAGACTCTAGTTTCCCATGTGTGGTTTTTTGAGCCTCTTATCTTCAATTCTAATCCAGAATCCATGAATCTATCACCCATAACCTAAAAAACACTTCGATTCATCCACTAACTGTTAATTCTATAACACCCGAGACCTGAATTCCACTCATCAGTACCCTGGGCTTGCTGGGTTACAAGGCCTAGAGGTTTTCTCCCTGAATTACAGAGGCTTCTAACTAGATGTGGGAGACAAAGTGTGTCAGTGGGGAGAATATTCCCACATCACTAGAGTATACACAATGTAATATCAATAATATACCAATAGTGGAAGAATATAAACAAGAATTCAAATGATGACTAAACAATACAAGAATATATAACAATCCATAAGTGTCCCATATATAATCATGATAATAATTCATGTCATAAGTTTATTGAAACATCCAAAATAGGAATATAACCACAATCCATGATATATGTTTCAAAATACCAAAAATGAACAAATTTGTTATCTCTAAATAGCATTGTGATCCTCACCTCAGTCTTGTGATCCCCAACTAATAAGTAGTAATGAAAAACCAATGTTATGAATCATTCCCCTATCCATACCTTTATTCATGTAATCTATTTGTGTAACCCAAGGGTGGCCCAAATAGGGTGTGATAAAGTATCCCTGTATGAAACCACCTAAGAGTCTATAAAAATCCAGGTTCTGAAATATAATAATCTATACAATGAAATAACAATAGGTATGATGGAACCAAAAGTATAGTTCCCTTGGAATGTAACCACTATAGGAAAGTGATACAAAATAGCCTTTTGAGTCTCATTGTAAAAAAAATTAAATCTTCTAACAAAGTAGCCACAAACAAAATAATAATCATTAAGACATTATCTTACTTCCATTGATATCCTTTTCACATGGCCTTATTATTTAATGAAACCATACAAACAACCCAAGGCCTTTCCATACAACTGTCCATGTCAAAATTCTCATGTTTTTTCTATATAAGGATGTGAATCGCATTTCTACGACCACATAGTAACAACCAAAGTGTCCATCCATGAAGGTTCATAACCAAGGGGTCAAAGACCAAGGCTTACCTGTTATGCCTAAGGATCGTCTCTATGGAAACTCGATATAGGAACTGGTTAGAGTTCTAGGATCATGTCATACAAAACATGTCCTATGTGAGTCCATGCAAGGTGGGTCCACGGGGTAGCAAAGTACGAGGCATCCCAGGAAATAAATACTCAAGGAGAATCACTATCCAAGGTGTTCACTACTGTATTGAATATCGATGGAGATCCATTCAGGGAATCTTTACAATCATTCATTCATTTCATACCATTTTCATGAATTATACATGTTTGTACCCTATCACATAATCCATTCACATTCAACTATGTCACATGGGTATACCCACCAATTTTTCTCCTTTAACATTTAAATATATCACAAGGGTAAACCCACCGATGAGAATTTTTATATTTTAGACATTTAATTCAATCAAACATGGAATAACATGATGACACATGGTAAGGAGGTATTATATCTCTTAAGAAATTAACTCAGTTCCATTTAATCCTGATTAAGCTTCCTACATGTAGGAGAGTCAATAACAAACCCCTTGGGTGGTTCATAAAAGGTCAAAACCAACGAAAAGTCATGGAACACCCCATTGGTGGTCGTGGGTTAGGGAAACAACCACCAATGTTTCTCGAAGGAACCTATTTCTATCCCCAATAGGTCCTATGTCATTTATTTCAAATTATCATTTCAAATTTGGGGTTTCAGTAGAATGTATTTTGGGAGGCATAAGGGTTAATAGTTGTATAAAGCCCCAAAACTCAAAAGAATGGTACAGAACACCTACCTTAGATCGGTAGTGCTCATCCAATATCAGTTCATGATTCAACTTGGATTGGTATAAATCATAAGAAAAGATTAATGAAAATAAATTAGGGCATATTATCCTAAATAAAAATATTATATCTGATAGACAGAAGAATAGAGAAAGGGTAAAATGGAATGTAGATCATATTGATGTTGATTTAATGAGACAAACCACACTTGATTAGGAAATTGGTGGAGAATCAAATTCAAATCCTTGTTTATCCACTAAAGGAGAGCTCTCAAACCCTTACTTTAATGTACATAGAAAGAGAAATGAATTTAGGTAATACATTTGATTTTAATTAGATTAAAATCATTACAATTTTCAAAATTCTTCGGGTTTCATGGTTTAGGTGCATAGTTTGGAAAACTCTACCACATATGCCCATATTCATTTAGGCAAAGGGGAACACACACTGTTTACATATAGTTTAGAAACCATGAAAAAAACCACTTTCACATTCATTGCAAACTACAGAACTAGTTGTATGGTTGTGTGGCCCATTACACTAAGTTTGTCCAAACTGTGGAGCCTACATCTTCTCATAGTCCACCCCTCAAACGGGTTTTTAAACCATTTGTCTATCCCCCATGGTTTACACAATATATAAGACTTGACTAAAACACTCTAAAAATGGGTTCTAGGATTTGAACAATCCCTAGACAGCACTAAAACCTCTATGACCTCAAAGGTAATTTAAATTAGGCTATATTTAAAAACATAATCTAAAACATAAGGGAGATGTACCTTATAAAAACTCATGGGTTCTTAGAATCTTCCCCCTTAAATAAATTCATCCTTGAATTTCCTTTTTAAGGATGGTGTGATTTACCAGTTAATAACTCTAGCCACTAATTATGTTTGTCAGCCTCTTGATTCGATGTCTCATCTTGTAAGTGATCATGTTACCATAACACCCATACTAGAAGATATGACTTGCCTCAAAGAACCTTTATGCTCCTATCAACAATACGATTATGATGCTTTTGAAAGGATTCATCAACTTAAATCTCAACCTCTTCGATTTGACAAACATGAGATGGGTTCTAATGATAATGGTGACGATGAGATATGTGTAAGATGTCATGCATGGCTCGGTACCTCTAAGGTAAGTGAAATTGATAGGCTGCTGACTTGACTCTCTCTAGTATCTTGAATATCTCGATATATAAGGATGAATGTTTACCCAGCCTACTGATTTGTCTATGTACCAGCCTCGGTGAAACATGCATGAAAAAATAATCCCAAACCTCAAACACTATAGGTCATCTGTAGTGATTGTATTATTATTTCTATCGAGACTATACAAAATCCATCAATTTATAAATCAACTGGACCTACTTAAAATTTTCCTCCATAAGACGTGGTCCTAGTAAAACTACCTTGTAACACCCTGACCCCAATTACCCAGAGTTGTGCATTATTAAATATCATTGGCATGATCACAAATGATCAAGTCTCAAAAGACCGATTAGTTTAGTAGCCTTGGAAACACTAGATACATTCATAAAGTTTACAATACATCATAAATTGAAAACTGCAATAACATCTTATCTCCACACTCAGATCCCCTTATACTATCCTTGAAGGTCATTCATAAAATACTTCTTCAGATCCTGGGAAAAATAAAACCTAGAAAGGGGTGAGCTCAAGTGCCCAGTAAGGATAACAATATAGCGAAAAGTTTCATAAATACGCATAAACATTTAAGTCAATGTATAACAAAAAAATCTTTTAAACATGAACTTCAGCATAATATGGTAGAAATAAAATGAAATAATTCCATTTACTTATTCACAAGGGTATTCTACTAGTTGAAAAATCACATGCAATATCAATAACCACTTTCATAATGATGGAATGCATAATGCGAGACTATCATAACCATGTACTCAAGGCCTCGTTCCAAGACTAAAAATAAGATTTTGTCAAGGCCTCATGCCAAGACACTAGTTTGTCTCATGAGACCTACCGATGCATAGAGGAGTTGTGGCGGGCTCCACCCGTCACTTACTAAGTCCAATGCATTCTTCATATGAACAGGTTTAAACATTACATAAACATTCATATGAAAACTAGCATATGAAATGTAAATCCTTTCTCCATAACCCATGAATAGTATAAAATTAACACATCCACAGTTAAACATATCACAAAACCTTAAATAAAATATGGAAGTTTTGTATCATAATAAATCAACTTCAAATAAGCTTAAAATCCATCAAAGGATGTTGACATAGATGAAACCAAAACTATTTGAGAGAAATATCTCTTTTTTTGAAATCATTTAAAAGTCAAATAATTATAAAATAAAGCATTTACTTTTAAAATATATTTATAATCTTGTAAGGGAAGCTTCAAAGATTTTAGTATTGTGGAAAATAGTCGCACCCGTTGTATAAGTTAAAAAAAGACATTCTTACCTTAATTTGTCGAAATGGTTAAAAAGGTCCTTGTTTGGAAAATGACGTAAAGATTCCTTTATAAACTTCTTATAAAAAGTATAACAAGGGTATAAATGACTTTAAACCATATTCTGTAAAATAGTAACAATGTTTTGAAACACATTTTTAAGAAATATGGATGTTGATGATAAAGAGGTCCCAGTAGATAATTTTGTATAAACAATCTCAGATAATGGATAGATTGTGAAATAAAGACATACCTTTTACTTTTCCTTGTTTGAGGGTAGTTTAACCTCCTGTATAACGGTGAAATAATTTTTATTAAATTATAAAATAATCATATACATTAATATGATATCATATATGATCTTTTAACATTGATTTGTTAATAATATCTTAGTATTATCATCGTTTCGGGTGTTAACATACTCGTTTTCTTTTATATATTTTGTTACATAAGCCGTGTTTATTATGGATAGGTTGTATCTTATTTATATCCAGAATTATATCAAGTCCTTAAACATTATTTTTAATCATCAAATGAGAATCCTAATTTCATGGATACGATGGGGAATGAATCTCATCGCGTTCGTGGAGACGGTGGTCCGTACGTACGCACGAGCGACAATATCATTATTTCAATATTTAAATAATATATAATTGGATGGTATACCATATATATAGAATCATTATCATGTTATATTTAATATTTAAATCAATTACATATCATTATCAGACCCATACAAATAATAATGTTTTTGAATAACAATTACACCACGACGTGGAGACGGTAAGCCGTACATACGCACGTATGGTGACATGTCATTCAAAGGATGGATAGAATACTGAATATATTTGTACCATATTTATAATAACATCACATTATATAGAATATACTGGAGTTAATATTTTATAAAGGAAATAACAAATAAAGAAGAAGTTGAAGAAGAAAGGAACTTGAAAAAGGGTGGTGAAAACATTACCTTTTCTTAGGGTTCTTCCATTTGATTTGATCAAAATGGCTCTGTAGGTTGGTTTTCTGTTCAAAATAAGGCCTCTAGGTAGAAGTGATGGAAGTTCAGAGAGTATTTGGGCAGTTTTGGCTGAACCAAAAGGCTTAGAAGGTGTGAAGAATTGGTTAGAAATTGTGTCCTTCTATAAGGGGGAGGAGGGGATCTTTAGGAAAAACTTAAAGTATTAATTTATAATAAATTAATATTCACTTTATGATGTATCCAAAGTAGATTATTCAAAGTATAAGGTGGTTATGGGTCTAAATCCATTCATAAAATATATTTTATACAGGTTTGGGTCATTATATTAACCTTATCTTTTAGTTTTAACTCTTAGTTAATTATATTGACATTTACCATGTCACTTCGTATTTTTATATTATATAGTTAATAAACATACTATATACATCCAAGATAACCCCAAGTGGTAAATTAATGATACACCTATTATGATATAATTCCTTTGGCCGATCCTTAGATTTTCAGAAATATAATATCAATTAATAATATAATATTTTTTTAAAAAAAATCATTTATGTCAATTTTGATACCATTCAATAATTGATCTTTATTATAGTCATAAAAACGTTATTAAGTCAACAAAAAATAAATTAATTTGTCCTAACATGTCATATTAAACAATAAAATTCGTGTATGTCATCAAAACTTTCAAATTATATTTATTTTAACAATTATAATACCAATAGTTCGATTCTTTCATTAATAAGAAAAATACTTCATCATTATTGTGCCATAAATAAATTTAATTATTTAACATCTAAAAATTATAAATAAAATACCATTATGTAGGAAATATTTTTATCTTTCTAATGAATATTTATAGTCTAAATTATAACATATATAACCTTATGTAAAGTTTTTTTTCTAAAAGATATATGCTTATGTGATTTTTGTATTTACTTTAACTTAATTAATATAAAGTGTCCTTATCACTTACAAGTGGCTACATGGGGACCCAAAATCGACCCAAATATGCCCATGGTCGGACATGTATCAGCCAATAGGGTTAGGACATGTTTTAGGGTAAATTAATATTATTATAATATTATTTTTTACCCTTATTTACTGGATTTACCCTTTAACCATAGTAAATAAAATATTTACCGAAGTAATTATTCAAAATGTCTAAAAATAAAATTTACCTATTTAAAAAATTTGGACTTCATGATTCCAAATATGGAATCCATATTTCTAAATTCAAATCATAGAAGTGGCAAAAATTAATTTAAAATTAATTCCCGTTGTTAAAACAAAAAACGTGTTTTTAAGAGATAATAACCATCAAAAGATTAACAATTGTTTATGTCCGGTTTTAATGTGAAACTATTTAAAATGAACAAAATTGTATTAAATGGTAAAAATATATTCTAAATATACTTTAAATACACTCAAATTAATAATTTATCACTATTAATTATTTTTATTAAAAAGTTGTTTATAAATAAAATTTAGTAATTTTCACAATTAATCAAAATATAAAAGTTATCTGAAAAGTACCAAAATTTTACCCTAGGATAATTTCGATATTCAAAATCCAAAAATGTAGTCCATTTTGAGAGATAAAATTTATAAAATTTCAAAAAGTGGGTATTACTATTTATAACGTCTACTTTGATTGGTCATGGTGTGTTAGAATCTCAAAGTTGCGTACAATGTAAGCTATTGCATTATTCAAAGGGAAACGTACAATGGAATTTTGGGGTATTACATTCTACCCTCCTTCAATAAATTTTATCCTCGCAATTTGAAAATTTTCTTCAAAAATAAAAGGTTTAAAATAGAAAATATCTTTTTGGGAAAACCCACATTGGAAATTGGGTTAATAAGATTTAGTCTTAATAAGAGGAAAAGAGAAATGAAAGAGTCACCACCAAATTAAGATCTCGATTTGGAGAACATTGGTGGAAATTTGAGACTCATAATTGAAGGAAAAACATAAATATTTATAGGGAGTGATTGAGGTCATTAGTCACAAACAATTGTAGAATTGAGGGCCTCAAAGCCATCAATCTATGATGATTTAAAATATCATTGGTTCAACAAAACATAAGGTATTAGGATAACACATTTTTTATTTTAATATCCCTTACCTAATTTTTATGAATTAATTTCTTCATATAATAAGAGAAGAAGAAAAATATATACTTGACAAGTAGAGTCCCATCCTTTAACTAATTTCTACTACAAACTCATCTTTCACTCTAAAAGATAATAGAACATAAAAATAATATTCTATTTATCCTACTCATATATGGTTCAAAAAATGAATTTATAATTTATCTACCAGAATTTTTTTTTAAATACTACATTATTCAACCCAGTACATCGTGTGGGCTGGTGGTAGGTGATACACCCTTTCCGCCCTTCGGTTTTGGGTTCAAGTCTTGCGGACTTACGGGATGCGACAGGTTGCCGCCCAACCTCCGGGTTGTCCTTTTATGGAAATCCAAAAACAATCTCAAAATAGAATTATCCAAAATAATTTTGTCCAAACTCATAGTAAAAAATATATATGGAAGGTAAATATAATATAGATCCTTTTTACCACATAATAATATATGAATATCTTTATCATGTATTCTTTTAAAACACTGAAACATCCTGAATTACCATAAAACCTTATTGATTACATTCATTCTCCCTTATTCCTTATAGAATACTGGATATACTTTGTCCATCCAAAAATTTTGTAAATTCCAACAATGATGGGATATACAAATCATTAATCAGTTTCAAGGTAGTCACAAATATCCAATATAATTTATCCAAATCAATCATGTATTATTCCAAAATCACCACCTCAGTATCAAAACCATATTATGGTTTATATTTCTCTCAACCATATATTTTCCAAAATTTTAACCTGCAATTGAGTCATTTTTCTTGGTTCCACACAATCTCAAGTCCTTAAGGAAATAGTACTGCAGTACAATCATTATATACTCCATAATTATTATAACGAGTACATTGTTGATACAACACTCAAATGACATAATTCTCAAATAACAACATAAGAACTCTAATCCTTCCTCATCGTCTGTGGATGTATCATAACATGATTATTATCCAATAGCATTATTTGGTCCATACTCTGATGATTTGGACATTGGTTCACATAGTGTCCCAACTCCTTTAAAATGAAGCATTGTACATTTGAAACCTTTTTCTTACCTTTAAAGTCACGTACATGGTGTCCCTTTTCTCCACACTTATAACCAACTCTCATTCCCTTCAGGCAAGTTCCAGGGTGTTTCTTCCCATAGTTATCACATATGGGTAAATTCTTCTTTTCCTGCTTCCCTTTATCTATCTTTCCCTCTTCCATCCTTTTCATCTCTTGCTTCCCTTCAAAGCCATAGGACTCAAGTAATTATTTACTTATCTTATTAACACACGATACTATTTCTTCATATGTTGAGAATACATGGGAGACTATTTACCTTCTAAATTTTGGCTTAATACTGTGAAAGATATGATCCTTATTACTATTTGGATCATACGTATTACTGGAGTTCACATTCCTTCTACTGGGCGCCATTTCTATACAATCCCATAAACTAGGTTAGTTTATGAATTGCAATGAATAATTCGAAACTTGTAAAATACCTAATGTAAATGGAATGATTTATGGATTTAATCCATAATAATAAATATGTTTTCTATGAGGAGTTATATACTCATAAACCCTTCATAGTTTTTTATAGAGAAAACAAGAATTATCCTAAGCGTATCCCCCGAGAGTGTGGTAACCAAGTGTGTAGAAAGGCCCAATGTCGTGCACCAATTCTCGTTCGATTCTAGATCAAAGCGGTGTTTTCGGGTTTTACCCCTAGGTACATCTCTTCCAGAGCCACCGCTACATGCTCATATCTAGACAAGGATGTATTTCTCAAAAAACTCAAAAAATATCTACAATACCAAAATTCTAGGAAGTTCTTTTATACTAATCCTCAAAGTCCATCTTAGGTCTATATGCTCTAATTAGAGTTTATCTAAATCTAGCTTCCAAGTTTTGTACTAAACTTCCTCTGATTCCAACTGTAACTCCCTGACCCCAATTACCTAGAGTCAGTGAAATATTACATTACATTGGCATGATCACAAAAAATCAAGTCTCGAAAGACCGATTAGGTTAGTAACCTTGGAAACACTAGATACACTCATAAATATTACAATAAATCATAAAGTGAAAAATACAACAACATATTTTCTCCACACTCATATCCCGTTATACTATCCCAATAGGTCATTCATAAGATACTTCTTCACATCCTGGAGAAAATAAAACATTGAAAGAGGTGAGCTCAAATGCCCAGTAAGGATAGAAATATAGCAGAAACTTTCATAAATAAGCATAAACATTTAAGGCAATGTATAATAAAAAAAATCCTTTTAAACTTTAACTTCAGCCTAATTTGGCAGAAATAAAATGAAATAATTCCATTTGCTTATTCACATGGATATTATACTAATCGAATAATCACATGCAATATCAATAACCACTTTTATAATGAATGAATGCATAATGCCAGACTATCATAACCATGTAGCCAAGGCCTCGTGCCAAGACTAAAAATAAGATTTTGTCAAGCCCTCGTGCCAGGACACTAGTTTGTCTCATGAGACCTACCGATGCATCGAGGAGCTATAGCGGCCTCCTCCCATAACATACTAAGTCTAATGCATTCCTCATATGAACAGGTTTAAACATAACATAAACATTCATATTAAAACTAGCATAAAAAATGTAAATACTTTCTCTATAAACCATGAATGGTATAAAAATAACACATCCACAGTCAAAATTATCACAAAACCTTCAATACAATATGGAAGTTTTGTATCATAATAAATCATCTTCAAATAAGCTTAAAATCCATCAATGGATGTTGACATAGATGAAATAAAAATTATTTGAGAGAAATATCTCTTTTTTTAAAATAATTTAAAAGTCACATAATTATAAAATAAAACATTTACTTTGAAAATATATTTATAATCTTGTATGGGAAGCTTTGAAGATTTTACAATGATGGAAAATAGCTGCACCCGCCGTATAAGTTAAAAAAAGACATTCTTACCTTAATTTTTCGAAAAGGTTAAAAAGGTGATTGTTTAGAAAATGACTTAAATATTCCTTTATAAAATTCTTATAAAAATTCAAATAAGGGTATAAATGACTTTAACCCATATTCTGTAAAATAGTAAGAATGTTTTGAAAGACATTTTTATGAAACATGGATGTGGATGATAAAGATATCATAGTAGATAATACCTTGTACATTTACATGGTTGAGGGTAGGTTAACTTCTTGTATAATGGTGAAATAATTGTTATTAAATTATAAAATAATCATATACATTAAAATCATATCATATATTATTTTTAACATTGATTTGTTAATAATATCTTAGTATTATCATCGTTTCGGGTGTTAACGTACTCGTTTTCTTTTATATATTTTGTTACATAAGTCTTCTTTGTTTTGAATAGGTTGTATCTTATTCATTTACAGAATGATATCAAGTAATTAAACATTATTTTTAATCATCAAATGAGAATCATAATTGCATGGATACGATGGAGAATGAATCTCATCGCGTTCGTGGAGACGATAGTCTGTACGTACGCACGAGTGACAATATCATTCTTTTAATATTAAAATAATATATAATTGGATGGTATATCATATATAAAGAGTAATTATCATGTTATATTTTTTATTTACATCAATTACATATCATTATCATACTCATCCAAATAATAATGTTTTTGAATAACAATTACACCACGATGTGGATACGGTAAGTCGTACGTACGCACGTATGGTGACATGTCATTAAAAGGATGGATAGAATACTGAATATGGTTGTAAAATATTTATAATAACATCAATGTATATAGAAGATACTAGAGTTATTATTTTATAAATTAAATAACAAATAAAGAAGAAGTTGAAGAAGAAAGGAACTTGAAAAAGGGTGGTGAAAACATTACCTTTTCTTCGGGTTCTTCCTTTTGATTTGATCAAAAGGGATCCTTAGGTTGGATTTATGATCAAACTAAGGCCTCTAGGTTGAAGTGAGGGAAGTTTATAGAGTATTTGGGCAGGGTTTGGCCGAACAAAAAGGCTTTTAAGGTGTGATTAATTTGTTATAAGTTGTGTCCTTTTATTAGGGGGAGGGGGGCTCTTTAGGAAAAACATAAATTATTAAATTATAATAAATTAATATTCTATTTATAATGGCTCCAAAGTAAATTATTAAATTTATAAGGTGGGGATAGGTCGAAATACATTAAACCAATATATTTTAGACAGGTTTGGGTCATTATGTTAACCTTATCTTTTAGTTTTAACTCTTAGTTAATTGGATTGACATTTACAATGTCACTTTGTATTATTATATTATATAGTTACTAAACATACTATATACATATAAGAGACCCCCAAGTGGTCAATTAATTATACATCTATAATTATATAAGTCCTTTGGCCGATCCTTATATTTTTAGGAATAGAATATCAATTAATAATATAATATTTGTTTTAAAAACTCATTTATGTCAATTTTGACACTATCAATAATTGATTTTTGTTAAAGTCGTAAAAACTTTATTAATTAAAACCAAATTCTTCTAATAAATCCTAACATGTCATATTAACCAATAAAATTATTTTTTTCATCAAAACTTTCAAATTATATTTATTTTAACATTTATAATACCAATTGTTTTAGTCATTCATTAATAAGGAAAATACTGCATCATTATTGTGTCATAAATAAATTTAATTATATAATGTCTAAAAATTATAACTAAAATACCATTATGTAGGAAATCATTTTATATTTCTAATGAAAATTTATAGACGAAATGATAACATATATATATCCCTATGTAAAAATTGTTTGGCTTAAAGATATATGCTTAAGTCATTTTTGTATTTACTTTAACTTAATTAATATAATGTGACCTTATCACCTAAAAGTGGATTCATAGGGTCCCAAAATCGACATAAATATGCTCTTGGTCGGACATGCATCAAAAAATATGGTTAGGAAACGTTTTAGGGTAAATTAATATTATTATAATATTATTGTTTACCCTTATTTACCAGATTTACCCTTTAACCATGGTAAATAAAATATTTACCGAAGTAATTATTCAAAATATCTAAAAATGAAAGTTTCATATTTACAAAATTCAGAACTCATAATTCCAAATATGGAATCCATATTTCTAAATTCAAAACACAGAAGTGGCAGAAATTAATTTAAAATTAATTCTCGTTGTAAAAACAAAAAACGGGTTTTTAAGAGATAACAACTATCAAAAGATTGACAGTTGTTTATGTTCGATTTAAATGTGAAATTATTTCCAATGACCAAAATTGTATTAAATGGTAAAAATATATTCCAAATATACTTTAAACCCACTCAAATTCATAATTTATCACTATTAATTATTTTGATTAAAAAAGTTGTTTTTAATTAAATTTTAGTAATTTTCACTATTCATCAAAATATAAAAGTTATCCGAAAAGTACCAAAATTTTACCCTAGGATAATTTCGATATTTGGAAGCCAAAAATTAAGTCCATTTTGAGAGATGAAATATATAAAATTTCAAAAATTGGGTATTATTATTTATAACGGCTACTTTGATTGGTTGTGGTGTGTTAGAATCTCAAAGTTGTGTTCAATGCAAGCTATTTCATTATTCAAAGGAAAATGTACCATGGAAGCTTGAGGTGTTACCTGAATCACTTGCCTTTAATCTTCATAGGGTCATTTGGAATGGACTACCATATATATCTTCATAAGGTTCCATTTATATACTCTGCTAATAAATTCTATTGTAGGAGAACTCAAATAGGGGTATATGCTTCTCACAAGAACCACAATAATATGGGATGCATGCTCACATCATGTCCTCTAGAACCTATGTTGTATGCTATGGCTGACAATCAATCTAAGGGTAGTTTTTGTGCTCAGAAAAACCTATGTACCCATTTCCCTCTGAAAAATCTACCAAAAACAAGAAGTGAAGTGGGCATCTCTATGTGAAAATATAGTCTATAGTAACCTATGAATTCAAATTATCTCATGGATATACAACCTTCTCTTCTCATAAATATTGAATTTATACTTTATCAATAAGAAAAAATAAACTTTCATGATCTATTCAATAATAACCCACACATCATCATTACCTTGAGGCGACCTCCATAAAGTAGTCATGAAATCCATAGCGACATCATCTCATTTCCATTGTGGAATAGGTAACTACTATAAAAGTCCATCTGGTCACTGATGTTCCCCCTTCACCAGCTGATAGGTGAAACATCTGATAATAAAACCAACCATCTCACACATCATACCTTTCCACCAGTATAAATAGTGCAAGTCGTGATACGTCTTGGTGTATTTGGATGCACTACCCACGATGAGGCATGAAATTCATGTATCATATCTTCTTGTATGTCCATTAGAACCCAAATGTGACCATGGATAAAAAATATCTCATCCTCGACTTTGTTTTTACAAGGAGGTGGGTCCTCAACTAACACACTTTCTTGTAGGACTAGGCCATCAGAATCTGATAGTCACCTCATCCTCACTCTATTCAGTAGGGTAGAGGTCACATCTAAGGATGGTAGATATGTCTATCACTGATTATCATGAACCTCCAAGTTCATCTCATAGAATAACTCTATGAATCTTTTACTCGCTACTGGCCTACCACACTACATGTATCTAAGTCTTCTTGTTCAATACATTTTTCACTACATTTTCTTTACCATGTGTGTAGGAAGGATCGAAATCAAAAGATTGAAGGTACTCCACCCTTCTCTGCTTTATAGATTCATAACACACTATGTAAAATATACATTATTCTTATATTTTCCATGTACATAGAAAATTATCTCCTAGTGAATAGTTTCTCTAACAGTGCAATTCTTGAACAACTATAACTAACTCTAAATCATGTGTTGGGTAATTCTTCTCATGAGGTATCAGCTGTTGAGACACATACGCCACAATATGACCCCCCTGCATTAGCACTACTCCCAACCTGATACCTGATGCATCAAAATAAATAGGTAGTTGCATCCATATTCTAGATGTATCAAGACTGGTGATAATGAAAACCTCCCTTTCATCTCTTGAAAGGATATATCACAAAATTATTACCATAAAAACTTCACACTATTCATAGTCAATCCCATCAACGGCACCACAAAGTGTTAGAAGTTCTATAAGAAATACAATTAGTAACCAATTAGTCCCAATAAACATTGTATGTCAAAAAAATTATTGGTTTATTCCTATAAAACTATAGATCTCACCTTCTCTAGGTCTTCTAATACTCTTTTCTCTAAGATAATGGGACCCAGAAAGTGACTCTGATCTATCTATAAGTGGTAATTTGTGTTCATAGTATATAACTGATGCTCTCTCAGTTTATAAAAAATTCTCTCAAGATGTTTGGAATGGTCATGTTGATTGTGATAATACACTAATATATCAACTATGAAAAACACCACAAAATAATCCAGTTAAGGATGGAACACTTAGTTCATTAGTTCCATGAAAATTGATGATGCATTCATGAGACTGAATAACATAACTAGATACTCATATAAAACATACCTTCTACCAAATTTTTTATGAGGTATGTGTGTTGTTCAAACACATACCCAGTGATATCATGACATCAAGTACATTCTTGGGAACCCTCAATCTCCTTGAATTTGATCAAACATGTCATCTATCCCTAGAAAGGGATATAAGGTTTTCACCATCAATAGGTTTAGTTCCTGATAATAAATGCATATCCTTTGAGTTCCATTTTCCTTTCTCAAAAAAATAACTAGAAAACCCCACAGAGAAGTACTAGGTCAAATAAACCAATTTTCCTTCAAATCCTCTCTCTACCTCTAGAGCCTCTACAACTCCATCGTAGCCATCCAATAAAGAGGAATGGATACTGGTGCATCTCTTGGAACTAGCTTAATAGATAAATCCACCTCTCTCTAAGGATGTAACCTAAAAATTTATTTGGGAATAAATCATTTAAAAAATCAATAACTAGTGGAATATATTCCAAACTCACTCAATTATCATCTCTTGGAACTAGCTCAATTAAATTAAAGACCACCCTATGATAATATTAGTAAATTTATGCTCAATAATATATTATACAATCTACTCCAAGGAGGACATAAATACCTTTCACATTGAGGATATAAAGATCCCAAATGAAGAGACACCCAGCAACCTCATGGGGGAACTCCCTAAACTGATGCACTTATTTTTTTATTATTCTCAATAGTTTTTCGAATTTCATAGAACCCTCAGAATAAAACACAACAAGCCCAAGTATTTGCACCACCGATGAAGATATAAAACAATTTGATGCACCTATATCAAAACGAGCATAAGTAGTTGTAGATTCGATTAAGATAGTACCTCTCACCATAGATGGTTTGGAACCCTGCACCTTGGGGTAGGATGTTCAGAATAGATATAGCCTATGCCACAACCCTATAATACTGCCTCACTACCTATAGTGGGCCCACTTTGATGTGTTGACGTAACTGGTGCCTGAATACCTCATACATGACCACCACTTCCCCGTCCATATCATCCAACACTACTCTATCTCCCTTCCTGATGTGATGCTATGATACCTTCTCTTGGACTCATTGTTGGAGATAACCCCCTACCACTCACTGTAGGAGGTAAGGTCCTATAGAAAAGTTGCACGTGGACAGTCTTACTAGAGGCCCATAACTCGACTAGTTCATGGTCACACATATTCTTCATGTGGACTCACCTTACACACTGATAATAGATAGTTGATCTATTGGTACTCACATACTAACTAGAACTCATCTCATGGGATCCCTCAAAAAAGCACTTCTTGCCTAAATATGTTGAAGCACAGGGTCCAGAAAGAGAAATTTCCTACTATGTGCCCCTATATTCTCTCATGTTCTATTATGTAATCAGTACCTAATTAACAATTTCAGTCATAGATGTCAACATAAACATGTTGACCTGAGATCTGATATCATGTTAGAGACCTTCCTCAAATGTCTCTCTCACGGAAACTCATCAGTAAGGTACGTTAGTAAAAAATGTTGTAGATCTGTAAAGTTTGTCGAGTACCCCATAACGATCATTTCACCCTACTCTAGATGCATAAAATTAATATCTCTCTCTTCTGATATATTCATGGGATGAAATGGTCATAGAAGTGGGTTTGGAAACCAACCTAGCCCATATCTCTTAGCCCATATTCCTGGTTTAGAACATCTCACCAGTGTTTTTTACTCCATATAGAATATAGATGACAAGATTCTCCCTCCTCTCAGGAGGCATCTCAAGATGCTATAAAATTTTCATTGTAGTCTCTAGCCACATCTTAGTTGTCTGTGGATTGCAATACCCTAAAAACGTGGGAGGATGTTGTTACTGTAACACCCATGTCAGCTTAGGCATGGACAGGGTTGGATATGGTTATAAGGCCCCAGCCTTAAACCTTACTTAATCTTGAGTTATTACAAGATTAAACATTGAGGATCTTTTCGGGTTTAGAGTTTTAGAGAATTAGATCATAAAACATGCATTACATTCCACATATAAACAAAGTGGTTACATAAAGATAGTATTCTTCATTCCCATCAATGGAAACACATTTAAAATAAAACATGGATTATTTATTGACACTTCCTTGACACTATCATCATATCATGTACCTTTCCCTTGACCTGTGAAAAACATTTCAAAAACTTGGGATGAGCATAAAAACTCAGTATGGGTTATAAAAAAACATGGAAAGGAAACATGAGTTCATATATACATAAGAATGAAATCATACTTTACCCATAAAACATAGGCACTTTAACATACCTCATAAAATCATGAATAAATCATAGAAATCATAAGACATAAAGGTAACTTGAGGCATTCATAACATTCTTACGTAGGGAGTAACCCTCTTGGTTACGTTTGGAATACCCATCACAGTATATTCCCTAAAATCTCTTCGGAGAAACCTTAACGTTTCACTCCTTCGCGTTACCCAATGCATTGGAGATCTATAACGGGCTCACCCGCCCTTAGATTATCACGGAACCACCCGTCTTCATAATAATGCCCAAGAACCATAACATAATCATATCACATAAAACATGCATAAAGGAAACATAAAATTTCCACATTTCAATCACGAGATATCAATACAACACATTGATATAAAAACATTATGAAACCCATTTTCAATACTAAAAGAAAAGAAAAGTAAAACATGGTATTTATTTTTATTTAAAAAAAGAAGGTATGGCTTGTAGAGGAAGCCGAAACTCAAATAACGGTCACGACGGCGGAGAAGTCATTGTCGCCGCATACGTACGACAAAAACATTCCCTTTTGTCGTTTAGTAAAAGCATCGTATAAAAAAGATTCCTTTTGAATAAACATAAAAGTCAAAGGGGTTTATACACCGTATAAAAGAAAGTTGTGTATAAAATAAAATATGCCTCAACGAAAGGAGATTGAGACGAAGTCCCATACCTCGTATCCGACTTGACCCGACCGTTCTTTAATCTCCTGAATAATAAACTTGAGTTAATCTCTACTTGATTATGAATCTTTTTCAAGTTCATTATTCCTTTTATACCATGTTATGAACATCATGTAATCAGTTAAGTTAATAATGTTCATTTTGTCGGTATTTGGTTCTTAAGTCAAAAATAGACTTCTTACACTTACATGTTGTTAATTTGGTCAAAGGTTCATTATATCCAGAATGGTATTCATGATTTAGATATCATATATGTCATATATATCCAGTACATACATTCATTTATAATATTACATCACATTTAGAGGTAAGAAATGAAATGCACCGTTCATGGAGACGATAAGTCGTACGTACGCATGAACGCTACTTCCATTTCTATTTCATATTTTCTGGAATGGAATCATAATTATATAAGAGTATATTATAATTCCAGTATAATAACATATATAACATCATTAACTTTATCCTTTACACATCCCACATATGGTATTAACGAATCAAATCACTTTTAGGGGGTGGTAGTCTGCACTTCCTAAAATGAAGATATCGTGTTTACCCATAATGGAAACCATAAAGGTATGCCCAAAATGGAAAAAACAGAAGCTTAAGGAAAACATAAACATATTATATATTATATATAAAAATAGTGACATCATAATGGCCCCTTTTGAAGGTGTTAAATGAGAATTGAACAATCATCGTTTCGGGAGGCAGAATTTCGCCATCCACGGAAACCGTATGTTCTTTAACCATTTGATGTAGTTGTGTGAGAGTGTAGCTCAAATAAATCTTATAACAACATCCTATTATATTGAATATACTGTTGTTGTTACAAAAGGAGTAAATAAAAAGAGTTTAGGGGGTTGGAGAAGCAAAATAAAACAAATGAACATGAGAGAATGAATTACCTTTAAAAGTGTAACTCCTTTTGATTTGAGCCTAAAGGCTTCCTTTGAAAGGATTATGCCCAAAGGGAATCCTCTAGGATGAGGAGAGGGATGTGGAGAGAGTAAATGGGCAGGGGTTGGCCGAGCCAAAGGCTTGAGAAGTGTGTGAAATGAGGTAGAGGTGGGGGCCTTTTATAAGAGGAGAGGAGGGGCACTTTTTGAAAGTAAAGAAATATTACTTTATTTGAAAATGTGTTTCGGTTTCAAAAGGTCCCACATTGATATAATTCGTGGATAAGGTGATAAGGGTTCTAAATCCACTCATCCAATTGGTTTTGGCCATGTGTAGTTCATATATTTTACATTATCTTTCCATTTTATTTAAATCGTCAAATAATGATGTCATCGCTGCATCATTATTATGTCATAAATAATTTAATTTATTTAATGTCTAAAAATCATAAAAAAACACTATGATGTAGGAAATATTTTTATCTTTCCAATGACTATTTATAATCAACAATCTGATCTTTATAACCCCATGTAAAAATTGTTTTCGTAAAACATCTCTTGTTTGTGTCATTTTTACTTTAATCATTTAATAAAAAGTTATTTATGTCATTTCCAAACCAAAGTGTCTCCATGGGGTCCCCAAGTTGACCCATGGCTTGTCTTGGTCGGCCATGACACAAACAATAAGGTTGGGACATGTGTCTAGGTCATTTCCTATTATTAAAGCATTATTTATACCTTAAACTACCCTAATTACCACTAATCGCGATTAAGAACTTAATAAGTTACTATTCACCAAAAAATTATTTTAATCTCATTGAACCACATTTTACTTCTTAATGAAAACCATGTATGTTGGATTTTCAAAATTCAAAACACATTAGTGGTAAACTTTCATTTAACTGAAAAATCAGTTTGCTTGATTACCACTTAGTGGTTTCACTATTCATCAAAAATTGAAGTTTTTCAGAAAATTACCAAAAATTCACCCTAAGCTATATTTGATATTCCGAATTCCAAAATGAAGTCTATTTTACAAAATTAAATACATATAAGTCAAATTAATTAATTTAATAATTAATTCCTGCTGCCAGAGCAAATAGCGTGTTTTTACAAAACAATAAGTATCAAAAGATTGACACCAGTTTAAGTCTAATTTCAAAGTGAAATTGATTCCAATGACCACCATTGGATAAAATGGTAAAAATATATTCTAATTTCACTTCAAAACCAATTCAAAAACATAATCTAATCATATAAATAAATTAGATTAAAAAGCAGTTTTGATGTAAAATGCAGTATTTTTCACTATTCATTAAAAAATGAACATTGTCAGAAAAATACCAAAAATTCACACAAGGTAAATTTTGATGTCCCAATCATAAAGAATAAGTTTATTTTGACAAACATAGTTTATAAAATTGTCAAAATATAGATTCAAAAATGGTTTGCCATCAAAAGGAAGTAAAACAATCTTTTAAGAATATTAGTGTATTTCATGCATAAGATTGTATTTATTTTCATTTTAAGCCTCTATAACACTATCTTAATCATTAATAGACATAGATAAAAATATCTATTATTCATTACTTACTTGGGATGTTACAATGGTGCTCCTCAAAAAGACTGTGTGTAGTGAAATAATCCCTTGCAGAACTATGCTTCCTCACCTATGTCTAAAATAGAAGTTGGTACTGTAGGTGGCACTAAAGGATTATCAGCTGATATCCCATGTCTCACTGCCTTTGGAATGTGTTCATCACCACCTCCATGAATATAATTGGAGGTTTTCGTGATGTAATGCCTATGTAATTCCAAACAAACTCCTCAAACTAAAGGAGATCAAAGCTCTTAGCTCAAAATCATAGGATAGGTCAATACCATCATAAAACCAATTCATACCCCACATCCTACTCCTAAATCCAATAATGTAACAAGAATATTCACAACACAACAAGAAACACTTTATCTTAGCCACTCAAAATTTGTGTTTAGGTTATGTCTATGCTTATCATTTCATGTTTTCCATTTCATTTTTTCTTTTTAATTAACATCCATTTGACATAATATTTATAGAAATCAATTGTTCAAGATATTTAACATATGGTGTGCCAATTCAATGTACATGTGGACCCATAACACTTCATGAACCAAAAACATGTCTTCCATTCAATCCATACATATCAAATTACCTTTAACAATTGAATTAAAAAGGTGTGACACTTCCCAATCCATAAGTTACCATGAAGATTATGAACTGAAATATGGAATCACTTCTCCATCCATTGCAAAAAATCAATCCCAATAGAAGATATGGATATCAAAACACCTACTACAACAACATGAATTGAATAATTCATTCTAAATGACGTGTAAAAATTCATGGCATGTGATTTATAACAAGTACATATATGATGCCTGAAATATCCTACCCTCATATCATCAGGTTGTAATAGAAATAAAACCCACAATTATATCAATAGTAATATAATAAATCAATTATTTCACCCATATTTGGAATCCAATCAATTGTAATAGTCACAATCCAGAAAATTACAATGTCATTCAAGGAAATTTGGCCTTTACCTGTACGTGGGGTAGCTACTTCTAGAAATAGATTATTACCTGACTCTATTTCATTCATATCTCTTTCTATTATCACCAAATAATAAGTCAATCTATATAATATTATCTGATACCACTTTGTAACATCTGGTACCTGGATGATACTCATCAGTTCCCTGAGCCTGGTGGCTCGTAAGGCCTAAATGGGATCACCTCAAACACTAGAGGCTGCTAAATAGAAGCACGGGCCTCGGTGTGTTAATGGGAAAACTATGCCCTCATCAATATAGTATACATAAAAGAATATCAACAATATACTAAACGAAAATGTAGACAAACAATAATTCAATAGATGAATAAACAATAAAAAAATATTAAACAATCTAGAAGTGTCTCATATACAATCATGATAATAATACATTCCATAAGTTGAAAAAAACATCCAAAAATGGTACACATTAGTATGTTATGATACATGAATCCATAAACCAAAAATAAACAAAAGATATATCTCTAAATAGTAATATAAGACTCATCATGGCCCTGTTCTCCCCAACTCCTAAGTAAAAATCAACAACATGTTTTAGGGCTCTTGACCCTATTTGTACCTACTACCATATAATCCTTTTAGGTCCCCAAAGGGTGACCCAAATAGTGTGTGAGATAAAATCCCAGTAGAAAACCATACAAAGGTCTATAAAAAACTAGGTTTTTCAATATAATAAGTCATACAGTGAATGTAAAGTGGGTAACCATCAACCAAAAGTAAAGTTCCAATGGCACATAACCAATACAAGAAAGTGAAAAAAATTGCCTTTTGAGGATCCCTGCAAAAAAATGTGCCAGGCTCATAATAATGAATCTACAAAAAAATAATGAACATTAAAACCTCATCATACATCCACACTATAGAGACACTATCATTTTACACATAACATTGCACAATTTTATGCATAATTATACACCAGAGTACAAGCCAAGAATTACAAAGTATGGTGTCTTTGAAGACCAGTTACATAAAACTGAAAACATGGAACTAAAAAACACTTCTTATTTAATCTTCAAAATGAGCTCCAAAATTCCTTTGAGACCTTACAACTCTAAAGGGTACCCTGGGGATCACATGAACAAAGGGATGAGTTAAAATCCTAGTAAGGAAAAAAACATATAAATAAGGATTTAGAACATGGGTTAGAGATGATGACATAATGATGTAAAATGACATATAAAATAATAACATATAAACATGGGATCATATAAACATTTAATCATAGAAATGTGTTAGTAACATAAATAATGAATTTATCATGATTCAAGGCTCGTTGCACATAGATGAGCACAACACAACATTAACCAAGAAGATTGTTTCACATTGTAGCACAAGTCAAGGTTAACTGCCAACACCATTGCACATAATGTATCATGAGACTAAAATTTACCCAATGTATTTGAGTGATATATGTGCACAACCATATTAACATGTTCATTAATATTCTTGCCACATATAGAGTCATACATAAAAAATCATAAACATAATGGAACCAATGGAAAGGAATGGGTATCATAATCATGTCACAATGAATAATGAATGGGAGTTTCATAAATGTGTCCATGAAAAAAATTCAATAGAACATTAATTTGAATTAATAAGAAAAAAATTGTCATATATCATGGTAATTGATGTCAAACATAAGCGAAAACATGTAAAAAGAGTATTTAAAAAAATTTAGCATCAAAACATTTTAGTGTGATTTTAAGGAAAACACTAAAAAGAATTTTAAATACAAAAGGGAATAATCTATTTAAAAAATAAGTAATTGAAATTGTTTTTCATAATAAAAACATTGTTTTTATAAAATCCATGGTGTCTTAAAACATATGGCATAGTTCACTTGAAATTGGGTACAAATTCGGAAGTTCCCTTAAAATGGGTTTTCTTATCGGGAAGTATTGAGGAGGGAATCACTTAAAAGAATGTATATCCCAAAAATATGATTATGATTTGACATTGATACATGAGTTTGGATTATTTAGAAATAATTTAGATTATTTAAATCATAATTAATAACTTCATTTGGGTAGAAAAAAATATAGAACATCCTGAAAGAATAAAGGAGGTTCGGGTAGAATCCCTTACTTTAAGCTCGATGGTGTTCTTCACATGATCTTAATGACATGAATAATAATATTAGGTTCAACAATTAATAATTTTATAACATTAATTAAATTTTATTTATTTATTATAACCTTTTTATTTTCATTTATAACTTTTGTTATTGGTTATAAGGTTCAATTTCATCGTTTGGATCTGTTTGTTTAATGTTTGGTTTAATTATATACATGAAGAGATAATCATGTAAAATGAGGATGGTCTTACAAAATTGGAGTTATATTATATTATGGAACATTAATAAGGTTACATGGTTTTAAATTTAATTAGGTTACTTTGAGTGAATTTGAATCATTATATAAACCTTAACGATAAAGGATTGGATTAATTTGGAAATTTTGCTCACAATTAATTTTATTTCATATTATTATTTTTCATCATGTATTAAAATGGATTATATAACAAAAAGTAAGATAAAATACATATTTAATAGTCTGGTTCAACCATAAAAAATATTTCATTACCAAAATTTAATATGGTAATAGAAATTGATAACACATCGTCTTTGAATGTGATAAATTAACACATCTCTAATGGTGTTTTTGTTTCATTCATATAAAATAAGGGGAAAGGAGAGATGATGATAAATTATCCAATTATAATAAAAAATTTCATTACATAAATGGAACTAGAGATGTTATACCATTTTTTTGAGGACAGGTTAGGAAAGAAAAAAGAACCAAGGAACAGAAAAACAAAATGAAAGAAAACAAAAGAGGAATTTACCTCTTGATTTAACCCTTCTTGAAGCCTACTAAGGGGAGAGTATTTGGTCTTTTGGAATGAAAAATTGCTGATGAACATTGGGGAGGATCTTGGGGAGAGATTTGGGTATAATTTAGTGTAGGAACAAGGCTTTATACGAGTAAAGAGAAGTGGGGAGTATGGGTGGTTTTTATAGTGGAGGGGAGGAGGGTTTTATTAATATTTTAATCATTAGTTTATTATTTATTCAATATGTAAATAAATAGTGATTATTCTATGAAAAATAATATAAATAAGTGAATTCGAGTTCTATATTTGGGTGCTTACATAACTCATGATGTCAGGAATTGTGGATTTAAATTATATGTATTTATACGGTAAATTAATGTATTTTATTATTCCCAAAAAAATAATTTATTTCAAAAAAATACTAAAAAAATCATCATAACTATTTTTCAATATTTATAATAAAAAAATGAACTCCATTTTTTAAAAATAATTTTTGAAATATTATTAATTTGATTTTTAATTTAAATCTTAATTTACTTTAAAAATACAGATTTTAAAACTATGACTGATATTATAATGCTTTGAAAAATTACAGAAGGTCTTATAAAATTATCTTAAAACTCTAAGACATAAAAGTTTTAATCTATAAACACCTTTTAGGTAAAAGAAATATTTTAAATTAATTAATCAATTGTAATTATTTATTTATTACTTAAAAAAATACCAATACTTTTACTATGGTCATATTATCACTTATAAGATGCCTAAATTTTATTTATACATTAATGGGTGAGGCTAATATCCTTTTGGACGATTTACAATTCATAAGGGTCATATTACTATTCATAAGGGTAAAATTACTATTCATAGGTGTCAGTTAATATTCACTAAAAATTATGCTTGTCTTATAAAACTCAAAACATCTTACTGATCACAATAATGTATGTCAGATTTTCAAAATTCAAAATATTGAAGTGTTAAAATTATGTTTGAAGGCCACATTGTAATTAATAGTTCTTTTTTTTTTGTGATTTCATGTGATTATATGACATATTTATATGAAATTAATTTCTATTGATAAAAAATTGGGTCATTACATTATTCCCCCCTTATGAAATTTCAACCTCAAAATTTTGTTTTACATTCTAAGCCATAAACAGGTGTGGGGACTATTCCTTCATTTCCTCCTCCAGTTCCCATATTTCCTCTTCGTACTTATCATTTCACCATAGTAATTTGACTAGGTGATTAGTCTTTTTATGTATAACATTATCTCTACAATCTAATATATTCACCTTCTGCTCCTCGTAAGAAAGATCATTCTCTAATTGTACCACCTTTGAAGAGAGTACATGTGATGGATCTAGTATGTACTTTCAGAAGAGGGATACATCGAATACATCATGTAATTTAGATATAGTAGGTGTAAGTTCCAGTCAATAGGACACATCTCTGACTCGATCAAGGTTCTAAAATGTTATGATATACCTGGGACATAACGTTCCTTTATTCCCAAACCTCATTTCCATCTTCCATGGAAATGTGCATAGAAATAACAGGTCGCAAAATTTGAACTCAAGGTCTCGTTGATGAATGTTTTTATAACTCTATTGTCAAATTTGGTATTCCATAATGTGTTGCTAAATGGTATTCACCTTCTCCACCATTTCATCAACCATTTCTAGTCCTCAATTCTTACTATCACCTACTTCATCCCAACGTGACAATGTTATGCACCTTTTCCCATAAACAACTTCATATAGTGCCATTTGGATGCTCGAGTGGAAACTATTGGGGTAGGAGAATTAGACCAATGGAAGATGTTGGTACCATCCTCCTTTTAAGTCCATATAACATGATCTCAACATATATTTTAGTGTCTAATTAGTTCCCTTAGAATGGTCATCAGTTTAACAATGATAGGTTGTAGTGAAGTTCGGTTCAGTGCTTAGAGCATGTTGGAGACTTTTCCTGAACCTCTAGGTGAATATCAGATCTCTATAGGATATAATAGATTGTGGTACTTCATGAAGACTTACCACATCTTTGATATATATCTATGAAATTTTATCCAATTATAATTCCTCTTGAATTTCTATAAAGTGATATGTCTTTGTATAATGATCCACAGGGACCCATATAGCATTGTTTCCACTAGATATCCTTCAAAGTTCAGTGATAAAGATAATGGTGAGGTTCTCTCACTTACATGTTTGTATGGGTAGTGGTTTAATCATTCCCCTATACTTCTATCTTTCTTCTGTCACTTGTTATTATACCAGGCACTTTGATGTATACTCAGGAATCTCCTTCTTGATATTGTCTCACCAAAAGTGCTCTCAGAGATCTTGATACATATTTCTACCTACTAGGTGAATTGAGAAGGTTGAGCTATGTGTGTCATTCAAAAGATCCTTATTTATCTTTGGATCCTATGGAACACATAATCATGACCCAAATCATACAACCCCTTCCTCATCAATCATGAACTCATGGGATTTAGCATTTTGAATGGCTTCCAACCATTTCTAAGTTTCTACATCTTTCCATTGAGTATCCTTCATTTCCTCCAGGTGGGATGGTTGAGAAATCATTTTATAAGGTATTGATGATGTTTCTCCCTTAATGATTCTCATGTCCATTCTCTGAAAATCTGTGAATATTGGATCCTTTTCAATTATCATCATTGATAAAGATATAGGATCTAAACTACTCAGAGCATCAGCCACCTTATTTTCCTTACTAGGATGGTAGTGGATTGAGAAGTCATAATATTTGATGGGATCTATCCATATTTATTGTCACATATTAATATCTTTTTGTGTGAATATATATTTCATACTCTTGTGATCATTATATTAATCACACTTCTCCTCATACAGATAATGGTGCCATATTTTTAATGAAAAGATCACAACCTCAGACTCCAAATCATGTGTAGGATAGTTTTATTCATGTATTTTCAGCTTCCTTGAGTCATAGGATATAAATTTCTCATTTTTCATTAGTACACATCTGAATCCCCTCTTATAAGCATCACTGTACCCCAAAAAGAGTTACCCACTTGTTGGGAGTGTAAGTACTGGCATATTAATTTTACTGTTTTGAAAATCCTTAAAATAGTCTTCACATTCTTATGTCCTGGAAAAATTTACTCCCTTCAATGTCAGCTTGTTCGTTGGGTTTTACAGTCATGAAAAGTTATTCACAAATTGTTGGTAATACCTGATTAGACCCAAAAAGTTGTGGATCTCCATTACAAATGTTGGCATGGGCCACTCTCCAATTACCATTGTCTTCTAAGGGTCCATAAATATCTCTTTTTTGATAGTAACATTCCCCAATAATGATACTTCCTCCATCCATAACTCACATTTATTTTACTTTTCTTAAATCTTCACCCTTATTAAAGTATTTAACATATTATTCAAATACTCCTCAAGTTCCTCCTTTCTCTTGTAGTATATCAGAATATCATCGATAAAGACTTCAAAATTTTGTCATGGCAATATCTAAAGACTCTCTTCATTAAACCCATGAAAATTGTTGGAGCATTAGTGAGCCCGAAGGGAACCACTATAAAATTATATTTCCCATAGCTCATTCTAATTGTATTCTTGGTAATATCTTCCTTCTTCACCTTTAATTGGTGATATCCTGATCGAAGGTCCACCATAGAGAAATAACTTGTCCCAAAAATCTGATAGGACAAGTCTTATATCTATGGTAGGGGATACATGTTCTTTTATGTGATTTTATTGATCTCATGATAATCAATGCAGAGGTTCGTTGATCTATCCTTCTTCTTGATGAAGAGGACAGGTTAACCCCATGGTGAAGCACTCAATCATATAAAACCCTTCTCCATATTCTCCGGTAACTACTTCTTCAGCTCCTCCAGCTCTACGGTGGAAATTCTATTAGGTTTCATTGATATAGGCATAGATCTAAGAGTAGGTTAAATTGATTACTCAACCTCTTGATTAGGAGGAAGACCACGCAACTCTTCATAGGATACATTAGTTTAATCCCTCATGAATGGCATGTCTTCAAGCATGATTCTCTCCATTGTCTCAATCATTTGAGCTAGAAATGCTCTATCATAAAGAATTAATATCCACACTTGAGAGAATGATTCTACAAGAGGTTCATATTCATCATAACACTACTAAAGAATTTTAAGATTCTTTGAGATGTGAAGAGTGATCTCCCTTTCCCGGAAGTTAATGTTGGATTTTTATAAAGATATAAAATTCATTCCCAATATTGCATCAAACTCCACTAATAAAAGTATGAAGTGATTTGTTGGGAGGTTCAGTTCACAAAAATTCATAGGGGAAGAGTTATAAACCATAGACACAATAATTTCTCCATTTTATGTTCTCACAGATAACATATCATCCAAATTTTTAGTTGTTGTTTGAATTATTCTACTAAACATTCAAGATATAAGAAAATTGGTAGACCTAGAATCAAATAGTAAGTTATTTATTCATTAAAGAATAAATAGAGAACCTATAAACAATTGTTGTATGGATCCACCTCATATGTAGTGATAGCATAATCCCTTCTTGTTTTCCATGGAGGTTGTTGTTGATTGTCTCTAACAACACTCAGATTAGGGTAATTGTTTGTATAATGCCCATGTTCCTTGCAGTTGTAGCACTGGACCACTGGCTGAGTGTTTATCTGAAACATCCTTTCTTCTTCCACATTGGAAGAATTATTCATACCCCATCAGTAGTTTTTACCCAGATGTCCTAACTTTACACATTTAAAGAAATTCATGTTTCCCATTAAACAGTTCTCAGGATGATTCTTCCCACAATTTTTACATGTGGGATGATCGTGCTTCTTTCCATCATGTAATTTATTTGAAGTAACTCCCTCATTAGATTCCATTTTCATCTTCTTGTCACCAGGACCATGATACCACTCAGAGTATCCGATCTACATTTCATCCTTGAGGGAACAATGGACAATATACTCATAACTATCAAAGACTCAAATCTCTAACTCTTTTTTGTATACTCGGCTTCTATCCACTAAAAAAGCAATCACCTTACATTCGATGTTCAAGAAAATGTCAGAGGCATAACATGAAATCCTTGTAGAGTTTTCCTCAAATGCCCCTATGGACGAATCTTCCTTCTTGTTGAGTTTGATGAAATCTCTTTACATATTGAGATAGAGTGTCTGGGGAAAATCTTTATTAAAAAACATTCTCTTAAATTCCTCCTAATACATGGAATCAATTTCCTCCTAGGGCTTCGTATTCTTGATCAGTGTCCATCACTAAATAGCTTCCCCATAAAAATGATAGACAACTGGTATGAATTTCTCTTCTTCTAAGCACTCGAGTATAGAGAATATCTATTCAATAAAGTTAATCCATTGTTCTCTGTGGAGGGGATCAGAAGATCCATTAAACATGGGAGGCCTTTACCGCAAAAAGGATTCAATAGAAACATAATACTTCATTGGAGTAGGAGGGGGTTCCACATGATTCAAGTCATTATTCATAACGTGATCCAGATGAGCAAGAATCATGTTTTGAGTGCATGTTCCCATCATATTAGGCATATCATTAGGTCAATCTTCACATTCCATATCACATTGATTGTTGGTATGTGTTATTATATTTCCCTCTATTAACAAAGAAAAATAATGTACAATTAGATTTCTTTAATACTTAGTTATTGCGCATAAAAAAACATTGAAGATAAGAGGAGAAACGTGTAAAGGAAAAGTATTTCCTAACTTGTGATTCCCTATGTTTCAATCTATGTTATCCTTGATCTATTTCATAACATATAATCTCATGTTATTTTTTTATTCCCTTAATAATGGTTTCTACTAAGTTTGGGAATTTACCAAAGCATTTCCCCCAGGTGTGTCAAACCAAGAGTTAAGAAAAGGGAATTATCGGGCACTAGTTCCTGAACTATTCTGGATCAAAGCAGTGTTTTTGGGTTTTACCCAAGATACACCGATGCCAGATCCACCACTATTTATTTGTATCTAGATAGGGACTTATTTTATTCATAAACCACTTACTCTATACTTACAAAAATTTAAGACTTTTTTCTTATACTTAGTCGCATTATTAAGGTTCTTAATAAGGTTTTCTATTCCTAAGATAAAAATATAACTATCCCATCCTTTGATACCAACTATAGAGACCCCAAACTTTTACACATCACATTACATTATTTTAAGAATATTTATACATGAGATTATAGCCAAAGGATCGTGAAGTCTAGTGTATTTGAAGATGAGGTACATAAAACTGAAAACATGGAACTAAAAAGACACTTCTTATTTACTCTTCATAAAGAGCCCCAAAATTCCCTTATGCCCTTACATCTACAAAGGTTACACTAGGGATCACATGAATGAAGGGAGGAGCTAAAATCCTACTAAGGTAAAAACATAATAATAATGATTTAGCACATGGGTTGGAGATCATGATATAATGATGTAAAATGGCATATATAATCATAACATATAATCCTGGGATCATATAAAAATTGAAATATATAAATGTGGTAGCAACATAAGTCATGACTTTATCATATTTCAAGGCTTGTTTAACTTATAGGAGCACAAGTCAAGGTTAACCACCATGTCCATTGCAGGTGGTAGCATGAGTCTAGTCCAACCGCCAAGACCATTTCACATTAAGTCTCATGTGACTAAACATTAACCAATTTATTGGTGAATTATATGAGAGAAAACATCAAAAAAATGTAATGAATATTCTTGAAACATATAGAATCAACATTAACAATCATAAACACAATGGAACCCATGGAATGGAACGGGTATAATAATTTGTCATAAAGTATAATGAATGTGTGTATCATCAATTTTTCCATGAAATAAATGAATTAGAACATACATGGACATTAATAAGGTAAAATAGATATATATAATGGTACATTATCACAAATATAAGTGAAAAAATGTAAAAATAGTATTAAAGATTTTTTAGCATCAAAACAATTAAATGTATTTTTTAGGAAAACACTAACATGTATTTAATATAGAAAAGTGAATAATCTATTGTAAAAAACCAAAATTAATTGAAGAAGGTTTTTATAATAAAAAAGTAGGTTGTATAAAAACAGTTTTTTCTTAAAACATATGATATAGTGCACTTGAATTTGGGTATGAAATCAAGAAGTTCCCTTAAAATGGGTTTTCTTATCATGAAGTATTGAGGAGGGAATCACTTAAAAGTATGTATATCCCTAAAAGTGAATTCAGATTGGAAAATGATACATGATTTTGGATAATTTACACAATAGTTATAAGATGTACATAATCAGACTCGATAATTTCATTTGGGTTGAAATAATGATAGAGCATCCTGAAAAAACAAAGGAGGTTCAGGTAGATTCCCTCACCTTAATCTTGAAGATGTTCTTCTCTTGATCTTAATGACCTAAATAATCAAATAATGATCATTAATTAATAATTACATAAACATAATTAAATTTTACTTATTTATTATAACATTTTTAAGTTCATTAATAACCTTTTTGATTTGTTATGGGGTTTAATTTCATTATTCAGGTCTGTTTGTTTCATGTTTGGTTTACTTATATACATGATCGTATAATCATGTAAAATGACAATGGTTGTCTAGAATTGGAGTTATATTATATTATTTAACATCAATAAGGTTACATGGTTGTAAATTTAATCTTGTTACTTGGAGTGAAGTTGAATCATTATATAAAACATTATTGATAATGGCTTGGATGAATTTTGTAATTTTTAGCACAATTAATTTTGTTTTGTGTTATTAATTTAAATCATGTGTGAAAAAAAATTCTAGAACAAAAAATAATATATAATACATATTTTATAGTCTCATTGAACCATAAAATTTTTTTCATGACTATAATTGAATATGGTAATAGAAATTCATAACTCGTCATCCTTGAATGTGATAAATTAACACAACTGAGATGGTGGTTTGGTTTCTTTTGTATAAAAGAAGGGGAAAGGAGAGATGATTATAAATTATCCCATTAGCATAAAAAAGTTATAGTACATTAATGGTACTAGAGTTTTCATATCATTTAGATTAGGAGAGGTTAAAAAAGAAAAGAGAAAAAAGGAACATGAAAAAATTTGAATAAAAATAAAAGAGGTATTTACATCTTGATTTAATCCTCCTTGAAGCCTCTTAAGGGGAAAGATTTGGTCTTTTGAGGAGACCAAGGGCTTCTGGACGTGGGGGAGGATATTGGGGAGTGATTTGGGTAGAATTTTGGAAAGAAAAAATTCTTTATAAGAGTGAAGGGAAGAGGGCAGTGTGGGTGGTTTTTATAGTGGAGGGGTGGAGGGTTTTCTTAATATTTTAATCATTAGTTTATTATTATTCCATAAGGAAACCAATAGTGATGATTCCATGACCAAGAAAAGTAATAATTGAATTTCAGTTATAAATTAGGGTGCTTACATCACTGATGATGTCAAGAATAGTGGATTTATATTATAATGTATTTCTATGATAAATTAACGTATTTTACTATTCACTAAAAATTCATGTATTTTAGAAAAATCCAAAAAATTCACCCTAACCATTTATCGATATGTAGTGTCCAAAAATGAAATACATTTTTTAAAAATGTTTTTCAAAATATGATTAATTTAGTTTTTAATTAAAACCATAATTTACTGGAAAAAATACAAATTTTAAAATTATGATTGATTTTATAATGATTTCAAAAATTACATCAGGTCTTATAAAATTATCTTAAAAATAGAAGACATAAATTATATTCTATGAACACCTTTTAGAAAAATAAATTTTCATTAAATTAATTAATTAATTGTAATTATTTATTTATGACTTACAAAAATTCCAATACTTTTACTTTGGTCATATTATCAGTAATAAGATTCGAAAATTTTATTTATGCATTCATGGGTGAGGCTACTATGGTTTTGGATGATTTACTATTCACAAGGGTAACATTACTCTTCATAAGGGTAGAATTAATATTCATATGGGTAACATTACTATTCATAAGGTCCTGTTACTAGTAACAAAAAATTATGTTTGTCTTGTAGGACTCCAAACATCTTACTGATTGCAACAGTGTATGTCAGATTTTCGAAATTCAAAACATAGAATTGTCAAAATTATGTTTAAAGGTCTCATAGTACTTAGTAGTTCGTTTTTTTTTTGTGATTTCATGTGATTATATGAAAACTTTATAATAAAGTAATTTCCATTTATAAAACATTGGGATATTATATTATTCCTCCCTTAAGAAATTTCTCCCTCAAAATTTTGTTTTACATTATAAGCCACAAACATGTGCGGGTACTTTTCTTTCATTTCCTCCTCCAGTTACCATGTTTCCTCTTCTTACTTATGGGTTCTCCATAGTAAATTTACTAGGTTTATTGTGTTGTTACCTATAACTTTATCTCTACAATCAAAGATCTTCACAAGATGCTCCTTGTAAGAAAGATCATTCTCTTACTGTACCACCTCTTAAGAGAGTTCATGTGAAGGATCGGGTATGTACTTCCTTAAGAGGGATACATGAAAGACATCGTGTACTATAGAAATAGTAGGTGGAGGTGTCGGTAGATAGTCCATAGCTCAGATTCGATCAAGTATCTTGAATATTCCGATGTACCTGGGACTTAGATTTCTTCTCTTCCCAAACCTAATGACCTTTTTACATGAAGATATGTTTAGAAATACCAGGTCTCCAACTTTGAACTCAAGGTATCATCAATGATTTTCTGCATAACTCTTTTATCAACTTTGGGATTACTTGATGTGATGTTGATGGTTTTCACCTTCCCTACCATTTAATTGACCATTTCAAGTTCTAGAAGCTTATACTCACTGACTTCATCCCAACACACTGGTGTTCTGATCCTTTTCCCATATAGGGCCTCATATGGTGTCTTTTAGATGATCGAGTAAGAACTATTTTTGTAGGAGAATTCAACCCGTCGATGGTGTTGCTCCCATCCTCCTTTGAAGCCCATAGAACATGTGCTCAACATATATTCCAATTTCTGAATAGTTCTTTCATATTGGCCATCAGTTTGAGGGTGATAGGCTATACTGAAGATCAGTTCAGTGATTATAGCATATTGGAGTCTTTTCTAGAACATCGAGGTGAATCTCAGATCTCTATTGGATACAATAGATTGTGGTACTCCATGAATCCTTACCACAACTTTGATATATATCCATGAAATTTGATCTAATGAGAGTTCCTCTTGAATTTCAATAATGTGAGTAGTCTTTGTAAGACGATCCATAAGAACCCATATTCAATTATTTTCTCTAGATGTCCTTGGATGTCCAGTGATAAAGTCCAAGGTTGTGTTCTCCCACTCCCATGTTGGTATGGGTAGTGGTTTCATCATCCTCTTATAATTCAATATTTTAGACTTTACCTATTTACATATTAAGAAATTTGATGTATACTTTGCAATCTCCTCTTCATATTGTTCCACCAAAGGTTCTATTGGAGATCTCGATACATCTCTATGCTCCCGTGTTTAATAGAGAAGGTTGATCTATGTGTGTCATTCAAAATCTCTTTATTTATATATTGATTAGATGGTACAGATAATCATGACCCAAATCTTACAACTCCTTCCCCATCAATCATAATCTCATATGGTTTCCCATTTTTAATGGTTTCCACCCTTTTCTAAATTTCCACAACTTTTCTTTGAGCATCCTTTATTTTCATCATGAAGGATGGTTAAGAAATCATTTGAGAAAGGATTGATGATGTTTATCCCTTAAGTATTCCCATTTCCATCCTCCAAAAATCTAAGAAGATCATATCCTTTTCAATTCTCGTCATTAATAAAGATGCGGGATCCTTTCTACTCAGTGGATTGACCACCTTATTTTCCTTACAGAGATGTTGATGGATTGAGAAGTTGTAATCTTTGATGACATCCATCAATCTTAGTTGGAACATATTAAGCTCTATTTGTGTGAATATATATTTGAGACTATTATGATCAGTATATATCTCACACTTCTCCCCGCAGATATAATGCCACCAGCTTTTTAACGCAAAGATCACATCTGCCAAATTCAGATCATGCGTAGGACAATTTTGATCAGGGATTTATAGCTTCCTTGAGGAGTAAGCTATCACATTATCATTTTACATCTTCACATAGCCCATTAACTTATTTGAAGCATCACTGTACACCACAATGAGTTCTCTACTTGTTGGGAGTGTGAGTACTGGCGTAGTGATTAGCCTCGTTTTCAACTCCTTAAAATAGTCTTTACATTCCGGATTCCCGAAAAACATTTCTCCATTATGTGTCAGCTTGGTCATTGAGATTTAAAATCATGAAAGGTTCTTCACAAATCATAGTTAATACCTATAAAGACCCAAAAATATATTGATCTTCATTACTGATGTTGGCTTTCACCACTCTTCAATTTCCTTTGTCTTAGAAGGGTCCACAGATTTCCCTTCCTTTGTGATAACATGCCCCAAGAATGATACTTCCTCTATCCAGAACTCACATTTATTTTAATTTTCATATAGCGTCTCCCTTTTCAATATCTTTAACACAATATTTAAATTCTCCTCATGTTCATCCTTTCTCTTAGGGTATATCAAAATATCCTCGATAAATACTACAAAAAAAAATTCGAGGTAACCTCCAAATACTCTATCAATTAAATCCATTAAAATTTCTAGAGCTTTAGTGAGTCCTAATGGAATCACTATGAACTCAAAGTGTCCATAACTTGTTTTAAAGGTATTATTTGGAATATCTTGCTTTCTCTCTATTAATTGGTGATATCCCAACTGAAGGTCCGCCTTATAGAAATAATTTTCCCCTTGAAGCTGATCAAACAAGTCATCTATCCACGGTAGGGATACCGTTTCTTTATTGTGTTTTTTTGAGCTCCTGAAAATAAATGTAGAGATATATTGATCCATACTTCTTCTTGACGAAGATGACTGGTGCACCCCATGGTGTGGCACTCCGTCATATAAAACCATTCTCCAGATTTTCCAGTAACTGCTTCTTCAGCTCCTCCAGATCTATGGTGGCTATTCTATAAGGTGTATTCGATATAGGTAAAGATCAAGGAATACGTTCAATTGATAACTCAACCTCTCGATCAGGATGAAGGCCAGGAAACTTTTCAAGGAATACATTAGTGTAATCCCTCGTGATGTTCATGTCTTCAAGCATGATTCTCTCCTTTGTCTAAATCATTTGAGCTAGAAATGCTCGCTCATAAGGAATTATTATCCACACTTGGGACGATTATTCTAAAGTAGATTCATCTTCCTCCTTACACTTGTAATGACTTGGAGGATGCTTTAGGATGTAAAAATTGATCTCCCTTTATTGATAGTTGAGGTTTGATTTGTATAAAGATAGATGATCCATGCCCAATATAGAATCAAACTCTACTAAAGGAAGTATTGTGAGATTTACTAGGAGGTTTAGTCCACAAACATTTACTGAGGTGGAGTTATAAACCATGGGTGTAATAATTTCTCTATTCTCTGTTCCCAAATATAACTTATCATCCAAATTTTGAGGTGGTGTTTCAATAGTTCTTCTAAAATTCAACAATATGAAAGAATGTGTAGACCCAGAATCAGATAGCATGTTTTCTATTCAATAACTAATAATAATAATACCTTACACCACATTGTTTTTTGGATCCACCTCAGTAGTAATGACAGAATAATCCTTTCCTTGTTGCATTGGAGGTTTTTTTATTACCTCTACAACCCTCAGTTTAGGGAAATTGTTCGCATAATGACCATGTTCCATGCAATTGTAACACAGAACCACATGCTGAGTGTTTATATGAACCTTTCTTTCTTCTTCCACATCAGTGGGATTCTTCATATCTTGCTATTAGTTTTTAGCCATATGTCTTAAATTTTCACATTTGAAGCAATTCTGGTTTCCCTTTAGACAGTTCCTAGGATGCGTCTTCCCACAATGTTTACACATGGGATGATCGAGCTTCTTCCCATCATGGAATTTATTTGTGAGACTACTGACATTAGATTTCATTTTTCTATTCTTTTCACTAGGCCCATGATACCACTGAGAGTATTTGATCCCCATTTCAACTTTGAGGGAAAAAAGGACAATCTCCACATAACTGTCAATGTCTTGAATCACCAAAGCTTTCCGTAAACTCAGCTTCAGTTTTCTAAATAAGTGATCCAACTTTATTTTGGTGTTCAAGAGATAGCCAGAGGCATACCTTGAAAGCCTTGTGAATTTTGATTCATATGCCCTAATGGACTCATTTTCCAACTACTTGAGTCTGAGGAACTCTCATTCCATCTTGAGATGGAGGGTTTTGGGAAAATGTTTATTAAAAATCATTCTATTAAATTCCTCCAAATCCATGGAATCAATTTCCTCCTCAGGCTTCGTATTCTTTTTCAGTGTCCACCACTGATCAGATTCACCATCAAAACAATAGACCGATGATAGGAATTTATCTTCTTCTCAGTACTGGAGGACAGATAATATATTTTCAATGGAGTTAATCTACTTTCTCGTGAAAAGGGGATCAAAAGATCTAGTAAACATGGGAGGCCTTTTCTGAATGAAGTATTCAAAGGAAAAATTACCTTTCCTTGGAGGAGGAGGGGTTTCCACATGATTCATGTTATTATTCATAATTTTATCGTACTGAGTAAGTACTTTCGAGATGTTTTGACCAGTTGTTCCAATCATATTAGTCATACCTTTAAGGAAATATTCACATTCCCTATCACATTGATTGTTTTCATGTGTAATTCATTTTCCCTCCATAAAATAAGAAATATAACGTACAATTAGAGGGCTTGAATAATTATATATGAATCATAAAAAGGAAAACATTGAACATAAGAAGATAAAATTGTAATGGAGAAGTATATCCTAACTTGTGGGTCCCTGTGTTTCAATATAGGTTATACATGATCAATTTCTTAACATTTATTATTATGAGATATTTTTTATTCCCATAATAATGGATTGTACTATGATCTTGAATTTAACGAATCAAATCCCTTAGGAGTGTCAATATAAGAGTGCAGCAAGACCCATTGTCGTGAAACATTTCTCGTTCGAGTCTAGCTCATAGCAGTGTTTTTGGGTTTTAACCCTAGATATATTTGTTCCATAGCCACCTTTTCCTATTTGTATCCAGAATGGGATATATTTTCTTGATAAACCACTTACTTCATGTTACAAAAATTTAGGGATGTTTACTTATACTTAGTCTCATTATTAAGGTTCTTACTAAATTTCTCAATTCCTAATCTCCAAAAATAACTTGACCATACTCTGATACCAAATATAGAGATCCTATCATTTTATAAATAACATTACAAGATTTTAATCATAATTATACATCATAATACAATCCAAGGATCATGAAGTCTAGTGTCTTTGGAGACTAGGTATATAAAAATGAAAACATGGAACTAAAAAACACTTCTTCTCTAATCTTCATAAAGATATCCAAACATCCTTTGAGCCCATACGTCTGCAAAGGGTACCCTAGGGATCACATAAATTAAGGGATGATCTAAAATCCCACTAAATAAAAACCATATAAATTTTTCTTTAACTCATGCGTTAGAGATCATGACAAAATGATATAAAATAGAATATAGATTCATAACATATAAACATGGGATAATATAAAAATTGAATCATATATATCTGGAAGAAACATAAATCCTGACATTAGCATGAGTCATGGCTCATTTCATATAGAGAAGCACAAGTCAAGGTTAACCACCAAGACCGTTGCACATGGTAGCACGAGCAAGGCTATCTGCCAAGACCATTGCATATAATGTCTCCAGATACTAAACATTACCCAATAAATTGGAGCTCTATCTTGTTTCACCCATATTAACATGTTCATGAATATTCTTTCCACATATATATCCATATATAAACAATCATAAATATAAGGTCACCCATAGAAATAATGGGTATCATAATCATGTCATAAAGCATAATGAATAAGATTACTATAAAAGTGTCCATGAAAGAAATGAATTAGAACATAAATAGAAATTAATAAGGTAAAATAGGTATTTATCATGGTAAGTGATGTCCAAAATAAGTAACAACATGGAAAAAAGAGTATTTAATAATTTTTAGCGTCAAAACATTTTAGTGTAGTTTTAAGAAAAACAGTAACAAACATTTAAAGTAGAAAAGGGAAAAATATATTTTGAAAAACCATAAGTAATCAAAGAATGTTTTCATAATAAGAAATTTTATTTTATAATAAAAATGGTGGATTAAAACATATGGTAGAGTGAACTAGAAATTGGGTATGAACATGGAAAGTTCCCTTAAAACGGGTTTTCTAATCATGAAGTATTAAGGATGGAATCAATTAAAAGCATGTATACTACCTAAAGAGAATAATTATTAGAAATTGATACATGAGTTTGTATCATGTACAAAAAATTTAGGATATTTACATAATAATAATTGGTAACTTCATTTGGGTAGAAAGAAAGATAGATCATCCCAAAGGAATAAAGGAGGTTTGATTAGAATTCCTTACCTTAAGCCTAATGGTGTTCTTTTCTTGATCATAATGACATGAATAATCAAATTAGGTTAATTAATTAAAAATTATAGATACATAATTACTTGTTATTGATTTATTATAACCTTTTGAAGTTCTTTCATAATCTTTTTTATTAGTTATGATGTTCAATTTCATTGTTCGATTGCGTATGTTTCATTATAGGTTTAATTGTATACATGAACAGATAATCATGTAAAATGAGAATGTTTTTCTAGAATTGAAGTTATATTATATTATTTAAAATTAACAAGCTTACATGGTTGTAAATTTAATATGGTTACTTGGAATGAATATGAATCATTATATAAAACATTAATGATAAACGCATGGATAAATTTGGAAATTTTTCTCCCAATTAATTTTGTTTCGTATTATTATTTTACATAATGTGTGAAAAAGAATTATAGAACATAAAATTAAGATAAAATAAATATTTAATAGTATTTTGAAGCCATAAAAATGGTTTCATGACCATAATTTAAAGTGGTAATAGAAATTGATAACATGTTGTCCTTGAATGGGATAAATTAACACATCTCGGAAGATGCTTTTGTTTCTTTCGTCTAATAGATAAGGAAAGCAGATATGCTAAAAAATTATCCCACTGGCATAAAGACATTCCAGTACATGAATGGTACTGAAGTTTTCATACCATTTGTATGTGTAGAGGTTCGGAAAGAAAAGAGAAATGAGTAACGTGAAATGAAAATGATAGAAAAGAAAAGAGGAATTTACCTCTTGATTTAATCCTCCTTAAAAACTCATAAGGGGAGATTATTTAGTGTTTTGAGGAGACCAAGGGCTGCTATATGTGGGCGGTCATGGGGAGAGAATTGGGTAGAATTTAGGGAAGGAACAAGGCTTGATAGGAGTGAGGATAAGAGGAAAGTGTGGGTGGTTTTTATAGTGGGGTGAGGGAGAATTTTCTTAATATTTTAATAATTAGTTTATGATTTTTCTATAAGGAAATATATTGTGATGATTCCATGATAAATAATAGTAATAAGTGAATTTTATTTCGAGATTTGGGTTCTTACATCACTCATGATGTTAGTAATAGTGTATTTAAATTATAATGTATTTATACAGTAAATTGTTGAATTTTTCAATTCACCAAAAATTCAAGTATTTTAGAAAATTCCAAAAAATTCACCCTAACCATTTTTTAATATGTAGAATCAAAAAATGAACTAAATTTTTCAAAAAAAAATTCTCTAAATATGATTAATTTAATTGGTAATTATAATGAAAATTTACATGAAAAATATAGATTTTAAAACATTAAGGATTTTATAATGCTTTCAAAAATTACATAAGGTCATATAAAATTATCTTAAAAGAATAAAAGATAAAATTTTGAATCTGAAAACTTATTTTAGGAAAAATAAATATTTTAAATTAATTATCTAATTTTAATTACTTATTTATGACTTTCTAAAATACCAATACTTTTACTATGGTCATATAATCACTTACAAGTTGCCTAAATTTTATTTGTACATTCATGAGTGACACTACTATACTTTTGGATGGTTTACTATTCATAATGTTCATATTACTATTCTTAAGGGTCAATTAATATTCACCAAAAATTATTATTTTCTTAAAATACTCCAAACATCTTACGAATTGCAACTATGTATGTCATATTTTTGTAATTCTAAACCCAAAAGTGTCAAAATTATGTGTAAAGGCCACATAGTACTTATTAGGTCATTTTGTTGTGATTTTATGTGATTATATGAAATATTTATAAGAAAGTAATTTCCATTTATAAAACATTGAGTTTTTACCCATACATATTCATTACGCATGGACTTTTCGTATAATGAAACCATATCAAAAACTCACGACCTTGTCGTACCTCCATACATGTCAAAATTCTCACATCTGTGTCATATAAGAAATTGAATCACATTTCGATGGCCATGAAGTAACAACCAAAATGTTAGAACATTAAGAGAATGTTCGATCGTGTTGAATACCAAGGCATCCTTATCAATTCCTAGGAGTATCTTGATTAAAACGTCACATTGGAATTGGTTGGAGTCCTAGGAGTATGTTTTACCGAACATATCCTTTGTGATTCCAAGAAAGTTAGGTCCAAGGGGTAATAATGCCTAAGGAATCCCATGGAGTCAACACACTTGGATCAACATTATCCAAGGTGTTCACTACTGTGTTCAAGATCCATGGAGAACCATCCACAGTATCTTTACAATCATTCATTCATTTCATACTATTTTCATACATTATACATGATTCTACCCACTCACGTAATCCATTGACATTTGAAATATGTCACATGGGTATACCCACCCATTTATATCCTTTCAGAATTAAACATGTCACAAGGGTGTTGTACCTCTCGTACCCCTCGTGGTTTAATTTCCATGATCACAATCACTCTCTTTTTTATCTAATCTTGTTTTAAGTGTTTTTGGACGATAGGCATGATTTCAGGTTGCCAAGGAATTGGGTCAAGAAATCCATGAAAGCAAAAGTGGACTGATTTCAGTCCACCGGCCAACCGGTGTCCCATCACCGGCCAGCCGGTGGAACCCAGACAGAAGGGACACCTACTGTCTCAGCACCGGCCAACCGGTGGCCTCCTCACCGGCCAGCCGGTGGTTCCTGGGCAGAAGCCCTCTCTTTTTTCCAAAGCACCGGCCAACCGGTGGCCAAGCACCGGTCAGCCAGTGGAGCCAGTCAAACTAGCCGTTGGGCTTTGACCAGACTTGTCTACTTGACTCCCAACGGCTCCGAAGGCCTCTCCAACGGCTCCGAAGACCCCCAAAGGCCATTTGAGGGTTCCCCCTCTATAAATAAAGGACTAGGAAGCCCCGGAAACATACGGTAGCCCACAGGAACATTGTTCGATCATTTGGCGAACCTCCGGCGCATTCTTTCAAGGAACCTCAATTGCTCCAACCCATTTCCACATCCAAGGAGCACCATCAAAGAAGTTTGGGAGCGCTCTTCATCAACTCCAATCAATCCATTGGCGCCCAAGTCTTCTCCACATTACGTTTTTTATTGTTTTATCATTTTGAGCATCAATTTGGGTTTGTGCCTACAAACCCCCATTTCTTTTATCCTCTCTTTGTTTGGCTTTTCACACCACCTTCAAGGTGTGAAGAGGTTAGTCAAGCCTTCCCTTTAAAAGGCTTGAGTCACAGGTGAGCTAGCCTTCACCTGTAAGAAGTCTAGTGGGTTCTTGCTCAACCATTAAAAGAAAGCTGTAATAGGTTCTAGACTACCTTAAAGTCTAGTGGGTTTCTTGCTAAAACCATTAAAAAGCAAGCGGTAGTAAATCTCTCAACGGTTGAGTTGGGAGCGGAGACGTAGGCTTTGGTTTAATCCGAACTCCATTATCAAGTTTTGTGTCTTGCCTCTTTTATTTCCTCTGCACCTTTAACTTTGTTTTAAATTCTTAATTATTTTTTAAAAGGCAATTCACCCCCCTCTTGCCATCACTCTCCGCCCAACAATTGGTATCAAAGGCAAAATTTGAGTAATACCCTAACCGGTTTCAAATTCAAGATCATTTATGATGGCTTCAACTTCTTTCGCCCCCGAAGGCTATTCTTTGGGTCGTGCTCCATTCTTTGATGGAACCGACTACACTTATTGGAAAACTCGCATGATTACATTTCTTAGAAGTATTGGCTATCCTATATATAGAATTGTTATGCAAGGCTACTCTCTCTCTTCTCCCGATGAATCCAAATGGACTGAAGCCGATATTAAACATTTCGAGCTTGATGGAAAAGCCATGAACGCTCTACATTGCGGCCTTGATCATAATGAATTCAATCGAGTTTCCACATGCACTTCATCTCATGAAATCTGGAAACTATTGGAGGTTACCCATGAGGGGACCAACAAAGTTAAGGATACTCGATTGGACATGTATCGCCAAGATTTTGAAAGTTTCACCATGCACCCACACGAATCAATAACTGAAATGCTTACTCGCTTTTCTGATGTTTTCAATGGGAGAAAGTCCCTTGATGATGATGTGTCTGCAGAAAATATGGTCAAGAAGATCCTTTGGATCTTACCAAGCACATGGGCACCGAAAGTCACGGCAATCCAAGAAGCAAAATACATCAAGAACATCCCGGTCGAAGAGCTCATCGGAACTCTCAGGACCTACGAGATCACCATGAGGAGGCAAGCTGAAAAGGAAGGCCAACTCATCAAAACTCCAAAGAACATCGCCTTCAAAGTTCAAAAAGAAGAAATCTCCTCCTCCTCATCGTCTTCCTCTTCAAGCGGCGATTCAGAAATGGAGAATCTTTCCCGCAAAATGCACAAATTCATGAAGAAGCACAAGAAGAAGAAATCCCGCAAGGCTCAACCCAACGAAAAATTCGAGCCCGAGGTAACATGTTACAGGTGTGGCAAGAAAGGCCATTACAAGCCCGATTGTCCACTCAACAAGAAGAAGGCCAAGCAAAAGGAAAAGAAGAAGGCATTCAAGGCCACATGGAGTGATAGCTCCACATCCTCCTCCTCCTCCTCCTCCTCCTCAAGTGACAACGGTAAAAAATGCCTAATGGCATTTCATGAGGTAACCTCTTCCGACTCCTCTTCCTCTAGTTCTTCAAATTCTTTCAATCATTTATCTTATGAGGATCTCCAACATGCAAGAGATCAATTGGAGGAAGGTTTTCACGAACTTTCTTCCAAATTTATTGCTTTAAAAAAGAATTTCAAAAAACTTTCTTCCGAAAAGGATCAACTTCTCAAAGAGAAGGAAGACTTGTCCCTCAAAGTCCAAAACCTTCCCGATGTTGATTCTATGGAATCAACAATCAAGGATTTAAGGGAATCCCTTGGTAAGTTCACCGAAGGTGAACATAACCTTTCGAAGCTCCTTGGTTCCCAATGCGTATCTAGAACCACCCAAGGGCTTGGCTATTCCAAGCAAGCTTCCTCTTCCCATGATCCAACTATTTTTGTAAGGGGGAGCTCCCAATATAAATTTTGCAACTATTGTAAAAAACCCAGGCACTTAATTTATGAGTGCAATTGCAAAAATGCCCGGTATGGAAGGCCCAAAACTATTTTCTTTAACGATGAATTTCATAGGAGACGACCCGCCACAAGACAAGTATGGATTGAAAAATCCCTTTTAGCGAGTCTCTCCGGGCCAAAATTTGTCTCGGTTTCAAAATCCTCTCCCCGGTGATTTGTTGTTTTTATTTAGGGGGAGTTAGGATCGTTTAAGCCTTTTTGCTTTATATTCAAAACTTTCAATTCACAACCTTCAATTCAAAACTTTCAATTCAAAACATTCAATTCAAATTTCAAAAATTTCAATTGGTTTAAAATCTCTATCTTGTTTTTCAACCTTTCCCTCAAACAAGTTTTATGCCCCGTGCTATTTTGATAATCACAAAGGGGGAGAAATTCTTGGTTGATTGGGGGAGAAATCTTTATCTCATGCTTTGCTTTACTTTTCAATTTATCCTTTAAAGCATGCCTTTCATTTCAGTTTTTTACTTTGCTTGTTTTGGTGATTGTGATCATCAAAATAGGGGGAGATTGTTGTACCTCTCTTACCCCTCGTGGTTTAATTTTCATGATCACAATCACTCTCTTTTTTATCTAATCTTGTTTTAAGTGTTTTTGGATGATAGGCATGATTTCAGGTTGCCAAGGAATTGGGTCAAGAAAGCCATGAAAGAAAAAGTGGACTGATTTCAGTCCACCGGCCAACCAGTGTCCCATAACCGGCCAGCCGGTGGAACCCAGACAGAAGGGACACCTTCTGTCTCACCACCGGCCAACCGGTGGCCTCCTCACCGGCCAGCCGGTGGAACCCAGACCCAAGTGACACCTACTGTCTCAGCACCGGCCAACCGGTGGCCTCCTCACCGGCCAGCCGGTGGTGCCTGGGCAGAAGCCCTCTCCTTTTTACAAAGCACCGGCCAACCGGTGGCCAAGCACCGGTCCGCCGGTGGAGCCAGTCAAACTAGCCGTTGGGCTTTGACCAGACTTGTCCACTTGACTCTCAACGGCTCCGAAGGCCTCTCCAATGGCTCCGAAGACCCCCAAAGGCCATTTAAGGGTTCCCCCTCTATAAATAAAGGACTAGGAAGCCCCGGAAACATACGGTAGCCCACGGGAACATTGTTCGATCATTTGGCGAACCTCCGGCACATTCTTTCAAGGAACCTCAATTGCTCCAACCCATTTCCACATCCAAGGAGCACCATCAAAGAATCTTGGGAGCACTCTTCATCAACTCCAATCAATCCATTGGCGCCCAAGACTTCTCCACATTACGGTTTTTATTGTTTTATCATTTTGAGCATCAATTTGGGTTTGTGCCTACAAACCCCCATTTCTTTTATCCTCTCTTTGTTTGGGGTTTCACACCACCTTCAAGGTGTGAAAAGGTTAGTCAAGCCTTCCCTTTAAAAGGCTTGAGTCATAGGTGAGCTAGCCTTCACCTGTAAGAAGGCTAGTGGGTTCTTGCTCAACCATTAAAAGCAAGTTGTAATAGGTTCTAGACTACCTTAAAGTCTAGTGGTTTTCTTGGTAAAACCATTAAAAAGCAAGCGGTAGTAAATCTCTCAACGGTTGAATTGGGAGCGGAGACGTAGGCTTTGGTTTAAGCCGAACTCCGTTATCAAGTTTTGTGTCTTGCCTCTTTTATTTCCGCTGCACCTTTAACATTGTTTTAAATTCTTAATTATTTTTTAAAAGGCAATTCACCCCCCTCTTGCCATCACTCTCCGCCCAACAAAGGGTATACCCACCCATTCAACTAGTTATATTTAATCTACATAATACAATAAACTAGGGAATATCATGATGAAACAAGGTAAGGATGCAGTTCATATCCTAAAAACTTGATTTAATTATATTTAATTACAATTGAGTGTCCTACATCTAAGAAACTCAATAGCACACCCCTTGGGTAGTTCATAAATGGTAAAGACCAAGGAAAAGTCATGAAACACCCCATGGGTTTCCTTGGGATAAGGAAAAATCACCAATTCTTCTCAAAGGAACCTATGTCCATCCCTAATATGATCTATTTCATTTATTTCAAATTATAATTTCAAATTCAAGGCATCTTTGAAATGTCTAGTGGGTGGCATAATGGTTGATTACTCTATAAAGCATTGAAAGATTAAATAAATGTATAGAACACCTGCCTTTGCTCAGTAGTGGAGTTCTTATCTAGTATTGTATGCAAATTCAACTCATATTGGGAGAAATTTTAAGAATATATAAAGAATGGGAAATTTAGGAATATCTGCCAAAATACAAATTTCCAAGCTAATAGCTATAATAATTGTGAATGTTTAAAAAATGAATTTAGATCTTACTGAAGTGGATCTAATTGAAAAACCACACTTGATTTGAAGATCAGATGGAGAACTGGGATTAAATCCTAGTTTAGCCACATTAGGAGAGCTATCAAACCCTTCCTTTTTGGTATGTATGAATAGAAATGTATTTAGGTTAAGAAATATATTTTTATTAAATTAAGTCATTAAATTTAACAAAATTCCAAATGTCACATTTTTTTAGTGAATGTTTTCGAAAACCATTTACAAACTGTGCACGACTTTCGATAGCCCAAGGGGAACCAACACAATTTTCAAACCATGAGAAAATCCACTATCAAATTATGAAAAAAAATTACATACTTGGTCACATGGTTGTGTGGCCTATTCCTTGGGGTTTTCAAAACCATTCTGCCTGCATCTAATCACTATCCACCCCTTCTAGTATTTGTTAAATCATACAACCAACCCCACATGGTTTACACAAATAGTGCGCCACACCTAAAACATCTGAAACATGGTTTCCAAGCTCCTAACAATCCCCAAACACCCCTTAAACATTTGTGACCTCAAATTTAATTTACATTATTCATTATATAAGACTTTAAATATAAAAATAAAGGATATTTACATCATACAAAAAACCCAGGTTCATACAAATTCTATGTCTTTCATTCATCATTCCTGGTTCCTGTGGTTTTTTTACCTCAAATCTATCTTAGGAATATCGATTAGGGACCCCATAGTTCAATGATTAAGAATAAAATGATTGGGGTAAAAGCACAATAATTAGGGTAAAATTTTAAATAGATGATACAATCACGACCAATTATCATAAATTGCAGAAAACAAAAAGGGCGTGTAAATGATGTCCCAAAAAATATTTGTAAATCACAATCACAATCATGGTTTATATCTTGTTTGTGTATCAATGAAGAACAATAAAAATTAAGCATATAAATAAAAATCCATACTCAATAATAAAATCATACAGGATGAATGAATTTATTAATGTGTCTTACCAGAGGTTGGATTAATCATTGGTTAAGAACTATTTCACTATAAATGAAGATGAGGATCTGTTCTGTTTTTCCTCCACCCCATGATTATCCTCGATATTCATCAATCCACATTCCTAATTTTAAAAATAAAAAAAATAATTCTTCATCCTTCCCTATAATTATATATGTTTATGAATCTAACCCTAGATATTTGGAATAATAGCATATTTATAGAGATGATTAGGTTTAGTTTTTTCGGTATAGAAAAATTAAATCCATGAACTTTCTTCCATGACCCATGATTTTCTCCACACATGGAAAATGGATGTCAATTTTGTGTACATATGTGTCTCAACACTGAAAAAATAAGAAGAATTAATTTCCATGTTCTAAAATAATTATCATAAACTGAGAGATTTAGATTATCCAAAAATGTTATCCAATTATGAGGCATGGTGAAAACATCCTACTAATGTTCATACAACATAGCCCAGGGGGTGTAGTTTACTTTTATGTCTTCTATTTGACTAATTACAGGGCCTAAAAGGTATTTTGGGTAAAAATTTATTGTTTTTAGAAGTTATGATTTATTTTATACTGAATAAAAAATGACAAAATAAAAAATACCACATAGCACTTTTCTCTGACCGCATAGTAGTTTGCCCCGGCCGCATAGCACTTCAGACGGTTCATGAAACACTCATCCTAAAAAATGAAGTTGTTTGAAGTACAAGGTGTTGGATTTTGGTATCCAATAAACTATAGTAATTTTTGGTCTAGGGATTCATTTTATTACCCCCTTATAGAAATGAAATTACTCCACGAAGCTCTTCTATGCACAATCATTTGTGATAATACTATGCATAACTCCTACATGGCCACCCTCCTTCCTGAAGCGTTATAAATTTGAATATTACTATGTTGTTAGCTATCTTTGAAAATAATTTATTCACCACATTATATAAATATTGATTCCCACTTTGGGATGAAGGGGAGAGAGTGGGAATAATGAAATATAGATGGAGGGATTAACGGAGCTCAAACTATATTCACTCTCCCATACCCACTTAGGTAAAATTACTGAGTTTCAAACTAGGGGTGGCCTTTAAAATGTAATCCCATGAAGGCTCAAAATATAAAAAATATTACTCAGAGTAATCCTTTCATAAATCATGCTATTACTAATGTTTTGTGACCAAATTTCCATTTGTGTTATGGGGCTTCATTTTCTACCCTCCCATATAGTAAAGAAATGACTTTGTGATGTCATACACAACCTATCCTATGTGAATTCTCAAATGAGGATAGTCTGATGTGAATTATCCTATGTGGATAGCCCTATATGGAAAATTCTCTATGGATAGCCCAATATAGAATATTCTATGTGTGCATCCCTATGAAAAAAAATTTATGTGGCCAGCCCTACGTGGAAAATGTTATGAGTCCAACCCTATGCACTTTTTTATGAAACTCTTCACATTCATGTGGCTACATACCATGGGGGATATTCCCCCGTAATCCTCCCCCACCTTAGGATCACATCCAAGCATCATTATTGAGCCTCCAACCTAGTTCCTTTGTTATAACAACTAACCCACATTAAAAATTGAGATTCGCACCGTGAAATTTTTGGGCCAAGACTTGGATGATTTGGCTTATTTTATAAAAATTCCTAATGTCCACACTATAAAATTTCATGACTCAATATACTCCTCATGAAACCCTTGAATATCTATCACCTGATTCTTATTTCATGTCAAAATAGAAAGGTCCTCTCTTGAATAAGTGTCACACAAATATTTTTTTGGAATCTTATTCCTATAGGTTCTTTCTATTTGATGTTAAAATATAGTGTACCCTATATGAAAATAATAGTATTTCTCTTGTGAAATACATTATATAACTTATGTATTAATCATAATATGCCTTGTGAAAATATAATGAGATGGACACCATACTTCCACCATGGGACACCTCCTCAGTAATAATCCCCAATCACATTTCTCATCCCACCAATGAGTTGAAATACCCTCATAAAGCAATATAAAAAGGGAATAAGTGGAATCCATTGAGTGAAATACCAAGAATCATCCCTACTAATCCCAAATAGAAAAATGGGAATCCTAATAGGAGTAAGCCACAAACAAAACACTAAATTTTCATGAGTTGGTATTCCCATCGTTGTTCCATAAATATGGAAATCCTCCTAGGTGAAAGCCTCAATGAACCCTCCAAATTAACATGATATAATATTCTCCAAATGGTTCTAGAAACAAATTCATCCTTCTAGGTTTAACCACTGCAAAAATATCCAAATTACCATGAGTTGATATTCTCCTTACGGTTCTAGAAACATGGGAATCCTCATTCTGCTCTCAAACAGAAACATGGGAATCCTGATAGGTGTAAGCCCCAACCAAAACTCTAAATTTTCATGATTTGATATTCTCACAATTATTCTAGAAATATGGTAATACTCCTAAGTTTAATCCTTAATTAACCCCTTAATTTACCATGATTTTAAATTCTTCTAATGGATCCATAAACAATGAAATCCTTCTAGGTGTAACACCCCACAAAAACCTCTAAATTACCATGAGTTGAGATTCATATGATCGTTCTAGAATCATAGGAATCCTCCTAGTTTTAATCCTGAACCCAACTTCTAAATTACCAAGAGTTTAGATTATCTTAATGTTCACTGAAATACTAGAATATTTCTAGGTGTAAGCCCCAACTAAACCTCAAAATTATAATGAGTTGAGATTACCCTTATGGTTCTATAAACATGGGAATCATCCAAGGTGTAATCACTAAACATAACTCTATATTACCTTGGGATGATATTCTCCTCATGGTTTTAAAACAAGGATATCCTCTTAGGTTCAATCCCTAGTGAAATTGCTAAATTACGATGATTTAATATTTTCCTCATCTTTTCAGAAATATGGGCATCCTCCTAGGTGTAATCCCTAAAAAACTTTCAAATTACCATGACATAGTATTCTGCTCACAATTATAGAAACATGTGAATCTTCATAGGATTAATACCAAACAAACCTCCAAATCAAATGATACAATCTTTAGTGATGTGACTGATCTTTTAATATCTCTTAATTGTAACACTAAGCATGAATCATGTGGGCTTAGAGATCTGTGATGATCATCCAATAATTATAATAAAAGAGTATTAATCATGGGCCTCTCTTATAGTTGTGTAATCTGAAAATATTCCATCTAACTACATGGGCTTGGATTCATGTCTTTAGAATGCTATATTGGATCCCTCTTTGAGTTCGAAAACCATCATTTTTCCCCTTCACGCATCCCATTAAAACCACTTGGATTTTTATTCCTACATTCAGGGATGTGTAGGAACCCTCTTTGAGGTTAAATACAAGCTCCATAACACCAACCACCTCAATGGATTGAAAATACCCCCAATATCCAAAATATATGGCTTTATACCCATGTATCGTGAATTGAAAAGAGAATGTGGGGAACCACTAATTCATATATAGGTTTACATCAAACACATGATCTTGATCATATCATTAGTATAGGGGTAATTATTCTCAGAGTGATATTTTTAAAGGATACATGAATATGTCATAAATATAATAAAGATTATTAGAGTATGAAATAATCCCCCCAAAAATTGTGTGATGAGTCTAAATTCCCATCCTCTCTGAAAATATGTTTTTTAAGATATCTTTGGTAAATTCTAAGTGACCTCCAACATTTATAATGTAATTTTTCATTAACCTAAAATGATTTTGAGCATTAAATACTTTGAAAAAAAGCTTAATAAAATAAATTAACTAAATCAAACAATTAATTCACTTAAAAATATGCCAATAGTCACCCTTAACTGAACACCCAATGCTAACCAACATTATAGCTTTCCTTGAGTAAACCCCACATTGGGAAAACAATCAATGCCTTCGATTTCCAACATGATATCTTGGTCAATGTAAGAACAATTTCTTTTGGTAATATGTGCATGTGTTCTTTTATATATATTAATATTTCTTATATATTAATTCTGTAGTCTAGTGACCTTTATACACAACACCATATTTGAGGAAAAATCTAGAGATATATATGGATATATTCAAATTGCTAAACCCAGAAAATTAGAGTCATTACAATTACATGTCTAGTAAGTTAAATCAAACCATATTTGCAATTGTTTGACTAGAGATGAGTGATTAAGTCATTTTTATATCATTATGGGGATATTATCTGGAAACTGTTGTATTTACACAAAACCTTATTCTATCTAGAGTATTAATAAAGATACTATAAGAGATGTGGATTATGAGGCATCTGAATTGGATTTTATGATTATTTGGGACTATAAAGCATGCATACTTTGTTTTTTATTTGATAAACCTGATTAAAATTTTTAAAAATTATTATTTTTTATTATCCAATGAAAATAAAGTGATATTATTTAAATTATCCTTCCAAATAAAAAGTTTTTATCTCATAAACTAGTATTTTAATTAAGAAGGAATATATAAATTATTTATTCATTTGGATTAAATTTTAACATGGATAAACTCAAGATAAAAAATTAGGAATACATCCAAATATAAAATGTGAGACAATTTCAAAAGAGTTTGTAGGAATAGATTTCATTGAAGTTAGGTATGAGACTCAAAGGCTTGGCTTGATTTTTTAAGATGCTATGATATATTGATTTCTTATAGAAAATGATGCAGAAAAAATGTATGTATATATATATATAATGACCCTACTACATAATAAGGGTCCATTGAGAGTTATAATTATAATAAATGGTTAAAGTACATGAGATCAGATATGAACTCCATGTATACTAACCATATTTGTAAATTGGGGGATGCAACTGAAGGGGTGGGACCCATACTGTAAAAGTTTTTTTCCTATAATAAAAATATCTCTTGGTTGAAAGGGGATGTAAATATATTCATTATATTGGATATGAAGAGACCATTTCAAAAAACTCGATGATAAATTATATTCATATATTGATTATCATGGTGGTTCATTGTGATTATGAGATATAATGAATCAATATCAAGAATTATTTCCTTAATTGTGATTTATTTATGGATGTGTATATAATATAATACTATGTTTTTATGTGAAAAATGAGTATGTTAAGGTTTTCAAGTTGTAATGGTCAAATTAAGGATTAAAACATGCTTCTAAGAGTCAAAATACTATATTTGATGATGAAATCAAAGAATTTTGTTTCATGAAGAATGTAGATGATTATTTTTTTTACAATTAAGTTAATAGGAGTTTTTTGGTATTTCAACTATGATATATAATTTAAATGATATCCATTAGAAATTGAATACTCAATATACAATATGTAATGTTATAGTAAGGTTACTATTTCACAATGAAATACATGATTGAATCTATCTACATACATGGTATGAAGATCTATAAAGAAAGATAAAAAGGGATTCTTATCCTGAGTCAAAACACTTATATTAGTAATGTTATAAGATATTAAAGCATGGAGATCCCCAAAAGGGGGTATTTACATGTGTTATAAGGTACGAGTCTTAAAATGAAAAAAAATCTTATAATATGTTATAATGGAGAAATATGGATAAGCTTATTTATACATCTTCCCTAAGATATATCATGTATGTCATGTTGTTTGTTCGACCTGATGTCTATTATGCTTTGACTATAACATGTATATACCAAGACAATGCTACTGAGAGTCGATATATTTATTTCAATAACATCCTTAAGTTCTTAAAAAGATGCAAGGAAATATTCTTGTTCATTGGAGGTTAGGATAAGATCATTGTATGGGGTTACATTGATGCATGTTTGAAAACTAATAATGTTTATAAGAGATCTCAATTTGGATTCATATATTTCCTCATTATTTAATTTAAAAATTATAATATTTCTAAAAAATTCACCATAGTAAACACAATAATAGAGATAGAGTACATCACTACATCAAATTCAATGAATAAATCTATTTGGAACAATAATTTTATTAATGAACTTGTGTTGGTTCTTATAATTGAGGGTGAAATTGAGATTTACTGTAAAATAAAATATAGTTACTTCTCATTCCATGAATCTATGGTCCCACTAAAGGAGAAAAATATCCTTTACAAATACTATCTCATTCATGTAATCCTTGATAAGGATGATATAAGGATATTTTGGGTGACTATAGTGGATAATGTGGTGGATGCTTTGAAAAATATGTAATGTTTCGTAATCATGAGGATCATATAAATTATTAGAGTATTTAATACATGAGATACTATATATAATGGTTATTTCAAAAGTAAATATATCCAAGTTTTTTTAAAAAAATTGGTATCTGTTTATCATTCATTCATGTTTTTCTTAATATATTACATGAATAGTGGAATGATAAGATCAATGAAATGTATATCATTGATTTGTCTCTAATAAATTATTATCATAGAGTATTATGGGTTGTGATGAAATGTTATGATTATTGTGAATATAATATTGTAAAAAAATACATATTAGACTCATGAGATAATAAGTAGAGACATGTCGTATGGAAAAACCTGTGAATGAATATTGCATGTAATGTTGTTTGATAATTGATATACATTGCGTTTTACACTTAATATAAATCCAAATTACCTAAGGTATAATTGATATGTATCATACATACCTTCATAATTTGATATTATTCTTATTCTAGTCTTAAGGGTATACTAATCAGGTTTTATTTGATTATAATGTTTACCGTGTCACAGATTGAGTTTAACTAATATGGGATTTTACCTCTGGAATGATAAGTATGATATTGGGTTCCATGATTTAATTAGACTAAGAAAATAGAAGGACATGCTTAGTTGAGTGAATTTTGATTTTCTCAACTATGAATGATATATGATGTATTATTTCAATAAAGGTAGTCTATTTTAGAGGACCATAAATATATGAGATAGATTAAACAATATTAATATATTCCAGGTCTAGTGGTCACCCAATGTCTTGGAAAATTAATTATATAATTATGAATATGACGTATAGAGATACATCTTATGATAGATATGTTCATATGGACATATGAGTGTGTTTGATTGAGATCGTATTAGACATATTTATAGCTTAAGTGGAAATGAAATTTTTCTAGAGGCCACTATTTATTTACAATTATGAATTAAGGAATTTATATTTTTCTTCAATGTTAAAATGGTCCATACTGTCAAAAATAAGTTCTTCGAATGAAGATTAATTTTGATATAAATATTTTTTTAGAAATTTAATAGATTCTATTGTATAATCATTCGGAATTATGTTTATATGGATTTATAAAAAAGTTAAAAATATTTTCATTAAATCATTGGGGATTTTTTGTAAGTGGTAGATATTAGAATTATAAACTAAATTATAAATGATGGAATGGTAAAGGTCACCACATCATGGTTTTTGTACTATTATGTTTCATGGTTATATTTAATAGTGTATATAATGAATGAAATTACATGAAATTTATAAAACACTCCTAAATTGGTCATTTTCTATTATTTGGTTAATGTAAAAAAATGTGATGATGTGTAGATGAATTATTTATTGTTAGAAGATTTTAATAATTGGATTAGTTAATTGATGAGTTATATAATATTTATAATGGGGGAATCAAAATTTTGACCATTTAAAAAGGTTTACAACATCATGACTCCAATAGGATCTCTCATTCAATGAAGGTTGCCAATAAAATAATGTTTGTGGCCCTTATTTGAGTAAAATGGACTTAACTTTCACATATCTAAAGCATTATCCCTATTTATATTCACCATATTTTCCTTGAATGGGAATAAACTAGAATAATTTTTTGGAGGACAGGACTTACTGAATCATTTAGTGTTTTTAGATACTAATGGATACCTTTAATACAAGTAACCCATTTCTTACTAGTGGGGGAAATAGATTAAACTCATCAATGGGAATGAATCTACTTAGATATTAAGGTACGATCAATTTATGTCTTCTAGTTTCATACTATGGATTCCAATCTTGATAGATCTTTTGAAATTGTTTTATGTTATATTTCAATATGTTTAGATATTGAGAATCTCAATTGAACCCTTCACATACAGGTATCATCATCCATTAATAATTGATATATATTGTTACTCTTATGGAGATGAACATTCATGTGATCGCCAAAGAATGATATTTTTGTTAGAAACATTCATATAAATTTATGAGAAACATATATATCTTTACATAGCCTAGAAGGAAGCAATCGTTTGTTTGTTATTTTATTAACATCATGAAACTAATAATTACCCAGGAAAATCATACTATACCTTGAGAATATACATTATATTTTTTATTGTTAATTGTATTATATCATAGTCTTGTAGAAATTACTTTTATAACTTTCCTATAAATGTATATTGGTAACTAAATACAGGGTTATATAAAAGGTGTACTATAATTACTAAGTGTGTATTCATAAAACTTATTTTTATTTATTTTTATTTTTTCTAATTTATAGTGAATGAAGTTGAAATTGAATGAATTTTGATTTGTGATTAATCCATGTAAAATGGAAATATAAAATAAATGAAACAAAAAAATATATTTTTTGTGGGAAAAAGGTGTTGTTCCTTGGGTAAATTATAGTGTCTACCTTTTTTATTTAATTTTTATTATTTCATTCTTATTAAATGAACATACACATTATTATATTAAAAATCATCTCTTATGGATATATGTTGTTAGAATATATTATATTGAGGATCCACTTCAAGGAATATATTCTTTTAGCTTCCTCCTTAGAGAATGAGTAAAAAATTCACCTTAATATAGTGCATATCATTATTCAAACCCTGATCCTAAACCACATAGAATTTAACCCTATGTTATCAAAAATTTCATATATGTCGAGTGATTTAAGTGAAGGGAGATTAAATTTATTTTAATAGTGAAAGTAATAAGACATATGTTGATCAAGGTTAAAGAAGAAATTAACTCCTTCTCCATGATTCAGTCCATTAATTTCCAAACATTTAATAAGTACAAATTAGTAGTATAAAATGAAAAACCAATCATTGGTATCACGTTCTATTACATTTATATAAACCTCATATAATTTCTCTGTAACTAAAAAACAAGAGGAATTAATAGGGAAGAGAAAAACATTGGTTGGATAGTTAAAATTGTATAAGTATGGTAAATTAAGAAGATTTATAATCATAATGTTGATTTATCTAGAATGTTAAAAAGATAAAATCTTATAGAGGCTAATTAAATTTTGAGGATGATAATTGAGATATATTGGAAAGCTATAAAAAATTTCTCAAAGGTATTATATCGGGAACATAATAAAAAGGTTTTAAATATGAAGATATAATTTGGTCAAAAATACATTGGTTGGATAGTTAAAATTCTTTAAGGATAGATCATTGGAAATAGTAGGAGAGTTGAATTATATGTAAAAAACATTCATTTTCATCATAGGTAAGAAGCCTGATGTACACCAGGGTGTTTACTTAGTCGGATATTTCTTTTTTAGTGATATTCATCAACTATTTCATTTTGAAAGTAGGTAATGAACACTGATAGACTGGGAAAAGGATTATTGGTATCAAAAAGTATTATAAGATAAAAACATATGATTAAATATATATGATACATTTTAGTGTTATGTATATATATACTTTGGGAGAGTTTCATGAACTTAGAAGAGTAAAATAAGATTCATGTTCAAATTCAGTAGATTGATAGTTATTTTTATGTCCATGTCATATCTAGTGATATCATTGTACATAATAGAAGTGAAATATGTAGCTATAATTAAAGATGGAAAATTATTGATATAGTTAAAGTGTATTTTAATGAGTTCAAAATATACACGGAAGATGGATTTCTCAACTATGATAGTAAAATTCAAATAAATTTTGTAAAAAATATGATATTTTATGATTGGATGAAACACATTTGCCTGAATTATTATTTTGTCATTATGAGATTGGAGGAAAGGGATCTAAATTTTTGGTGGATGATCAGAAAAAAATGCCTAATATGTTCAAAAATATTATATTCAAAGAAAGTGTGAAGAAATAATGTGCCTCAGCAGAATTAGTAAATTTTTAAGGTGTTGAAGGCCTTGTTTTCTAGGGAAGTGAGTGATTTGTTTCTTCCAATGTATTTTATGTTTCCATGGTTTCCTTAAAATAGTCATCAAGTGATATATTATTTGGAATCTGGTTCTTGATTCATGTTTTTATTAGATTACTAGAATGTGGAACTCCGGAATATAGGACTCATCTTTATTAGACTATTCTAATATAATTTCAATGGTGTTAGATGAGTGTCTGAAAGTTTGTTCTAGATGGTGTAGTGATTAGTTATATATAAATTTTTTAACAGATGCTAATATAATACATATTAGTTAGTACAATGTCTATGGTGAATTCTTTCTATAAATTTTTACAGTAAAGATATGGTATGTGTAGGGTTCATCAGATGATGTGTGAATGTGACAAGCTTGAATGAAAGAGTAACACACACTATTCATCTGATGTTATTGGTCTAGTGTTGATTACTATAATTTATTAGCGGTTTCTGAGTTCTATAGTTGTTATTCTAAAAATATTTTAATTTGGTGTAATTTAATGATCAACTAAGACTTACTATAAATGGGTTTAACCCCTTATACTTTTTTCATGATGCAGTCATGTAATTACATATAATTATTTATCTAATTAGCTTAATTAGATAATTGATTTTAATTCTTATAAATTCAAATGGAAAAAAAAATTTCATACGGTTCTCCCATAAATTTATGGCATAATTTATAAACAATGTAAATTAATTATATCAATTAATTTCTTTTATATCACTTGAATGTGTCTAAGTTTATCTTGAATGTGTGGTAGATGGTTGGATTAGTATAGTTATTTTTTATATAGTGAACATCCATGTTTCTAGTATATAGAACATGACCAGTCTATCCAGTCATAGGAAGTTTCAGTCCATTTTTCTATTATAATTGATGATTGAGATGGTGTATCTTCTAGTGATTGATGATTGTATCCCTAATAAAGAGATACCAACTCAAGATCATGACTTCAATGATTTTATAAGATTTGGAAAGGATAAAAATCATTTCATGATTCCATTACTAAATATGTATTGGGATTTAATACGGATAATAATTTGGATGGATTGTATGATTATATAACACAGTTATACTCCCTAATATCTCATATTAACTTGGTGATTATGTTGAGGTGGATTAGTTTTCTTAGTAGGTGCAACATGTGGATAACTTTTTTAGAGGAAAAGATCATGACTGTTTAGGATCTAGTTAGTTGGATAGGTTTCCTTGGATGATATTTTTCATTGTAAGATGAACCTTGATAGTTGATCTAGTGAATAATCGGTGTCTTGAATGGATGGTATTTATTACAAAAGGTACTTAGGGTTCAATTTCCTGGTGTTGTGGGCGTCTTCCCTAACTATAATAGAGAGGTGATTCAATGCGGATACTAAGGTAATTGAGGTAGTATTAATGTGAAGGGTTGGGAGTTCGGAACCAAGTAGCTTAGTCTGATTTTAAGTAGGTTCTACTGATTATATTTTTATCGAGATTAGATTATATATAGTGCTAATAGGATCAACATACTCAGATAGTGTTTTTCTTTGTTGGAGAGGTATAAAACTGATATACTTTCCTTAAATATTCTATCACCATGATTAATTTATCCTATAGAAAATGAAAAAATAAAACATATCTATTTAAAAAATTAAAATTCAAATCAAAATAAAAATTTAGAAATATAACAAGTGAATGAAAACAAAAAACACTTGATTTATAATCAAATATTAACTAAAACCTAAATTTAGAAATAAAATAACCTCCTAGATAACTATATAAAATGGGACATATGTTAGCATGGAAGAGGAATTAAAATAAGTAATTAATTTATTTTATCAATAATGCATCTATGTATAAAAATCATGTTATATATTAACAATGATCACAAGTTTAGCATTAGTTACACATGCTCATGTATAGGAATTTCCAATTACACATAGTAAATAACATTCCAACTGGGAATCCTATTCTCATGATCTCCTCCTCTTAGATATCACCAAGTATTAACTTCATGTGAATAAGTCTTAATGATTATGGCTTAATAACACATAGTAGTTAGATATCATTTTTTTCATGTCAGATTAATGTATCTAGACCATGTGATATAACTTTTAAAATATTTTCATGGCATGGTATGGGTTTCTATAACCTATCATTGTGGTAAATAATTTAATGAAATTATTACACATGGTAAGGATAAGAGTACAGAGTAGATAATAATAATATAACATTTACTTGTTAAACAGTATACATGATTTGGTAATCAAAAGTGTATAGAAAGGATTTTTTGGGGAACCAACCCCAATAGTAATTCATCAAAGTTTAAATCTAATAAAGTTACCTTTATTTTATAATTCACATAATTTTTAAAAGTGAATAAAAATTTGATAATTAAAACATTTAAATTAAAATTTTATTTTATACATACATTTTTGCACTTTTTAATCCTTTCGAGAACAGTGACATGAATTCATTTAATTTTATTCCAGCATCTACAACATCAATTTCTTTATAATGAGACCTACCATAATTATTCATCTAAATGACATTAGTGGCTTTAAAGGATGTCACCTTATTCTATTTTAATTTCCTCTTTAATGTGGGTCCTCTTATAATAACAAAATAAAATCAAGATGTTATTAAATATTTATAATGTAAACCCATCCAATTACTAATCCTTAGGGGTATAACTTTTGAAATTAAACCTCTCTGTTAGGATTTTCATTAACATTTTCACCCCAATATAGTCATTAATAACTTTTCCATAACTTCAAATTGAACTAATACGTTTTCTCAGCAAAATAAAAATTTCATCTATTGATTTATCTTTATTTACCCATATGTCATTGAATTGATTAATTTCTTAACCCTAATAGAGTTGTTAAAAACTATTTCGTATCTCCAAATCAAAATAATAATTATTTTTCACCAAAATAATGAAATCACCCAGTGATTTATCTTTAGTCATCAATATTTCTTATAATTTGTCATGAAATTTTTGAAGTTTCAATGCTCTAACATTCATATCCTTTTTATGAATATATTATAGTTTTCTCTATATGGTTTTCACAAATTTTTAACCTATATATAATTTCAATTATTTATTAGAGGTAGAAGAAAGTATTTCATTTTTCACACTCTCATTGACTTCTGCATTCATATAATCTTACATAGATAAATTAACTAATAATCTGCGATGATTAATAAAATTCTTAGTGATGTCAATTATATAAAATTCAAATGATAGAATATATAGAACCATCAACTCATTTTATAAAAAAGAAATTATTACCATTAAATATGTTAATATCCTTTTTATTAATTGAATTTATAATATCTAAAAAAATATTAATAATTAAAAAACATTTTAAATAAATAATGTGATGTTGTACTTATGAAAAATCCTAAAAATATACTTAGGGGAAAATTTATTTTTGATTTACAAAGGAAATATAAGTCTTGATACCACTTGATGTGCCAAGGAAAGTAATGTGATAATCACTAATAGGGGGTGGATCAATTATACTAAAATATTTTCTCATAAATAAAAAATGTATTCCCCTACTTTTTAGTAAATATAGTCTCTGAATTATTGAGAAATAAAAAATTAAAATAGAGAGTGAGATATAGGACAACATATGAAAAACAATTTTCAAAAGGTTCAAAAACACTTTTTATTGAGTTCTTATATAATTTTTTCATATTGGTTATGATCCGGATAAATACATTTTAATTTTATAATCAAAAAATAACTGAAGAATAAATTAGGATAATGGTTTTAAACTCCTATAATTATTAAGTGGTAAATATAAGGAATAAATAACACCAATGAGTATGTGATCCCATTAATGATCTTCTTCTATCCTCATCAAGTGCCTTAAAGTATGGATCAAGTGTTTATAATTATTTTTATCCTTGAACCTATCCCTAAAGTCTCTAAAATGATCCCAAGAATGTGTGGGTGGTTATCTCAATGTTTATTCTCACAATATCAATCAAAACTAAATACACACACACACCTTTTATACCAAACCAATACATTACACCATAAACCATGGTGTGGTTTTTTATTTTCACTTCTAGACCCAAAAACCATAATGTGAATCCCAAAATTACAATAATTTTAGTAACCATTACAATATTTGTAAAAATATTTTTAAATAAAGCTATATTTTTTTCACATATCATCCCATATTTTTCTTCTATAGCACCTTCAGGCTTCCATGATCACTAAAATATGATTTTTGTTCTTTTAAACCACACTATAGTTGCTAAAACCACAATGTGGATTAACTGATCATGGACACTTGTGAATATAAAAAACTCCCTCGAGCTCCTCATGAATCATGATCACTAAAAATGATCATTTTCTAGAAAATACAATGTATTCATGAAAACAATGATGTAATTGTGCTTTACTAATTATAATTAATAGGAACATCATCAATCTTTTATGATATCTTCTATGAATATGATGGAAAAAAATAAATGTTTCCAAACAATATGATGATGCTTAAAAACAATGACATTTTTTTCTTCCCCATTAACACCAGTGAGTGTGTTCTTCCTATAAAACATTTTCAATGAAAAAAGGGGTTTTGTGTAAACTATTTTCAAAGTACTATTAAAATGAATAAATCTATTATAGATACAATAAAATTAAGCATTTCTTATTTTACAATATCCCAAAATTCTAGCTCGATATATTGGCATGTTAATTCTTATATCATAACATATGATTAGACACCATCGTATTGTACAGTGGAAATTTGATATATTATATTGCATGTGTTATTCAATAGCATTTATAATCTTGGTTTCCTTCAACTATAAATCAATAAGATTGATTCACTTGTGTGTATTCATGAATGTTACATTTAATTATAGATTTGTAATGAATTTTTAACAATTCAACATGTAGTAATGTATCAGCTACCCTAAGATTAAAAAAAATATTTTTGACATTATAACTCTCTTAATTTAATGATTATAGTTTATGAAATTTATGATATCTCTCCGGTTAAGAATTCACTCATGCATGAAAGATAATTTTAAACACTATTCTATTTTTAAACCATTATTCATCATCATCGAGGAAGGTGTTAGTAAACCGTTGAGTGGTGAGAGTCCTCTAATTATATATGAGGATAAAAGGCCATTTTTCCCCCATAGTTGGGACTCTTTTGGGTGTTTCTTCAGTGGTCCTAATCAAGAACACTTCATCACATCCACTAAGAAGGAACTCGCAGCGATGAAGGTATGCTCAGTTTATGTTTTAAACAATATCTTATTAATATTACTATCAATAAATCAATTTAAAAGTTCATTAGATGTTCACATAAAACTTATCAGTGAAATAAAATACATTATTATCAATGGATTAATATTTTTTCCTTTTCTTTAAATAACATCGAAAAAGTAAGGTGTTTAAATTCAAATCTTAGTGTACGATATGAAGATATTCTATTGTTTTTCTTAGTCATAAAGTATGATATATGTATATCATGATATATTATTTGAATAAATACAATTTTATTTGTTCTATTACGTATGTTATGATAGAAGATAAGTTAAGATATGAATAAACCCTATTTTTTTCAAAATAGAGCATTGTTTCATAGTGCTGATATATAGGATATCTTGAAATATGATAAGATCCTTATAAAAAAGGTAATTGTATGTAATGATATACACCAAAAGTTATTATTGATTATATTATAAGATATTATTCGATATGGTAGAGTCATCTATGGTAATCCTTATGTATCAATTGTAATTTATAACTAATAATTTCAATTAGTAGTTGTAAATTATGATATATATAAAAAATGTTAAATGTTTAATATTTTTCTTTAAATATATATATTTTATAGACAATTTATAAATTACATGTGTTGTGTATTGTTAAATTTTATTTTTCATACATAAATATAATATGAAAGGTTCATATTTGTATTTAATGTAATGGAAAAAAGACTAATTTATATGTTTATTACTTTACAATATTGGTGTTCATAATTTTTTTATGAAATATGAATATTTTTTATGGTAAATTTCTCTAATAAATTTCTTATTATAAATTTTTCTAGTCACATAATACATGCTTGATATGATAACTCAAGATTTAGTTTCCATATATCTTGAACTTGGGTTGTAGTTGATGTTACTAACTTGAATTTTTTACATATTAGGGATTAGAGTAATGATTAATTGGATTATCTCTTGAGTAAATTATCCTATAAGAGATGAAATTCGGGTTAAACATCCCACCAACATGGGGCCTTATACATTTTCCATAAAAGATGGGTGTTATAATCTATCACTCCAAGATTACTCATTTGGAGATTATCAAACTCATATGAATTTAATCCACTATATAAAATATAATGTACCATATACATATGATTCACTTTAATTATTATGAATATGTTTAAATTATATTTCTAGGTGAGTATAAAAACCCCATGGGTTGTTGAAAGAGTTACACATTAATATAGTGTAAACATATTAATTTAGTTGTCGGAATAGAGATTCAAAAACTAATTCATTTGAATCATGCATACATAGAGGAATAATGAATGAGATAAATAAGATTTAATATAATATTCATGTGATGAATTTTAAATATGTGAGACTTTAAAGAAACCTTGTAAAATAATATGTGTATGATTCCTTCCAAAGCAGAAAATGTCAAGACATCGATCCTCTAATCAGGTAGGTTCTTCCATAGTAGGGTTCCCATGGATTGTCTAGTGTAAGGAAGGGTGGAAATGTATAATACAATAATATATGTTACTAAATCGTATTTTGATATTTTGGTAACACCTAGATAAGAAACCTTAAGAGTTAGGGAACCATTGAAATGGAGTTGAGTTTATCTTTGTGATATATTGTGTAAATGAGTTATCCAATCAACCATACAAGAGTATTATATAATATGATTGGGATGATTTTCTAACTAAATAACTATGTGGTTAGATGAATTCCATCACAGACTCATTAATTTTGAAATATTGATTGTGTCTCACTAAAGGGATGTAATACACGGGGTAATCAGTTTTAGTGGGAGTACTTTCATTAATAATTATTAATGAAATCTTTCAAAACTTGATACTCTCCAATAGACATGACTTTTTATAGATTATGGAATTCATCCAGCATATCATTTTTGTATATCTTATTTGGGTGACATACAAAAAAATATACTGATATATTTTTTTAGAAGTGTTATCAATGATAATCATTTTAATCATATCTATGTGAATGTTATAGATATCAATTTATCTTACTCTAACTATTGGGTATTATAATATAGGTGTTCATCAAAAAATTTTGTTTCTAAACACGGACTCCAAGGTACGAGGGAGTTGGAGAAGGTTTAATTATCTCTCTATTTTAGAAATAGTGGAATAATTATTCTAATGCAATATGATTTTATGATATTCCACTTTTATAATTTAACAACATTGATAGTGTATGCTTCACACAAAACTGAGTTTAAAACTGTAATCTTCTATTCAATATGACTATTGAAATAGTAATGTGACCATTAGGAATAGTAATATAACCAATAGAATTATAACTTAACCTATAAAACTATACATAAAATTTAGGTATCTTATGAATGAAACTTTTATATATTTATATCATGGAATAAATAATTAAATGATTTAGAATTATAAATTAAGTATTGGTATTTTTGTGAGACATAAATGTTTATTTACAATTGTACGGTCAACATAATAATTTAAAATAAAATATGTTTTCATTAAATATATACAGAAAATAATATTTTTTTCTTCTTAGTATATGATAATTTTAGGAGAACACATTTAATATTTTAAATTGTCATAAAAACTGTTATAATTTAAAATCTGTATTTTCTATGTAAATGATGATTTAATTTAAAAATAAAATCTATCCTATTCAGAAAATTATTTTAATAAAATGGAGTTAATTTTTAATTTAAACATCTTTAAAAAGTATACATTTAATTTTTGGGATTTTTCTAAAATAGATGAATTATTTGTGAATAGTGAAATATGGTAATTTACAATATTTAATAAATACATGAATTATTTACTCATAGATGATATATTGCTGATTTAATATTATAATATTAAACTATATTCATTATTTTAATATATTTAGTGATAATTCTCAAACTATTCATAGTCTTTATCCAATATAATAAACAAATGGATAAAATATTCAAAAAACACCCCTCTCCTCCACTATAAATATCACCCCACACAACCCATTCTCATATAACCTAAAAATCCTTGAAGATTCATTATATTCTTCCAATTTCCTCTCCAAAAACTATCCCCCACATTATTGTCTTGATGTCTTCACCAAAATACCACATCCAATTTTGTTAAAGTGGTCCTCATGGAGAATAATTCAAGAGATAAAATCCCAATTTGTTCTTTTATTTTTCATTTAATTTATATTATTTTTCTTATAATTTAATTATATCATTTGTCTAAATATGAATGATAACTCTAGTATATTATATATAATAAATTTTTAATTTGATAATGGGATATCCACTATCAATTATTTTCTCCTTCACTTTTTTTTCTAAAATTAAAAATGTCATATGTGAGGTGTCGATTAACCACATTTGTGGATGATGATTCTTTCATTTTCTAGTACCACCTTCAAGTATGTTCATGAAACCATTTTTATTGTTAAAATATTTTATAATATATATATTCAAACTTTTTTATTGTTCTAGAACCAATATATATACATAATATTAATTAATAAACAAAATAGTCTGTGATGATGGAAAAAATGCCAAAATAATCCAAACGATTCTCACAAACACTTTATATAATGATTCATCCTCACCCCAAATAAACAAATGACTAATATAACCATTTAAAATTCTGTATTTTCTTTAATAAAAAATAATTTCTATTTGGGGTAACTATTCCCATTTTACATGATCTTTCGACTTGTATAGAATTGAACCAATCTTGAAAACCAAGGAAACAAACACTTATGAACGACAGAATTAAATCTTTTAAATCTTCAAAAATTTCAAAAATTAATATAATAAGATTATAAAAAATAAAATATATCATAAATATTTTCTTTAATAAATTCTTAATGAATCTAATTTCATCATATCTGAAATTAAGTATGAGTGAAAACACTTTCATACATAAGATAATGGTTTATGATCTCACTTTTATTTCTGTGAGATATGCCCTATTCTCCAGTATTTATTGTGTGTGGTGTCTATAGACACCCAATTGATTTATAACACCATTAATATATGTATATTCATGGTAATAAATTTATTATTTTATGACCATAAATTTATTGTGGCATATGCTTTGACTTTTGGCAAAGTGGAAATAGTTCTTTCCTTAACCACCATTTTCTATTCATTTTGTTCTTTATCTCTCTTTACCCCCAATATAATTCTATATTAGTTATATATAATTATTATAAATTCATTTTAAACGACCCCAAATCATTTATCTAGATCATTTAATCTTTCTTTGATGGTTAAATACATGTTTCCCAAGATTCTTTTTTTCAGTTCCTCTCGATAGGAAAGCCCGATTAAAAGGAACTTCCCAATTTATTACATGTTTTCAAGAGTACTCCATAAAATATTTTAAGCCACCATTATTTTTATAAAATCAAAAAAATTTCATAAAAAACTATCTTTATTAATTTCTGGTTTAATATAAAATATTTTGCCTCTTTCAATTGAAATAATCTTTATTATTTTCCTTAAACTGCACTAAAATGTTTCAACTCAAAAGATTCTTAAAAAAAATTATATATTTTGATGGAAGTTTTCCCTAATTTATTCCACAAACATAATTTTATTTTTTCCCTTTTATTTTATCTTATATTCATGTTTACAATTTGATTTTATGAAAAATAATTTTTTTTCAGAAGAACTCTTCTTTCCAAATTAAATGGGTATTTCTCTCAAGAATTTATCAATGATTTTATTAGATTATTTTCATCTATTAGAATGATTAAAATATTTCACAGTAATATGGGAATGTTTTTTTTAAATATATGTATTTAAATGTATTATTAAACATTTTAAAAATTCATTGGACTTATTAAGTGATATATGGGGATAGATATATCCCCTCGATGCATTGGAATGTATACTGAGACAAACTAGACCGGGTTTTTACACATTTATGGAATCTTAGATGAAGCCTTTATGGTATTTTTATAATTTATGGTATTATTAATTTCATAATTATGATAGTGGTAATTGATATCCCATGTGATTATTTGACAAGTATAAAATCAATTATTAAGATTGTTTCTCATGTGATTATTTATGAAATTATTAAATTAGTTTTTATTATTTCTATGTTACGATCAAGTTTAGGTCTTAATGACATGTGTTTTTTTATTCACCATGCATTATTATTTATGTTTATTTATGATAAATTCGTCTATATTTCTTACCCTTAGTGATCATCTGATATCACTCATTTCTTATGTTTTATTTCTCCCAGGATGCGAAGATATTTATTATGAATGAATTTTAGGGATAATCTAAGAGTTTATGAGGGTTCCCAATGAATTTTCTATATTTTTTTCCTATAAATTTGTAATGTAAAACTTATTTGTGTCTTTATTTTTCCAAATCTACTAAACTATTCATCCATTTGGGATTTGATATCTTGTTTATAGTATCAATGTAATAAATTATTGAATAGGATCTAGGATACTAGATTCAAGGTATTTATATTCGGTATTAGAGGAAGTTTAGTAGAAACCATGGAAACTAGATTTAGAAAACATAAATTAGGGAACATAACACTATGATTTACTTTGAAGATACACATAGAATAACATCCTATAATTTTGGTAAGGTAGATATTGTGTGGTTCTTTCTAACAATACATCTCTATATAGATACTACAAGTGGATGTGGTTCTACAATAGATGCACATAAGGGTAATAACTACGATAAGGACTGTCGGGTCGGACTTGGCATAACCTGGTATATAATAATGGGTCTTACTATGCACCATGTTTGAAACTCCTAGTTTATATTCTTAGGATAATTAAAATTTTATTTACAAACCATTATAAAAGATTTAAAAGTAAATATTCCTCCAAATAAACCGTAATTATGATTATGAGATTATCTATGCATAAATTTTTAATTATGATAAGTGTTTTCCTATATAAAAATTATGCATTATGATTCATTTCCTAATTTAGTAAATTATATTTTATAGAAATTTCACTAAGTGGAAGGAGTGGAAACCATATCAAATTATGTATCCCATGTAGGGATTTTCCTCCAATGCAAGATAACAATGTTGGAACAGGAGCCGCAATTCAATCTGAGCAACTTAAAACTATTTTGGTACAACTTACTTAGGCTATTAGCAATAACCTTGCTACAATGGATCAGCTCAAACCACAACATGGAAAAATAATGTTAGACTGCTTCATGAGATAAATACCTCCATAATTCAGTGAGACTACAACCCCATTTGTAGCATAGTAGTGGATAACTTCCTTAGAGAATATATTTCTCTAATTGGTGAGTAAAAAATGGGAGAATGTTATCATAGAAATTTATTGTCAATCAAGATATGTGAATCAATGGTGGTCATTGATTCAAAACAAGGAGGATGAATAAATATAAAATATGAAATGGTAGGATTTTAAGCATGTTTTTCTATAAAAAATTTTCCCTCATGAACAGTGAGAGGAGATGGAGAGTAAATTCTTGAATATGAGGAAAATGGAGGATGAGAATTTTTCTAAGAATGAAATAAAGTTAACAAGAATATAAATTTATTTTATGGATTATGTGTGTAATACAAAGAGAAAAATTGATTTTCTATTTGATGGGATAAAACCATTTCTCTAAAGGGAACTAGTCTCCCAAACACTCTCATCATACAAAGATATATTATTGTGTGCTATAAAGATATATAGGTATTGTCTTATGACTTTAAAGGAAAGCAAGGGATGAATAGGGATGTTGAATATGGTGTAAAATAAAATAAGGAATAGGGGAATAAAGTAAGTGTAAAATTTCTAACATATAATAAATGTGTAAAAGAACATAATGGGACATGATTATTGGGGAAGGGATTTTGTTACAAGTGTGTAGAAAAGGGCCACCAAGCCTGTGATTTCAAGGGAACGAAATAATCCACAATTTTCGATGCTATAATCATAATGTGATGGGACATTACGAAAATGTTTATCCTAAGAGTCCGAGAAATGTACCCTAGATAAGGCCAAGAGAACTAGGCTATGATTATGCAGTCAAAATAGATATGTTTGAAGTTCATAATGATGACGTGGAAGGTACTTTAATCATCTCTTCAACATTATCTAATGCTTAATTTGATTCTGGATCATCGTATTCCTTTATATCTTCCTAGTTTTCATTAAAAAGTAGATATTTTCAATTCCCCTTAACTAGATATTTTTAGGTAAAGAATCAGTGTAAACCTTATTGAAAAAAATATGTGTCGATTAGTTCCTATTATGACACCAAAACATGCTATAATTGTTATTTATGTCTTAATATATTTAGTTTGTAAATATATTAATGCTGAGAGATAATATACTAGAGGTTTCATGCAACCTCTTCTTATTCCTTAATAGAAATAGTATGACATTACAATGGATTTTGTCATAGGACAACCAATGACATCAAGAAAGAATGATTCAATATGGCTAATTATTGATCGACTTACAAAATTTGTACATTTTCTTACTATAGGGGAGGAGTTTCCTTTAGAGCACCTTGCACGACTCTATATTAATGAATTTGTGAGACTAAATATAGAACCAATTTTTATTGCGTCTAATCATGATCTATGATTTATATAAAAATTCAATAAAAGTATTTATAAAGATTTAGAAACTAAACTTCATTTGAGTACATCTTATCACCCTCAAAATGTCCGCCAGTCTTAAAGGACAAATAAAAAATTAGAAGATAAGTTGATATCATGCTCACTTGACATTCATGGTATGTGGGATCAATATTTACCTTTTTTAGATATTTCCTATAACAATAGTTTACATTCAGTTATTCTAATTGAATCAAATGAAGCACTGTATGGAGAGAGATTTCGTATGCCAATTTTTTGGGATGAAGTTGGTGAAAGAAATCTTGTAGTCCAGGATGTTTTGGAGGAAATAATTGAAAAAGTAAATATTATTCAAAAACACATAAAAAACTCAATTTAGTCACAATAACTATGTTCATAATCAAAGGAGGGATTTTTAATTTAAAGTCCAAGATCATTTTTTCTTGAATCTATTTCCACAAAAGAGTGTTATATGATTATTAAAGAAAGGGGAAGTAAGTCCCCTGAACATTGTACCTTTTGAAATCCTATAAATAATTAGAGTTGGGGATAATTTTTTGGTGATGAAACCTAGTATTTCTAATGTACACAATGTGTTCGACATCTCTTTTTTAAGGAAGTACATGTCGGAGCAAATGTGTGTCCTCACTTTTGAAGGAATATAATTATAACCTAGTTTGTCTTACATTGATGTGACTATCCATATACTAGAAACTAGAGATAAGGTTTTGAGGAATCGGATGACATGACTAGTAAATGTACTTCGGAAAATTTATAAAATTGAAGTGGCAACATGGAAACCAGAGGAATTTCTGATGAAGAATTGCCCAAGTATTTTTAAAAGGTGACTTTATAGAAATTTTGGGAATGAAATATTTTGAAGGAGTGGAGAATGTAACACCCCAATATCTTATGTTATGTCTCTTTTAAAATTTATAATCCTCAATAGTTTATGTTTCATGAAACTCCAAGTTTAAAACTGTAATATATTTTTCAACATGACCATTTTAATAGTAATGTGACCATTATGAATATTAATATGAAAAATTGAATATTTACATCACCTATAATATTATATATGAAATTTAGGTATCTTATGAATGAAAATATGATATATTAATATCATGGAATAAGTAAATAAATAGTTTTAAAATGAAAAGTTATTTATTGGTATATTGGTGAAAGATAAATGTTTATTTAAAATTTTATAATCAATATAATAATTTAAAAGAAAATATATTTTAATAAAATATATTCATAAATTAATACTTTGTTTTCTTATGATTATAAGATAATTTTATGATCCCTCAGTCAATATTTTATAGTGTCATAAAACCATTTATAATTTTAAAATTGTTATTTTTTAAATAAATGATGATTGTATTAAAAAATTAAATATATCATATTTAGAAAAATAATAATAAGATGGAGTTCGTTTTTGAATTCTACATGTCAAAAAATGGTTATGGTGGGTTTATTGAATTTTTCTAAAATAGTTCCATTTTGGTGAATTGTGAAATACGATAATTTATGGCATTTAAAAAATAAATGAATTATTGATATGTAGATGATGTATGGATGATTTAAGCCCATTATTTTAAACTCGCCTTTATGAGCGATGACTGTTTCATTTTATAATACCACCTTCAATTATGGTCATGAAACCATTTTTACGGTCAATATAGATTATAAAATACGTATTATATCATATTTAATGTTATTTAACCTATATATAAACATAATATTAATTAATATAACAAAACTAGTGCGTGATGATCGAAAAAATGCTAAAATAATTCAAACTATTATCAATAACAGCTTATCTAATGACTCTTCCACACCTAAAATAACCATATAAATTTTATAAGAATATAATATTATTTATGTTCATTAATAACATATAATTTGAATTTTGGATAACTATTTTCATTTTACATGATCTTTTGTACATGTATACAAGTGAAAAAATCATGAAAACCAAGGAAACAAGCACTTTCGAACAAAGGAATTAAATGTCATAACTCATCAAAAAGAAATAAATGAACATAATACGTTTATAATAAATAAAATACATGTTAAATATATTATGACCGAAATTTTTAGTAAAATTAATTTCATTATCTAGGATGTTTTGTACAAGTGTGGAACACTTTTGGACATAAGGTAAGGGTTTTCTCGTATCACTTTTTTTTATGTGAGATATTTTTTTATTCACAACTATTTATTGTGTGTGGTGTATTTATACTAGCCATTGATGTATAATATCATGAATATATTTATCTTTAGGGTATTAAATTTCTTATTTGATGACCATTAATTTTTTGGGGCATATGGTTTGACTATTTGTAAAGTGGTAAGGTTTTCTTCTCAAATTGTGTTACATTTTTTATCTCTTTACCCATGTGTAATTAATTATTATTTTTATATAATTATAATGAAATATATTTAAATTTTAAAATTCATCTATCTAGATCATTTCATCTTCCTTTTATGGGAAAATACATGTTTAATAGGGTTCCCTTTTCAATTCCTCCCGATAAGCAAGCCAGATGAACGAGAACATCCAAATTTCTTACCAGTTTTCATGAGAACCCCAAAATATATTTTAATCCTGAATTATTTTTATAACATCACCAATTTTATGTTTAAAAACAATCTTGGTTCATTTCTTGTTTTATATAAAATATTTTAACTTTTCTGATATAAATTCTCTTCATTATTTTCCATAAATTGCACTAAAATGTTTCATCTCTAAAGTTCCTTAAAAACTCTTTTACATGTTTTCACGTAAATTGGACCTCATTTATGACTCAAAGATAATTTTATTTTACTTACATTTTCTTTAATTTTATATTCATGTTTACAATATTATTTTATGATAAATAAAATTTATTTTCCAAAAGAAACCTCCTTTCCAAAGTAAAATGGTATTTTTATCAAGAGATTATCAATGAATTTATTAGAGTATTTCCATATATTAGTATGATTAAAATATTTCAAATTAGTATGGAACAATTTTATTTTTGGATATATTTTTAAATTTATTGTTTTTAATATGAGGAATTCATTGGACTTAGTAAGTGATGGGTGGGCCCTGTTATAGCCCCTTGATGCATCAATAGGTCTCATGAGACAAATTGGACCAGGTTGTTACCCATTTATGGTGCATTGGTTGAATCCATGATGGTGTGTTTATGATGACAGACATTATTCATTACCTCCTTATGATACTTGTAATTGATATTCCATGTTATTATTCTACCAGTAGAATGTCCAAGGTTAATATTTTTTATAATTTTATTATTTATGGAATTATTTAATTATTTTTTATTCATTCCATATTATGTTCATGTTTTAATAGATAATATTTTTAGTTATTCACCATTCTTTAATTTTTATCTTTATTTATGATATATTCTTGTGTCTTTTTTACCCTTACTTAGCATCTGATCTCACCACATTATAATGTTTTACTTTTCCCCAGGATGCGAAGATATGTATAAAAATGAATTTAAGGGGTAATCTAAGAGTCTATGGGTTTTCCCAATGGATTTTCTATGTCATTTTTCCATTAATTTTGAAATTTAAAACTTGAATATGTATTTTTTTTTCAAATCAACTAAATTATTCGGCCTTTTTGGATGAGATCTCTTATTCCTAGTACAAATGTAAAAAAATTATGTCATATGCTCTAGGATACTGGAGTTAGGGTCTTTATAGTTGGTATCAGAGAAATTTTAATAGAAATCTCGGAAACTAGATTTATAAAATGTAAATTGGGGGATATAACCTTACGATAGACTTTGAGGATGTGAATAGAATAACGTCCTATATTTTTTGTATAGTATAGATTGTGTGGTTCTTCATAAAAATACATCTTTTTCTAGATACTATAAGTAGACGTGGTTCTAGAATATATATACCTTGGGGTAACATCTCTTTTAAGGTGTGTAGGGCCTGACTCAATAAAATTGCATACATAACAACAGGCCTTACTATTCCCCTAGTTTGAATCCTTCGGGGGACATTCTTAAGATATATAAAATTTTCTCTCCAAACCATTAAGAAGGATTTAAAAGTAAATATTTCCCAAAAATAAACCATGATTATGATTATGATATTTTCTATGCATAAATTTTTAATTTTGTTATGTGTTTTTCTAATTCGAAATTATGCATTAAAATTCATTGCCTAATTTAGTGTATTCAATTTTCCTAGATATTTAACCTAGTTGAAGGACTGGAAACTATATCAACTCATGTATCTCATATAAGGATTTCCCTCCTATGAAAGATAATGATTTTGTAGTAGGATATGCAACTATATATGAGAAACTTATAACTACCTTTGGAAAACTGACTCAGTTTATGAGCAATAACATTGCTCGGATGGATCACCTCGAATCAAAACATGAAGAATAACGTTAGAACACTTCATGAGATAAAAAAATTACATCAATATATGGGACTATAACCCCATTTGTATCATAGCAGTGGATAAGTTTCTTAGAAAATATTTTTCACCCTTTGAGAAGTAACAAATAAGATAAGGTTATCATTGAAGTTTATTTTCAATCAGGATATTTGAATCAATGGTGGTCATTGATTAAAAAAAATAAGGAGAAGGAATAAATATAAAACATTCAATAGAGTGATTTTAAGAATATTTTCCTAGAAAAAATATTCCCCTCATTAATAGTGAGAGGATATAGAGAGGAAATTCATGAATCTGAGGCAAAGAGATGATGAGAATTTTAAAAAGCATGAAGTAAAATTTACAAGGATAGAAATTCATGTTAAGTATTATATATATAATCCAAAGAGAAACATTGATTGTTTATTTTATGGGTTTAACCCATTTCTCTGAAGGGAAATGGTCTCCCAAACATTCTCACTATATAAAAATATAGTGTCATGTGATATAAAGACAGAGAAATAATTCTTTAGGCCTTATAACTTTAAAAGAAAGAAACAGAATAATATGGATGTTGAACACTATGGAAAATGAAATAAGGAAGAGGAGAATAAGTGAATGTTTTTATTTTGATCCTATAATAAATATCTAAATAAACATCATTGAACAAGCCTATTGGGGATAGGATTTTGTTACAAGTGTGGAGAAAAGGGCCACCAAACCCATGATTTCAATGTAAAGAAATAAGCTACCAATTTTAAATGCTACAATCGTAATGATATGGTACATTATGAGAATGATTTTCCTAATAATCAAGAACATGTACCCCAGAGAAGTCCAAAGGAAGAAGTCTATTATTATGCAATCATAAAAGTTCAGTTTGAAGTTCTTAATGATGTGATGGAAGGCATATTAATCATCTTTTCAAATTTATCTAATGATTTATTTGATTTTGGATCATTTCGTTCCTTTATATCTTCCAATTTTTCATCAAAAACTAGATATTTCCAATTCACCTTAACATGGTATTTTTCAATAAATAGTCCTAGTGGAAACCTTATTACAATTAATATGTGTCGATTTGTTCCTATTATGACACAGAAATATGATTTAATTGCGAATTATATATTTAGATGATTAGTATGTCAATATTTGAAGGCTAAAAGACAATATCCCCAAGGGTTCATGAAACCTCTTCATATTACTATATATAAATAGGATAAAATTACTATGTACTTTTTCAGAGGACTACCAAATAATTCAAGAAAAAATTATACAATATGGGTAATTATTGGTCTACTTACAGAATCTACACATTTTCTTACTATAATAGAGGATTTTCCTTAGGATCACCTTGCATGAATCTATATTAATGAAGTTGTGAGGCTAAGTAGATAAACTTTTTTATAGTTTATAATTTTGATCCATGATTTATATAAAAATTTAGAGAATTATTCAGAAATATTTAGAAACTAAGATTCATTTGAGTACCTCTTATCACTATCAAACTGGCGGCCAGTCTGAAAGGACCGTTCCAAAATTAGAAGACAAGTTGATATCATGATCTCTTTACATTATAGGTATGTGAGATTAGTTTGTTTTTGGTATATTTTCCCTAAAATAATAGTTTCTATTCGAAAATTAAAATGAAAGCATATGAATCATTGTATAGAAAGAGATGTTGTAACACCCCGAGATTTTAGGAAAAATATTCTTTTTAATTTAATTAATTTCTTGTGTTGTATGCTACACCAAAAGGAGCTTGCACAACACGCATCCTTGACTTGCCTTGCATTACACGCAATCACGACCTTCCTCGATAGCGTGTGTAGTACGCAATAACGAGTTTCACTAAACAACAATATGCTATTAAAATATTATTAAAACTAGCCGTTATGAATAGTAATAACGACTTTTTGAAATTTTATAAATTTTATTTTTCAAAATGGACTTCATTTTTGGATTTGGAATACCTAAATTAGCCTAGGGTGAAATTTTGGTATTTTTCTGAAAACTTTCAATTTTTGATGAATAGTGAAACCACTAAGTGGTAGGTTAAAAACTGAATTTTGCATAAAACTTAATTTTACCGCTTCTGTGAATGGAATTTCAAAAATCCGAGAGACACGGTTAATATCAAGGACTAAAATGTGGTTCAATGAGATGAAAATAATTTTTGGTGAATAGTAGCTTTTTACTTTTTTTTACCACGGTTAAAAGTAAATTGGGTAATTAAGGGTAAAGATGATATTATTATTACCCTAAAAAATGTCCTAATTCTATTGGATAAGTTAAATTAGACCAAAAACAAACTTAGGAATAAAATATGACCATTTAGGCCCACTTGGATTAGATTAGGACATTTATTATTAATTTATTTAAAGAAGGGTTAAAAGAGTTAAAATCAAAGTTTATTTACTAAAACATTTTTAATATGGGGTTATACATACGATAAATTCTACTATAAATATTCATTAGAAAGATAAAACTATTTCCTACATAATGGTATTTTATTTGTAATTTTTATACATTAAATAAGTTAATTTATTTATGACACAACGATGATGCAGTAATTATCTTATTAATGAAATATTGACATAATTGATGTTATAAATACCCAAATAAATATAATTTGAAACTTTTTATGAATTCCACTAATTTTCTAGGTTACTATGATATATTAGTGTTGATTTAATAAACTTGTTTTGAACATATAATTCTGTTATGACTTTCACAAAAATCATATATCAAATAGTGTCAAAATTGACACAAAATAGTTTTTAAATAAAATATTATATTATTAATTGTTATTTTATTCCTAAAAATATAAGGTTCGGCCAAAAGACTTATATAAGGATATATATATTAATAATAAACAATTTAGGGTTCGTTTGGCATGTTATAGTAAGTGTATTAACCCTATAGTGTAAGAAAACAAAAAGACACGGTAAAAGTTAAATTATTTAACTTAGAGTTAAATCTAATTGATAAGGTTAAAATAATAACCTAAACTTGTCTAAATACTATTGGTTGATAGGATTTCGACCCATCCCCACTTTATCTTCGAAATAAGACCCTTTGGAACCATTATAAACCGATTTTGACTTTAATATAAAATAATATTTTGAGATATTCCTAAGGTGCCCCTCTCCTCCCTTATAAAAGGACACCTCCTCCCCCTCCTCCTCACACCAATTCGAGCACTCAAGCTCGGCCAACCCCTGAAAAAATCCCTTCTCCACTTCCCTAGAATAATCCTAGAGGTCCTGGTCTTCTTCAAAGACCAATCTTAGTTCCCTAAGTGGAGGATTCAAAGAGGCGTTTCAAAGAAGAGGTAATATCCATTACTGATCTTTTCAATTTCTTTCTTCTTCAACTTCTTCTTTTTTAGTTGTTTAATGATAAAATAATAACATCAGTATTACTTACATACTTATATGTTATTATAAATATGAAACAACCCTAATTCACCTTCTATCCATCCTACGGAAAAATGAAATCACCGCGCGTGCGTATGTACGGAATACCGTTTCCACGCCGTGATGTAATCTATTTTTCATCATCACCTTACAAGGATGGGTATAATGGTGTAATGAGTAACTATATATGATTATTATAAAGTGATATTGATACTGAAATAGTATAAATACACTTAAATACAATTCCACGATCATGGGAACAATATCATCGCTCGTGCGTACGTACGGAATACCGTCTCCATGATGTGATGCGACTCGTTCTACATGATCATCATTACATAGTAATTATATAAATGAATTGAATGAATAAATATGATATAGGTTACACTAATACCATCATGGATATAAGGTATCTATAACCTTAAAATAAGAATAAGAATTTATTCGGCAAAACACGCATAAGAACAAAAGGCAATAAAGACCCGAGTAACAAGTAACAATGAAATATTACTAATAAGAAGCTAAGAATATGACCATATATGATATCATATCAATATGTATGATTCTGGAATAATTCAATAACATTATTTGAACCATTATACAGGAGCTTCGGACACTTACAAAGCAAATCGGACCTAAGGTAAGGGAAATATCACAATCTCACTTTTATCCGAGATTGTTTTTACTTTGGTAATTACTGGGGTGTATTTTATTATCCACATCCCTTTTCCCTCAATGTGTAATATTACTTCCATCATTCTACAATAGTTTATATCCAATTTTACCCTTTGGTAAGTTTTTAGTAAAAGATATGAAAGGAATCTTTTGTCGTTTTTCGTATGAGGTACTTTTTGACTTTTTCGACAAAAGTACGAAGAATGTTTTTTTTAACTTATACGGCATGAATGGATTTTTAAAACATTATTTACATGAAGCTTCATTTACAAGTTTTCAAGTTTATTTTTAATCAACTTCTTTTAGTTTATAATTGTATGACATGTTAAGAAAAGAAATGTGTTTTTGAAGTAGAAAGGATATTTTCCTCAAGAATGGAGTTCAAATGTTTTATCAAGATTATTTTCCATCTAAGATAATATAGGGTTCAGTTTTTATCCCTATTATTACATTTATTTGATTATGTTTTGAGGAAATTATTTTTATGAAGTCATTTACCTTATATGATTTGTTTTATGATGTCATGATGTTTCAAGAATCCCATTTTTGTTACATGTGTTATGCGATGATGTATGATTTATGATTATGTGGCACACATAAGAAAGGATTCATTATAAGATGGGTGGGACATATATCTCCCTCCAATGCATTGGGTAAAGATTTTATATCTCATGAGATAGACATGGCTGGAATGGTAGGTTATACCAGTTTAGTGAAACAGGACTGAAACGAGGGTTACTCAATTCAGAAAGGGACTTTGTCCACTAAGATAGTCTTGGCAATGAGTCTTGACTAACAAGAAATGATTCTCTATGATTATGTGTGAATGCCACAAAGTTTCATGTTTTAAGTTATGATTATTGTGATTACATTTCACTGCCATGATTTATCCCATGTTATGAAATTGTGCTCTCTTTTGCAGGTTATGATTTCCAAAATGTTATGTTCTTATGAATATGATGTGATTGATATTTCTTTTGTTTACCCTTACTGAGCATTTGAGGTCACCCTTTTATGTTTTCTTTTCCCCAGGATATAAAGAAAGGTTTTAGGTTAAAAAAAGGAAGATCTTTATGGGAGATATTGAAGATCTTTCACCACGATTAGAAGATTACATTCCGAGTTTCCAAAGACACTAAACTATTACGATCCTTGTGTGTGTGTTTTTGTTATGTACTAAGTATTCCGCAAATGTAATGTAATTTCAATGTACGTCAGGCTCCGAGTCTCTACAGTTGGTATCAGAGGAAAGGTTTAGTCAACCTATTGAAACTAGGGTGCGAAAGCATTAGTGAGATCCCTAGAGATATTTCTAAGGTATGTCTAGGGATGTCCCTAAGGATAAGTATATGTATAAGATACAGTCCTAGAACTACGGTAACGATCATAGAATTTATCCTAAGAAGATAGATATTGAGGATACTCCCCCTTAATTATGTTGTTTTCCCTAGCATGATTTTTGCCTCTCACACTATTCTTTTTGGGTTTTAGACGATGGTTGGAACCCGAAGGAACCGTGTTGATCAATACAATGGACAACGCAATGATTGCCCTCCTGAACAAACAAATTTTATGGGAGATGGAGTGAAAAATCTTATTGCTATACTTACACAAGCTATGAATCATTCTGGACTTCCAAATGAACAGAGAAGGGAACAATATTCTATTGAGTCCTTCATGAGGCAACGTCCACCTTATTTCAATGGGTCTTCCGATCCACTTGTTGCTGAACAATGGATCAGTACCACTGAAAAGGTATTTTCAGTTCTTCAATGTTCTGAACATGATAAAGTCATCTTAGCAGTATATCGTTTTGAAGGTGAAGCTGATCAATGGTGGAATCTTATCAAGAATACGAGGCCAAGAGATGAAATTGAGTCCATGGAATGGGACGAGTTCAAGAACTTGTTTTTCAGTAAGTACTTCCCTCGTATTCTTCGAACGAAGATGGAAAAAGAGTTTCTTGAGCTGAAGCAGAAGGATGATGAATCTGTTGGTATATACGAAGCAAATTTTACAAGACTTGCAAGGTATGCATCTGGCATTATCATCCAACCTGAAAGTAAAGTTGATCGATTTTTTAGTGGCTTAAAACCAAGTCTTCGAAGGGCATTAGCTATAAGAGACTTCAGTAGCTATGGAGAAATTGTGCGTTGTGCTATGAAGGTAGAAATGGAAGTTGGTGTTACATATCCATCTAATGGTTTTGAAAAGAAACGAGAGATGGAGTTCAAGGAGAAATCTCAGAATAATGGTGAAAATAAAATGAATGTTTCCTTATGTTCAAAGTGTGGAAAGAAGCATGGTGGAGATTGTCTTAAAGGGACTAGAAAAGGTTTTAAGTGTAGAAAATAAGTTCATCGAGCAGCTGAGTGTCGAAGTAATGGAAAAATGGTTTCTAATGATGTGAATAAATCAAAAACTGCAGAGAACGCACCACCAACACTTCAATGCTTCAAGTACAAGGAAATGGGGCATTATGCTAATAAATGCCCTAATCCAAGGGTTAGTGATGATCGACATGAGAAACCGCTTAAGGAAAAGGATAAAGGGAAGTCACATGTGATCACTATTGGCGATGTTGAATATGACAACGATGTGGTGGAATGATTAAGTGTTTATGTAATGGGATTCCAAAATAATTTTGTATATAGTATCGTGGAATATTGGAATATTTATGTTTTGGATTTCAATAATTTTATGGTACCAGTAACCATGAAAAGTGATTGAGACATTTTTGGTAAACAAATGATATGAGCATAATGAAGGGATAATAAGATAATAAGATGTTTGATTGTATTCATGAGCTCATGATTGATATAAGGACTAAGTGATATCATGGTTTGAGTATATAGAATTTTGAGGATTTTGGTATGTGGAAAGTTTTAACTTTTAAGTACATTCATGTTTTCACTAAGGTTCAATGGGTATTCATTCTTCAAGAGAATACATGATTAAGGTATTCACATGTTTGTAATTTGACCAACAAGATATATCTTATGATATATGGGGGATAAATGATGGCATTCACGTGATTATTCTGTGACATTTCAAGTAATCATTTTCTTTATACTATGAGCCTTGACCGAAGTATTTTAGATAAGCCTAAAGATTAGAATGGATTATGTTGGACATAAGTTAGGATAAAACGTTTTTCGATATTATTGATGGGATGTTATAGTAATATAGCTTTAGAAAAAGGACAACCTGCAGGACGGGCGACAGCCCATAGCGTCGGACAAGGCTGTGGGAATCGAACCCACAACTGAAGTGCGACTGGCCTTTATTGCCTACCACTAGCCTACAGGAAGTCCCTGTTTAGTAGAAACTAGTTTTATTATATTAAGCAGTATGATATATGAAGTATAAGTCCATTTTAGGTACCATATATGATTAATCTCACTATAGAATGACTTATGTATATTTAATAACTATTTCTAACCTTTTGAGGGAATGACCCGTCATTCTATCACATGATCTGCTAACACTTCACGAATAACAAATTAAACTTCATTTATTTAAGAGATAAAGTGGAAATTGTTCAAGGCATGAACAACAGTGAGATTGTACCAAAATAAAGTAAGTGTTTATTCTAATTCAAATTCTTCAACTTTAGGGAAATGATCTTGAAAACCAAAAATGTTGTCCTAGTGCTCTTATATCTGATTAATCAGATGGTACCTTAGATCGTCACAAATTTATGGATTTGTGATTGTTGGATTTTCCATATCCATGTTCTCTACCACTCTCCATCATAACATGATGGTTAGATTTTTCTTCAATATCCATATTTTCACCTATGTGGAAACCCAGTGATTAGTTTATTTGGGTAACCGTTATGTTTCATACTTTCATTTTTAAATATTGGTTTTTGGTATTCCTTTTTACGATGTGGGTTTCTATTAAAGAAACTTTTGAATAGTAAACCATTTATAACCCCGACGAATTTCGAGGGCGAAATTCATTTTAAGGGGGGTAGAATGTAACACCCCGAGATTTTATGAAAAATATTCTTTTTAATTTCATTAATGTCTTGTGTTGTATGATACACCAAAAGGAGCTTGCACAACACGCATCCTTGACTTGCCTTTCATTACACACAATCGCGACCTTCCTCGATAGCGTGAGTAGTACGCAATAACGAGTTTCACTAAACAACAATATGCTATTAAAATATTATTAAAACTAGCCGTTATGAATAGTAATAACCACTTTTTGGAATTTTATAAATTTTATTTTTCAAAATGGACTTCATTTTTGGATTCGGGATACCGAAATTAGCCTAGGGTGAAATTTTGGTATTTTTCTGAAAACTTTCAATTTTTGATGAATAGTGAAACCACTAAGTGGTAGGTTAAAAACTGAATTTTGCATAAAACTTAATTTTACCGCTTCTGTGAATGGAATTTCAAAAATATGAGAGACACGGTTAATATCAAGGACTAAAATGTGGTTCAATGAGATGAAAATAATTTTTGGTGAATAGTAACTTTTTACTTTTTTTTACCACGGTTAAAAGTAAATAGGGTAATTAAGGGTAAAGATGATATTATTATTACCCTAACACATGTCCTAATTATATTGGATAAGTTAAATTAGACCAAAAACAAACTTAGGAATAAAATATGACCATTTAGGCCCACTTGGATTAGATTAGGACATTTATTATTAATTTATTTAAAGAAGGGTTAAAAGAGTTAAAATCAAAGTTTATTTACTAAAACATTTTTAATATGGGGTTATACATAAGATAAATTCAACTATAAATATTAATTAGAAAGATAAAACGATTTCCTACATAATGGTATTTTATTTGTAATTTTTAGACATTAAATAATTTAATTTATTTATGACACAACGATGATGCAGTAATTATCTTATTAATGAAATATTGACATAATTGATGTTATAAATACCCAAATAAATATAATTTGAAACTTTTTATGAATTCCACTAATTTTATAGGTTACTATGATATATTAGTGTTGATTTAATAAACTTGGTTTGAACATATAATTCTGTTATGACTTTCACAAAATTCATATATCAAATAGTGTCAAAATTGACACAAAATAGTTTTTAAATCACATATTATATTATTAATTGTTATTTTATTCCTAAAAATCTATGGTTAGGCAAAAAGACTTAGATAAGGATATATATATTAATAATAAACAATTTAGGGTTCTTTTGGCATGTTATAGTAAGTGTATTAACCATATAGTGTAAGAAAACAAAAAGACACGGTAAAAGTTAAATTATTTAACTTAGAGTTAAATATAATTGATAAGGTTAAAATAATAACCTAAACTTGTCTAAATCATATTGGTTGATAGGATTTAGACCCATACCCACTTTAGCTTCGAAATAAGACCCTTTGGAACCATTATAAACCGATTTTGACTTTAATATAAAATAATATTTTGAGATATTCCTAAGGTGCCCCTCTCCTCCCTTATAAAAGGACACCTCCTACCCCTCCTCCTCACACCAATTTCAGCACTCAATCTAGTCCAACCCCTGCCAAAATCACTTATACACTTCCCTAGAATAATCCTAGAGGTCCTAGTCTTCTTCAAAGACCAATCTTAGTTCCCTAAGTGGAGGATTCAAAGAGGTGTTTCAAAGAATAGGTAATATCCATTACCGATCTTTTCAATTTCGTTCTTCTTCAACTTCTTCTTTTTTAGTTGTTTCATGATAAAGTAATAACATCAGTATTACTTACATACTTATATGTTATTATAAATATGAAACTACCCTAATTCACCTTCTATCCATCCTACGGAAAAATGAAATCACCGCGCGTGCGTACGTACGGAATACCGTCTCCACGCCGTAGTGTAATCTATTTTTCATCATCACCTTACAAGGATGGGTATAATGGTGTAATGATTAACTATATATGATTATTATAAAGTGATATTGATACTGAAATAGTATAAATACACTTAAATACAATTCCACGATCATGGGAACAATATCATCGCTCATGCGTACGTACGGAATACCGTCTCCACGATGTGATGCGACTCGTTCTACATGATCATCATTACATAGTAATTATATAAATTAATTTAATGAATAAATATGATATATGTTACACTAATACCATTCTGGATATAAGGTATCTATAACCTTAAAATAAGAATAAGAATTTATTCGGAAAAACACGCATAAGAACAAAAGGCAATAAAGACCCGAGTAACAAGTAACAATGAAATATTACTAATAAGAAGCTAAGAATATGACCATATATGATATCATATCAATATGTATGATTCTGTAATAATTCAATAACATTATTTAAACCATTATACAGGAGCTTCTGACACTTACAAAGCAAATCGGACCTACGGTAAGGGAAATATCACAATCTCACTTTTATCCGAGATTGTTTTTACTTTGGTAATTACTGGGGTGTATTTTATTATCCACGTCCATTTTCCCTCAATGTGTAATATTATTTCCATCCTTATACAATAGTTTATATCCAATTTTACCCTTCGGTAAGTTTTTAGTAAAAGATATGAAAGGAATCTTTTTTCGTTTTTCGTACGAGGTACTTTTTGACTTTTCCGACAAAAGTACGAAGAATATTTTTTTTAACTTATATGGAATGAATGGATTTTTAAAACATTATTTACAAGAAGCTTCCTTTACAAGTTTTCAAGTTTATTTTTAATCAACTTCTTTTAGTTTATAATTGTATGACATGTTAATAAAAGAAAAGTGTTTTTTAAGTAGAAAGGATATTTTCCTCAAGAATGGAGTTCAAATGTTTTATCAAGATTATTTTCCATCTAAGATAATATAGGGTTCTGTTTTTATCCCTATTATTACATTGATTTGATTATGTTTTGAGGAAATTATTTTTATGAAGTCATTTATCTTATATGATTTGTTTTGTGATGTCATGATGTTTCAAGAATCCCATTTTTGTTACATGTGTTATGCGATGATGTATGATTTATGATTATGTGGCACACATAAGAAAGGATTCATTATAAGATGGGTGGGACCTATATCTCCCTCCAATGCATTGGGTAAATATTTTATATCTCATGAGATAGACATGGCTAGAATGGTAGTTTATACCGGTTCAGTGAAACAGGACTGAAACGAGGGTTACTCGATTCAGAAAGGGACTTTGTCCACTAAGATAGTCTTGGCAATGAGTCATGACTAACAAGAAATGATTCTATATGATTATGTGTGAATGCCACGAAGTTTCATGTTTTAAGTTATGATTATTGTGATTACATTTCACTGCCATGATTTATCCCATGTTATGAAATTATGCTCTCTTTTGCAGGTTATGATTTCCAAAATGTTATGTTCTTATGAATATGATGTGATTGATATTTCTTTTGTTTACCCTTACTGAGCATTTGAGATCACCCTTTTATGTTTTCTTTTCCCCAGGATATAAAGAAAGGTTTTAGGTTAAAAAAAAGGAAGATATTTATGGGAGATATTGAAGATCTTTCACCACGATTAGAAGATTACATTCCGAGTTTCCAAAGACACTAAACTATTACGATCCTTGTGTGTGTGTTTTTGTTATGTACTAAGTATTCCGCAAATGTAATGTAATGTCAATGTACGTCAGGCTCCGGGTCTCTACAGATGTCGTACACCAACTTGTTGGGATGAAGTTGGTGAAAGAAAACTCATAGGCGCAGATCATTAGGAGGAAACAAAAGCAAAGGTAAATACTTTTCCAACACATATACAAGAAACAAAATTTATTCAAAATAACTATGCTAATAATCGAAGAAGGTATTTGTAATTTCAATTAGGAGATCATGTTTTCTTGAAACTATCCCCACGGAAGGATGTTATATGATTAGGAAATAAATGTAAAGTAATGCCCATGTACATAGGACCTTTTGAAATATTGTAAATAATTAGAGTTGTGGCTTATCATTTGGTGATGACACATATAATTTCTCTCTTTGAGATGTAACAAATGTAAGAAGGTTATCATGGAGGTTTTTTATCAATTAGGATATGCAAATCAATGGTGGTTATTGATTCAAAAAAAATAAGGAGGAGGAATAAATATAAAACATGAAATTGAAGACTTTTAAGAAGATTTTCTTAGAAAATATTTCTCTCATGAATAGTGAAAGGATATGAAGAGGAAATTATTGAATTTTAGACAACGGGGGGATGAAAATATATTCAATAATGATTGAAAAATTTACAAAGATAGAAATGAATATTAATGATTCTTTATATAATACAAAGAGAAAGATTAATTTTTTCTTTGAGGGGTTAAAACAATTTATATAAATGGAACTGGTCTCCCAACATTTTCATTATCTGAAGATATAGTGTTGTCTAATAACAAGATAGAGAAATAGTTATTTAGGTCTTATGACTTTAAAGGGAAAGAAAGGGATGAATTGGGATGATAAATGCTATAGAAAATGAAATAAGGAAAATGTAAATAAGGGAGGAGTTAAATTTATATTCCATAAAAAATGTGAAAAAAACATCATGGAACATACCTGTTAGGGAAGGGATTTTGTTACAAGTGTAGAGAAAAGGGCCACTAAGCCCATTATTGAAAGGGAAAGAAATAAGATACCAATTTTCAATGCTACAATCATTAAGAGATAGGACATTATGAAAATGATTGTTCTACGAATCATGAAAATGTGCCCTAGATAAGGATAAGGGAAAAAGGATATGCATATGTGGTCATAACAGCTGATGTTGAAGTTTCTAAGGATGAGGTGGAAGGTACTATAATAATTTCTTCAAATTTATCTAAAGATTTATTTTATTTTGGATCATTTCATTCCTTTATCTCTTCCCATTTTCATTAAAAACTCGAGATTTCCAATTCACCTTAACTAGGGATTTTTCAGTAAATAATCCTAGTGGAAACCTTATTGTAGTAATTATGTGTTGATCAGTGCCTATTATGGCATAAAACCATTCTTTAATTGTTGATTGAGTATCAAGATGTCTAGTCTATCAATTTGTGAAGGATGAAATACAATATACTATAAGATTCATACAACTTATTCTTATTACTGTATAGAAAAAGGATTAAATTACTATGGATTTTGTCATAGGACTACCAAAGATTTCATGAATGAATGATACAATATGGGTAATTATTGATCGACTTATAAAATCATCACTTTTCCTTACTATAAGATAGAATTTTCCTTAGGAGAACCTTGAGAGACTCTATATTAATGAATATGTGATAATAAAGAGATCACCTATATTGATTGTTTCTAATCATGATCTATGATTTATATAAAAATCTGAAAAATATTCAAAAATCATTAGAAATTGAGCTTCATTTGAGTACATCTTATCATCCTCAATGTGACGAGCAGTCTGAAAATACCATTCAAGATTTTTAAGACAAGTAGATATCATGATCATTTGTCATTAAAGGTGTGTGGGATCTGTATTTACCATTGGTAGAGTTTTCCTATAATAATAGTTTATATTCAAGTATTCAAATAAAATCGTATGAAGCATTGTATGAAAAGAGATGTCACACACAAATTTTTTGGGATGAAGTTAGTGAATGAAATCTTGTGTGTAGATACCCAATTTTCAACTTGTAATACTTTGTAATATTTCAATATATATATACATATATATATATCCATTGAGGTGGCATGCAATTTTGAGGCTTGGTGTTACCAGAATAATTTATAGAAATATAATAAGTGTTTTTTACTATGCGTATGGTGAAAATGGGATATCATTTAAATGGTATCTCGAATCTCAAATATGATGCCACAGTTGATTCTAGAACATTCCATTTACCCTAGGCGGTTATAACTTTTGTCGGTGTGGGACTTCTATGAAAAACTCAACATGGGGGAAAATGGTACTTAAATGATTAAACTTAATTATTTTATATCAAACACCAAACCCAATAACTTTTGAAGAAGGAATCATATTGGAAGTATGAAACTTCTGTTATGTTTAGAATGGGGTGTTTTTCCTAGGCACGACATAAAAACTATTGTTGTGGGAATTTTGGATTTTGTGCCGAGTGGCACTTCTATAAATAGAAGTTTAGGGAATTAGAATTATGGTTTTCCCTAATTCTCTCTCTATCTCTCTCTATAAAGCCACTCTCTCTCTCTCTCTCCTATTCATCATTGTTTTTCACTAGATTGAGGAGTGATATCTGCTAGAACTTTAAAATATTGATGTAGGATCTTAGTAGATGTGTTGTAAATGACGAACAGATCCAACGAGGTAGGACTTCGTTCCTTTCAACCTTTGCTTGATGTTTTAATTGAAAACCCTTCATTGTTAATTTTTTGTCATTTTAATTGTCGTCATTGATGGTTGAACAAACATGATCATCAATCCATGTTGTATGTCATTTCGTTTTACCTGTTTTCTTCGTCGTTCTTCATGTCATTTGTCGTAAATTTTATTCAATGCATCAAAACATAAATGGATGATCAATCAGATGCGGGAGTTGTGAAGATCTAGTACCGGGGATTCCAAAACTATGTTTGAAATAATTTTTGGACCCATGGTGTGACTGTGGGGGACCCGGAAAAGGCCACTAGGGTAGAACCACCGATGGTGGCCAAAGGCATTCACGGTGTGTAGAGCACAGAAGGTTGGATGAAGTAGGAGGCGGTAGAACACAGTGCCTGGTAGGTTGGGTGAAGTAGGTGGAGGCCGGCGGGTTGCTGGGATCAGTGAGGACAGTGGTTCAATGGCGCTGAGAGAGGTCGGTATCTTGATGGAACGGTCACAGGATCCGCATGATTAGAGGAGGCTGGAGAGAAACTGTCTCTAAAGAGTCAGGGAATTGGTGGAAGGTAGGCCTCCAGGGCAGGCAGGCATGGGATAAGGGAACCACAGACCAGCAGCTACCTGCGTCGCATGGGTTGCGTGTTGACGTGGAGCCGGGGGTGAATGGCCATGAGGGTCGGTTGGTGTCGATGTGATACACGGGTCGGGAGCGGGCTAGTGGGTTGGGCTGCAGGTCAGCAGATCAGACCATGTTGAACCAAGCCAGGTCATCCGGAGTGGGTCGGCCCATACAGAAGGGTTCGACCGGATGGTGTCAGGCCGACCTAGTTTTGGGCTTGAACACTTTAGATTCTCGTATCTTTGGATATGGGACTCCAACTGACATGTCATCGGTGGCCACATGTCATTATACTCAATGAGGGTCTTTTATGATTATTTTTATACTTTTATGTATTTGTCTCAGGGATTGGGTGTGAGACACTTAAATTTAATAATAATAATTTAATTATAATTACCCAAGGATCAGGACTTAGACCTTTTTTGTAAATGGTATGTCCTTTTGAGCATTGTTAGAGGCATCATGGCCCTAGTATTCATGTAGAGTTTTCAAGATGAATTTAGATTTCTTAATTTAATGTTGAGGTGTTGGTCTTATAGGGGGTCTGGTACACACGACTTACAGTGAAAAGAAAATTTTTCTCCAGTTATCATTTTTGGACAAATGAGTAGTCCATTTCCTGTGTTTTCCAAGTAGATCGCAATGGCATGATTTGCATAATTTGTTTTCTGGCTGATGCATGGGGACCATGGGATGTCATTCGAGTGTAATGTAGCGACCTGCGACTTTTCCATTAGATTGCTATTTGGGGTGAATAAATTGTTGATCTTGGGGGTTATTCTGCAAGGTTATCAAGGGTTTGGTTCTTTTGGATGCATGAAACCTTGTCCACAATCTCATAAAATGTGGAAACATGAAATGAATATTGGTGGAAGATACTTTTGACGTGTTTGAAGAGAACCCATTACTTGAGTAAATTTCAACTCTTGTGAGAGTGGAGAATAGGTATGAAGAGATGTGGTTGAATGTTTTAGAGCCAATTGAGGAGCTATTCCATCCTAATTATGTTTTTGGGCCTCCAAGTCAACGACAAGTGTCATGCGCTCATTGGAATTTGGACTAGGTGTGTCAAGTACTCTAAGAGTAAGCAGAAATTCCTAAGAGTACTTTCTCATAGTTCCATACTCTAGAGTGGTTGGGTAAACAAAAAAGCAATGAGGTGGGGTCACACGACATGTGGGCCCCACATTCTCTATGTACCACTTTACGAATTCTTCTATCTCTCGTATCTCCTTCTTATGAACTCAACTTTTGGCATGGGAGTAGCCTATACTGAGTGTTTTTCTTCATAGAATGTGATGGTGCCCTCTGTAGTGTTTTATGAGTTATGATGAAAGATATTATGGGTATGATGCCTATTAGTGAAAATAACTTATGGAAGTAGTGGACCTATACTAGAGAGGAACCATATAGAAGGGATGGCTAGTGTTCCTCTGAAAGAATTTTGAGAGGTTCCATTCAGAAAGGATGGCCAAATAAGTTTTGAGTTTACCTCCAACTAGACAAATCAGTGGGTCCCCATCAATTTTTAGAGTGGGATCCCTTCAACACAGTAGGGAATTGGTATCCTCTAAGAATCACACTAGAGTTGAAACCCCTGACGCATTAGGGCATGGGTAGCCTCTAGGACTTCTACTTGAGTGGAATCCCCCAAACAAATTAGGTCATGGGTAGCCTCTATAAATCCTTCTAGAGTTGAATCCCCATGATGCATCAAGGAATGAGTAGCCTCTATGACTTATATTATAGTTTAATCCCCCTGATGTATCAGAGTGTGGGTAGCCTCTGCAACTACTATGAGATTAGAATGCCTCTAACATACTAGGGCATGGTATCCTCTAATATGTGAAATGATCTATTGGTTGTGCAGTGGTGATGAGAGATGATTTTATGTGACTTTGGAATCTCCAGAAAGCGGGATGATTTTCCCACCAAGATGCATCCTTGTGAGGAAATTGAAAACTGTCAAGGAGAGATAGTTCTCCAAAAAGGGAATAGTATCAAGGTGAAACGATTGAGTCCTTTTAACTTGAAAATCAGAGTATACGTGTGGGATTCTAAGCATCGATGGTTACTTCTAGAACTTTTGGTGAATCAATTTTCTTAGGTTGAGTTTGTGATATGAATATCCCCTTACTCCCTCATTGGGTTTTCATTGACTGAACACACACATATATATATATATCCTATTTCCAGTGCCCATTCTATGTGTTCGGGCTACTCACCCTCCAGAAGAGGCAAAGATGTGTGGGTTCTGCCACGTGATTTCTATATCTAGTTTCTTGTTGTTGGATGAGTCTACTCTCTAACTATAGGTAGAAAATACTTGATTAGAAGTTCATATTCTCACCGTTTCTAGCTCCTTATATGTGAATCACTTTAATTAACTTTCTTATTGAGGTGAGTTGTATTCCCTTTTATTATACCTTGTTCTCTCTACTACTTTCATGTTCAGTTGTATCTCTTAGTTTTTCCCTCTTAAATATTTCTCTTACTACTCCCTTATGCCTTCATGGAATCCTACAAAGAATTTTTATACTCACCCCTACTTGGGATTTTTTTGCACATGGTGTTCCCTTGTATATGATGGACCCGCTGATCGTGACATCAGATGAGCTTATGGAAAAGGGATGGTTAGACCTCATTTTGTGGTTGTGACTAGGGATTCAAGAGAGGGGCTCTCCCGGCTCTTTTAATTTTCCACTTCTTGTTGTGTTGTAGCACTTTTCTTGTCAGAGGAGTACTTTTCCCCTTTCTCTTTCAGTTTACTTTTTTATATTTGTACAATTTTGAGGTTGATTCAGGTTTGAGGTTTATTTATAGTTGTATTGTATATTTTTTCCCATTTCCCACTTCACTTTTTCATTTAGTTGGTTTCATGTGTGTGTACAGGTTCTTAGTCAAAGGCCTCCCCAAGTTTATTATTTTTTTTGGCCCTTTGCACCAGCCCATAGACTATAGAGGAAAGCTTGGGGTAGTTTCAGCTCAAGCCATAGCATGGGTCAGGTCGTGATAGAGTAGTATAAGAGTTGGATTGACCCTTGTGATATTGTTCATATGTTCCCTAAAAGGTCCTGGTTGGGTTTAGGGAAATAGTTTTGAAGTGTCTCGATAGAGGCTCCTAGGCCAAGGAGTCTAGTGATGGTATGAGAAACCAACTTATCCATTCACCAGGACCGTGATTACCCGCTTGTGGACTCAGAACCCTAAGAGACTTGTGGTAGGGAATAATGGTACATTCTTCATATAAGATCAAGTATTTGACTATCCTTATTCATTCCACTACCTATTTTTGTTGATATATATATATATATATATATTCTCATTTGATTGTGGTACTCCTTGATAACATTCATAATGCTCTATAGTACTCCCCATTTTTGTTGATTTATTCTCCTGTTTGTAAAGATGAACCTGTGAGAGACGATGCCTCAGTTCAGGACAAACCATGTGATACCCTTCCTACAGGTGGGTAGGTAGTATCATCCCCACCTGTTGAGCAGCAGACAACCCCAGTAGAGTAGGCTAAAGACCTGGGCAGGCTGAGTACACTTTGTGAGTTATAGTGACAGATTCCACTGATGTTCTACACTAAGTAAGACCCTCATGAAATATAGTTTTGGTTAGGTTATGTCATCTGCCTCTTCAGGTTTGCCCGGACACTGAAAAATCAGATGGTGGCTTTGGCAGTCATCCTTTTCCATGGAGCACTTGGATGTTGGTGGAGTTTGGTTACTCAGATGCATGGTTGGACAAAGCTCTTATGGGAAGACATTCAAAAGTTGTTTTATAAGAAGTTCAACCCCTCTTTATTTCACTCTGTTTGACTGTAGTATCTCTTCTAGTTATAACAAGTAAGGATGACAGTGAATTATTATGCAACTAGATTCATATATCTTCCACACTACTCTATAGACATGGTCTAAACCTGTTACTTCTAAGCATGAAAGTTCGATCAAGGACTCCACAAAGAGATCTATGCAATATTAGTACCCTTGTACATACCCACATATGTCGGGGTGCTGAAGTAGGTGATTCTAATAGAGGTATTTCTATCAGATGGATTCCATACAGATGGTTGCGATAGTGAGCACAACAGAGCTGAGATGGCTTCAGCAGCTAGCCGACGTTAGTCCATAAGATATCGACCTAAGAGGCCTCCCCATAACTGGTCATAGGAATGCATTTGTATGGGGAACATGCAGCGTATAGAATGGGAATAGCATGGGGAGATACAATGTTATACATGTGATGGGAGAGGTCACTTGGCGTGAGACTTCCGAAAAAGATGTGCTAAGAACACTAGGTGGGCACCAGGTGGACCACCCCTGTAGTGACAGCTCTATGATCGAGGTGGTTCACAAAAAGGTAGAACTCATAGAGGAGAAGGAGGAGGTGGAGGTGGGGTACGACGCAATTAAGTCTTTCCACCACCACTAGGCAGCCCACATCAGGCTTAGAAGCTGGAAATTGGGTCCCCAGACTCCCTCAATATTTGGATTTTTACAATCCTGTAGGGAATGAGGTGATACAATGTATGCCTTGTTTCTTTTCTATTTTTTAGTGGAACTTGTTAGAAACTATGTGAAATTATCTTTCCTCCCTACTCCTTGATTGATGTTTTACCTAGGTGATGTGGGGAATTGGTGAAACCCTTTGTCGGAGCAGTTAGATGTAGCTATGAATGCATGAGTAAGACGGGTCTTTCCCATATCAAGATGCTTTTTTGTGAGGAGAAAAAAATTGTTATGGTGATTCAGTACTAACCAAAGTGGATAATATATGGGTGTGGTCAATTAATCATTATGACTTGTGAATTCAGAGCAGAGTTGTGCGGTGGCGTTTTAGAACAGGTCCTAGCTTTTCCGGTGGAGTTTATCCTGGTTGACACTTTTTCATGGGATGTCACTAGTGGGTGTGGTGGAGTGTCTGATTTGGTGATTACTCTCCTTACAAGAGGGGAAAATATGTGCGGGGTATGGCCCATGCTTCCATGTCTAGCCTATTGTAGTTGGATTAATTTTCTCACCTACCCTATTCATTGGTACCATGAGTGATCAACAACAAGTCTTGATACTACAATTATCAAGTACAGGTTGAGGTGATGGAGACCATGTGAGAAGAATTACATGACTCACAATGTGGTGCTGAAATCAGTAGTCATTTCAATTAGAATGCGTTGATTCTACCTTCTGGGATAGCACTTTGTGGTTTGTTCAGACCACCAATGTCTCAGGAATGTCTTTTCACAGAGAGACATGAACCTGAGGTGGTGAAATAGTTTGAACTTCCTATAGGAATACAAATTCAGGATAGTATATGATCCGGTAATGGGTAGAATTGTAGCAGTTTGCCTTAGTAGGGAGTTCCAATCTCTCATATAGAAGGACGTTTCAGAGCAGTTGACTTCCCTAAATTCGAACCTAGTGGAGCAGGAGGGTATAGTTTTCTACAGTAGATGGTGTTCACTCCTTCACTTATTGATCATGTAAGAGATTCTCGGTTGTGATGCATTGACTATGAAAACTTGGGTGACTATATATACTTGTATGTTTTACCATATAGATATTTTGATGGAGGGAATCATGAGACCATGTTCTAGGGATAGGCAGTGATTCTAGTCGTGATGTGGATGTAGAAGTCTAGATAGGGATGAAAGCTATACCCCAAGTTTCTTTGGGAATTTGGGATCGTGAAAATATATGGTAAGGTTTCTTAAGGCCTTTACATACCCTCAATAGCTGGAGTGGGTTCAAGATGTCTCCCATATGTCACAGTTGGGTGGGAAATGTGCAGGTGTTCCTAGGAGTGGGAGAGCTAGGTGTGAGCTCAGTCCCCCCAAGTTGTTTTCACTAGTTTTTATTTTCGAGGATGAAAATATTGAAGGATGGAATGGTTTATAGGTCTTTTAGCCTTTTAATACTTCGTAATATTTCTATATATATATATCCAGAGCTAGGCACTGAGACAACATGAAATTATGAGTCCCGATGTGCCCATAATAAATTATACAAAAATAATAAGTGTTTTTGTACTATTCACATGTCGATAATTGAATATATTTCAAATAGTGGCTTAGATAAAAAATTTGAGGCTGCTTTTGATTTGGGAAAGTTTCATTTACCCTAGGTGGGGTATAACTTTTGTCATCATGGGACTTCTATGAAAAGCGCCACGCAGGGGAAAATGGTAATTAATATGATTAATCCTAATTATGTTATCTCAAATTCCAAACCCAATAACTTTCAAATGGGGAATCGGATTTAAAATACGAGACTTCCATTGAGTTCGAAATGGGGTGTTTTTCCTAGGTGTGACATAAAAAGAGGAGGTACTAGAATTTCATATTCTGCATCGAGTGGGGCATCTATAAATAGAATTTTAGGAAAATATAATTAGGGTTAGCCCTAATTCTATCTCTATATATATATATAATATCTCTCTCCCTCTCTCTCTACCATTCTTCATCGTTCTTCACCAGATCGAGGATCGATCTCCCCTAGAACATTGATGGATCAAAGCAGGATCGCAGCAGACGCATTGTCGATGACAAACGAATCCAACAAGGTGGGATTTATTGCCATTGAACATATAGATGATGTTTTAATTGAGAATCCATCATTTTTAACTTTTTCTCTTTAATTATCAGTGTTGATGGCCGCACAAAAATGGCCATCAATCCATGCAGGAAATCCTTTTGTTTTACTCGTGTTATTCGTCGTTCTTTGTGGAGTTCCTCATAAACATTATTCAACCTATAAAAACATCAACGGATCATTGATTATGGTATAGAGATGGGGAGATCCCATCCTGAGGATTTTAAATCAGGGTCTGAAATAATTTATGGACCCTTGGTGTAATCATGGTGTCCTTTGGAAGGGGTCACCTAAGAAGACCCGTCAGTGGTAGTCAGCAATGGCCTAAGGCGGTAGTGGTGTGTGGTACCCGGACGGATGGGATAAGTATGCAGAGGCCGAAGGGGTTCTAGGCTCAGTGAGGTTGGTGGATCGGTGGGGCTAAGTGAGGTTGACGAGTGGATGACTCGGTAATAGGAGCTGCGGGATCAGGGGAGGCCAGAGTGGAGCGGGCTCTGGCGAGCCATGACATCGGTGGATGGTAGGCCACGAAGGCGGACAGTTGGGGGACTAGATAACTGCTAATCTGAAGCAACCCTTGTCGGGTGGGTCATGTGTTGACATAGAGATGAGGGAGAGGATAGACCATGAGGTTTGTTCGGTGTCAATGGGCCACGCGGGTTGGAATCGGGCCAGTGGGTCAATAAGCCGGGAGTAGGCTGGGAGAAGGCTAATAGGCCAGGAGGGGGCCGGGCCATAGAAAACCATGTTGGGTTAGCCATATCGGGCCATCCCAGGCAGAAGGGTCCAGCCACATTAGGCTAGGCCAACCCTGTTTTCAGCCCGAACACTTTAAATGCCAGTATCTTTTGATATGGGCCTCTGATTTGAGTGCCATTTGTGGCCCCACATCCCTCTACATGAGGAGGATATTTCATGATTGCTTCCTAATTTTGAAGATTAGTTATTATGGTTTAGGTGAACGAGACACTTAAATTTAATTATAATAATTTAATTATTATTACTTGGAGAAGTCGACTCAGACCTGTCATGTAAACGGGATGTCTGTTTAATGTGTTGTCAGTGGAATCCCAACCATACTCTCTATAAAATGTTTTCAAGATGAATTTTGGATTCTTATGTTAAAGTTGAGGTGTCGACCCCATGGGGGCTATTTCAAACGCTTTATGATGAAATGTAACTATTTTTACCGGTTATCTGTTTTGGACAACTGAGTAGTCCATTTCATGTGTGTTTTTTGAGAGGAATGAAATGGAATGATTCATATAATTTGTTTTGAAACCAAGGAGTGAGCCCCATGGGATGAAATTATAGCACAATGTGGTGACTTTCAATGTTTTCATCAGATTTCCTTTTAGGGAGAATGAATAGTTGATCTTTCATGTTTTTTCACAAGGATCGCAATGGTATGATCTGTTTGGATGTGTGAAACCTTATTCTTGATATCATCAAATGTGGAATCATGAAAAGAATATCAGTGGAAGATACTTTTGACCTTTTTGAAGAGAACCCGTGGCATGGGTCAATCTTGACTCTTTTGAGAGTGGAGAAGATGTATGAATAGATTCGGTCGAATGTTCTAGAGTTGTTTAAGGATGTGTGTTAGCGTAGTTATGCTATTGGAACTCTAGATCAATGAAAATAGGCATGCTCTCATCTGCCTTTTGATAGGTGTGTCAAATACTATGGGAGTATGTCGGGATTCCTAGGGCTACTTGTTCATACTTTAGTAACCTAGAATGGTTGGGTACACGACTGAGCAATGAGGCAGGCTCACATGAAGTGTGATCCTCACGTGCACCATGTTCCACATTACGAATCATTCTATCTCACATATATCCTTCTTACGAACTCATATTTTGGCATACGAGTAGACTATCATGCGTATTTTTTTCACATAGACCATGATGGTTCTCTCTGTAGTATCTTATGAGTTATGATATGAGATGTTCTGGGTGTGATTCATATCCAGGGCAATACCTGGTGGCTGCAGCAGCGTTCTAACTAAGAGTAACCATCTATGATGGATGGAAAGTATTCCTAGGTGTGCTTTACGATAGTTATCACCCAACAGGTATGGCTAGAGAAGTTTCATGTTTACCTATAGATAGACTGGTTAGTGGGTCCCCATTATTTTTTTTGTGCAGAATCCCTCCTACGCATCAGGGTGTGGGTTGCATCTAAAACTCCTACTAGATTGGAATCCCTCTAATGCATCAAGGTGTGGGTAGCCTCTACTACTCCTACTATAGTGGAATCCCCCTAATACTTCAGGTAATTGGTATCCTTTATGACTCCTACTATAGTGGAATCCCTCAGACGCATCAGGGCATGGGTAGCCTCTATGAATTATATTAGAGTAGAATCCTCCTGACGAATCTGGGTGTGGGTAGCCTCTATTACTACAAAGAGAGTAGAATACCCATAACATACAAGGGAATGGGTATCCTTTAATTTTTGAAGTGATCTCTTGACAGTGCAACAAAGACAATACATGCATTGATATGAATTTGGACTCTCAAAAAAGAGGGATGCTTTTCCCACCAATACGCGTCCTTGTGACGCAACATAAAACCATGAGGGTGAGACATTTCCCCCCAAAGTGGATAGTATTAAGATGCGATAATTAAGTCCTTTTTACTTGTAGCTCAATGAAGTTGTGTGGGAATCTAGGCATCGATGGATACTTTTATAACTGTTGGCAACTAATTTTCCTAGAATGATCATGTGAGATGGGAATCTCGTTACTCTCTCATTTGGGTTTCTTTGACTGAGCATATATATATATATATATATATTATTTCCAATACTCATTCCATGGGTTCTGGATACTCTCCTTCTAAGAGAGGGGAAGACATGTGGGGTATGCCACGTGCTTTCAATGTATAGCTTCTAATAGTTCGACGAGTCTACTCTCCTACTATTGGTAGAGAAGACTCAATGAGAAGTTTATCTTCTCCCCATTTCTAGCTCCTTCTGTTTGGATGATATTACTTCACTTTCATGTTGGGGTGAGTTGTACTCCCTTTTAATGTACTTTTTTTCTCTCTACTTATTTCCTATTCAATTGTATCTCTTACTTCTCCCATCTTCATTGCTTCTCTTGATACTCCATTGATCCTTTGGTGTATCCTACTGATTTTTTTTAATCACCCTTAATTTGAATTTTCATGCACTTGGTGTGACCTTGCATAAAATATAAAGGTTGATCATGACATTAGAGGAGATTAAGTATATTGGGTGCTTTAGATAACATTCAGTGGTCGTGACTTAGGATTAAAGAGTGGGGATCTCCCAGCAATTTTATTTTTCCACTTGTTGTCGAGTTTTGGTACTTTTTTGAATGGGTGTGTACTTTTCCCCTTTCCTTTTTTGGTTTACTTTTATGTACTTTTACTATTTATAGGTTTGTGAATATTTGAGGACTATTTACAGTATTATTTTGCCTTTTGTTTCTTTTCCCTTTGCACCTTTTCATTGAGTTGGTTGTGTGTGTTTGTACAGGTTCCTATGTAAAGGCCTCCCCAAGTTTATTATACCTTTGGATCTTTTCACCAGCCCCTAGCCTAGGGAGGTGGTCTTGGGTTAGTTGTGGCTCGAGCTCAGGCATGGTTCATGTTGTGACATTATAGGCCCAGAGATTATGGATGAAACAATAATAAAGGTAAATTCAATTCAAATAAATATTAAATAATATCAAGGTAGTCAAAAGAACTATGCTGATAATGGAAGGAGGGATTTATAATTCCATGTGGGAGATCTTGTTTTCTTGAAACTATTTCCACAGAAGGGTGTCATATGATCTTGAAAGAAAGGGAAAGTAAGGTAAAATTACATTGGACCTTTTGAAATCCTATAAATAATTATAGTTGTGGATTACCAATTGATAATGAAACCTAGAATTTCTAAAGTACACAATGTGTTCCACATATATTGGTTAAGGAAGTTCATGTTAGACCAAACGTTTGACCTCACTTATAAAGGAATAGAATTGGAACCTGGTTTATCTTACTCTGAAGTGGGTATCCAGATATTGGACACTAGAGAGAAGGGGTGGAGAAATCGAACGAGTCAACTAGTAAATGTACTTTGGAGAAATCATAAAATTTAAGAGGCAACACGGGAATAGGTTTAACACCCCATGCTTCCACAATACGCTTCTCTTTGAAAAATACAATAGTGTGTGTTGTATGCAACTTCGAGTTCTAACACACCATGACCAATCAAACTAGCCATTATGAATAGTAATACCCACTTTTTAAAAATTTATAAATATTATCTTTCAAAATAGACTACATTTTTGGATTTGGAATATCTAAATTTTCTTAGGGTGAATTTTTGTTATTTTTATGTAAACATTCAGTTTTTTGATGAATAGTGAAAAACACAGAGTTATAGTGTAAAACAGAATATTTATTTAAATAATTATTTATTTTATTTTATTTTATTTAGGTAAAAATAGATTCATAATACCTATATAAGTTCAATGTAATTCATTGGAGTCAGTTTATAATAATTTTAGATATATAAAATGTTTATTGAACTTTTTACCGTCTTTTACCCACCTCCTAGGAGCATTTGCAAATTTACACAAAACATAATTTTACCACTTATGTGAGTTGAATTTCGAAACTCTGAGAGACACAGTTGATATCAGTAAGTAAAATTTGGTTCAATAAGATGAAAATCATTTTTGGTGAATAGTAACTTTTTACTTTTATTTACGACGGTTAAAAGTAAATAGGGTAATTAAGGGTAAAAATTATATTATTATTACCCCAAAACAAGTCCTAATTCTATTGGATAAGTGTAATTCGACCAACAAAAACATTGGAATAAAATATGATCATTTAGGTCCACATGGATTAGATTAGGACATTTATTATTATTTAATTGAAAGATGAGTTAAAAGTGTTAAATTCAAAGTTTAATAACAAAACCATTTTTAATAAAGGGTTACACATAAGATAAATTCTACTATAAATATTAATTAGAAAGATAAGAATATTTCCTACATAATGGTATTTTATTTATATTTTTTAGACATTAAATAATTAAATTTATTTATGAGACAATGATGATGCAATAATTACTGTATTAATGAAACATTAAAATAATTGATATTATAAATATCCAAATAAATGTAATTTGAGACTTTTTATGAATTACACTAATTTTATATGTTAATATTACATATTATGGTTATTTGGATGAATTGTTTTGAATTAATAATGCTGGTATGAATTTAGAAAAAACTAATGTCAAAAATGACATAAAAGAGTTTTTAAAACAAATATTATATTATTAATTGATATTATATTCCTAAAAATATTAGGTTCGGCCAAAAGACTTATTTAATGATATTTGTATCGTTAATGAAACACTTGGGGTTCTCTTGGACGTATTTATTAAGTTTATTAACCATATAATATAAAAATACAAAGAGACATGGTAAATGTCAAACTATTTAACTAAGAGTTAAATCTAAAAGATAATGTTAATATAGTGACCCAAACCAATCTAAAACCAATTTATTGAGTGGTTTTAGACCCATCCCCACCTTAGCCTTTAAATAATTTATTTTTGATCCATTATAAAATGAAAAATATTTTGTTATAAAATAATATTTATAGATTTTCCTAAGGTGCCCCTCACCCCTCTTATAAAAGGGAACTCCCCCTTCTCACTAATTCACACATTCAAATCAATTTTACATCATCCAAACTCTACCCAAATACACTCTAAACTGTCTTCCCTTAATCCTAGAGGGCTTACATTAGTCATAAATCCAACCTAATAATACTTTTTTATCAAATAAAAAGGAATAACCCAAAGAAGAGGTAAATATTTCATCACCTCTTTCAAGTTCCTTTCTTCTTCCACATCCTCTGTATTTGTTGTTTCCATTGTAAAATAATAAATCCAGTATCTTATATATACTTTTATTTAATTAGAAGTATGGTACAACCATATTTATTCTTCTATCCATCCTTTGAATTACATGTCACCATACATGCGTACGTACGACTTACCGTCTCCACGTCGTGGTGTAATTGTTATTCAATACATTATTACTTGGATGGGTATAATAATGATTTTTAATTGATGTAAATAATAAATATAACATGATAATGATTCTTTATATATGATATACCATCCAATTATATATTATTTTAATATCAAATGAATGATATTGTCGCTCGTGCGTACGTACAGACTACTTTCTCCACGAACGCGATGAGATTCATTCACAATCGTATCCATTCAAGATTAATTGTCATTTGATAATTAAAAAAAATTAAATAATTGATATCATCCTTAATTTTAATAATATACATCTTATCCATAACAAACATTACTTACATAACAAATCATATAAAGTAAAACGAATCAGTTAACACCCGAAACGACGATAATACTAAAATATTATTAACAAAGAAATATTAGAAGATCATATATGATATCATATTAATATATATAGTTCTTGAATAATTTAATAAAAATTATTTCACCATTATACTAGAGGTTAAACTACCCTCGGCCAAGGAAATATACAACGTAAGAGTTAATTCTACAATCTCTTTATTATCCGAGGTTGTTTTTACATAAGTATCTACTGGGACATATTTATCATCCACGTCCATACTTCTTAAAAATTTATTTCAAAACATTTGTAATATTTACTAGACAATGGGTTAAAGCCATTTATACCCTTATTTGACCTTATATGTTTTGAAAGAAATCTTTCCATCATTTTACAAAAAAGTTACTTTTTGACGTTTTCGAGAAATTTATGGTAAGAATGCTTTTTTTAACTTATACGGAGGGTGCAACTATTTTCCATCGTTATAACATTGTCGAATATTCCCATACAAGATTATAATAATATTTTCAAAATAAATTTTTTCTTTATAATTATGTGACTCTTAAAAGATTTCAAAATAGAAAGAGATATTTATCTTTTTTTTATTTCATCTATGTCAATATCCTTTGATATATTTTAAGTTTATTTGAATTTGATTTATTATGATACAAAACTTCCATATTGTACTAAAAGTTTTGTGATATGTTTGACTGTGGATGTGCTATTTTAATACCATTCATGGTTTATGGTTAAATTATTGACATTTCTTATGCTAGTTTTAATACGAATGTTTATGTTATATTTCAACCTTTTCATATGAGGAATGTATTGGACTTAGTAAGTGTTGGGTGGATCCCGCTATAGCTCCTCAATGCATCGGTAGGTTTCATGAGACAATTATACATGGAATTGGCCAAGGACATTCCCAATTTGATATATGGTTTTGGCCGATGCCTTAATCATTTTTATAAGCCTTGGCCGAGGCCTTGAAAAAATGTTTCAGAATGTTCGGAATTATACATTCCCTCATTATGAATGATATTGATGGTTTATGTGGTCATTATATTATTATAATACCCATTATTATGTTTTATTATGGAATTATTTACTCAGATCATATTCCTACCATAAAAGTATTCGTGTTTATTATTGATAAAGGCATGTAGTTTCAATTATTCACTATGCTTCAGATTTATGTTATCTTCCGCTGTATTGCTTACCCTTACTGTGCATTTGAGCTCACTCCTTTATTATGTTTCATTTTCCCAGGATATGAAGAATTTAGTTATGAGTGACTTGCAGGAATAATCTAGGAGGCTTGGATGTTTCTAATAGAATAAATTCATGTTGTATTTCTTTTCAAGTTGTAAAGTTGAACTTATGTATGAATATTGTTTACAAGGATACTAAACTAATCAGTCTTTCAAGACTTGATCTTTTGTGATCATGCTAATGAAATATAATAATGCACCGACTCTGGGCATCTAGGGTCGGGGCTGTTACAACTGGAGGAATTTATAATGAATAATTACCAAACTATTTTTAAAATGTGACATTCTAGAAATTTTGAGGATGAAATTTTTTGATGGAGGGAAGAATGTAACATTCCAATATTTTATGGTATGTCTGTTTTAACATTTAACATCTTTGATTTCTTATGTTTCACACAACACCAAGTTTAAAACTATAATATACTATTCAATATGACTATTTGAATAGTAATATGCCCATTAGGAATATTAATATGAACAGTATAATAGTAACTTCACCTATTAATGTATTCATAAAATCCAGGTATCTTATGATTGGAAATATTATATATTTATATCATGTAATAATCTAATAAATTGTTTCAAAATGATAAATTTTGTATTGGTATTTTGGTGAAACAAAAATGTTTATTTACAATTATATAATCAATATAATAATTCAAAAGAAAATATATTTTTATAAAATATATTCGTAAATTAAAAATTTGTTTCCTTGTTATTATAATATAATATTATGAGACCTTGGTTAATATTATAATGTGTCATAAAATCATTTATAATTTTAAAATCTATATTTTTTGAATAAATGCTGATTTTATTTTAAAATTAAATATCTCATATTTAGAAAATTATTTTCATAAAATGGAGTAAATGTTTCAATTAAACTGGTCAAAAAATGGTTAGGGTTAGTGTTTTTTATTTTTCTAAAATAGTTGAATTTTTTTGAATTGTGAAATATAGTAATTTGCAGCATTTAATAAATAAATTAATTATTGACTCATAGATGATATATGGATTATTTAAGACCATAAAATCAAACAATCCTATATTATTTTAATATATTTAGTAATATATCTCCAACTATTCGTATATTTGATCCAAAATAAAAAATAAATGAATAAAATATTCAAAAACACACCCTTGTCCTCTACTATAAATACCACCCCCTTACTACCCATTCTCCTCACATATCAAAGGCCTTGAATATTGATTATATTCTTCCAATTTACTCACCAAAACATCTCCCCCATATTATGGTCTTAATGGTTTCACCTAAATACCATGCCCATCTTTTCTAAGGATGTCCTCAATGAGAATAATTCAAGATGTAAAATCCCCTTTCTTTCTTTTAATTTTATTTCAATTTCCTTTATCTTTATTATCATTTCCTTAACTACTCAATAAAAATATGCATGATAAATCTAGTATATAATATATAAAATAATTATATTTTGATAATGTGATATCCACCATCAATTATTTTCTCTTTCCCTTTTTGTTCTAAGAATGAAAATTGCATCTATGGGGTGTTGATCCACCACCTTCTTGGACGATGACTCTTTCATTTTCTAATACCACCTTAAAGTATGGACATGAAACCATTTTTATGGTTAAAACAGATTAAAATATCTTTATTATATCTTATTTAATGTTATGTAACCTATATATATACATAATATTAATAAATAAAAGAAAACTAGTGCTTGATGATCGAAAAAATGCCAAAAATAATCCAAACTATTATCAATAACATCTTATATAATGACTCTTACTTAACAAAAAAAAATTAATTATATAAGAATTTAAAATTATTTATTTTTATTAATAAAATATAATTTTAATTCTAGATAACTATTTCCATTTTATATGATTTTCGTAAAAGTTTACAAGTGAAACAATCATAAAAACCAAATAAATAATAACTTTCAAACAAAATAATTAAATATAATAACTCATAAAAAATGAAATAGATGAACATAATAAGTTTATAATAAATAAAATAAATTTTAAATATATTATGAACTAATTTATTAATAAATCTAATTTCATTATTCAGAATGTTAAGTACAAGTGCAGAACGCTTTTGGACATAAGGTAAGGGTTTTCTCGTATCACTTTTATTTCTATGAGATATAACTTATTAACTACTATTTTTTATGTTTAGTGTATGTATACTTTACATTTATTTATAATATATTGAATCTATTTACACTCATAGTACTAAATTTCTTATTTGATGACCATTAATTTTTTGGGGCATATGGTTTGAGTGTTTGTAAAGAGGTAAGGGTTTCTTCGTGAACCGAGTTGCATTTTTTATATACATACTCCAATGTAATTATTCATTATTATTCAATAATTGTCCTAAAGTCTATGAAATGTTCCAAATTCATTTATCCTGATCATTTCATCTTTATTTTATGGGTAAATACATATTTCATAGGGTTCCTTTTCAATTCCCCCAATAAAAAAGCCCGATTAAAGGGAACATCCCAATTTCTTACCAGTTTAGCAAGTGAACTCAATAATCTATTTAAATCCTACATTATTTTTCTAAAATAACTCATTTTATCATAAAAACTATCTTGGTTAATTTATAGTTTTATATATAATTTTGTACCTTTTTTATTTAAATTACCTTTTGTTATTTTCCTTAAGCTGCAATAAAATGTTTCATTTCTAAAGTTTCTTACACACTCTTTTACATGTTTTCACTTAAGTTGGACATCATTTATTCCTAAAATATAATTTTATTTTCCTTAAATTTTCTTTTATGTGATATTGTTGTTTACAATCTGATTTTATGAAAAATAAACATTATTTTCCAAAAGAACCCTTATTTCCAAGTACAATGGTATTTATCTCAAGAATTTATCAATGAATTTATTTGATTATTTTCATATATGATTAGGATTTAAATATTTCAAATTTTTCTATAACGAATTAATTTAAGGATATATTTTTAAATCAATTATTTGATATGTGAGGAATTTATTGGACTTAGTATGTGACGGGTGGGGCTTGTTATTGCCACTTGACACATTGAGGGGTCTCATAAGAAAATATAGACTAGGTTCTTACCCATTTATGGTGTCTTGGCTGAATCTATGATGGTATGTTTATGAGGTATGAAATTATTGATTCCCTCGTTATGATACTTCTAACTGATAGTCCATGTTATTATTCTACTATTATAATATCTAAGTTTAATATTATTTCTAATGTGATTGTTAATGGAATTATTTAATCAGTTTTTATTCATGCCATATTATGATCATATTTATGTTTTAATGGAATGTGTTTTTAGTTATTCACCATGCCTTATTGTTTATGTTTATTTATGATATATTCTTCTATATTTATTAAACTTAATTATCATATGATCACACCCCTTTCATATGTTTTATTTTTCCCCCAGATGTAAAGATATGTAATATGAATGAATTTTATAGATAATATAAGTGTTTATGGGTGTTCCCAATGGAGTTTCTATATTGATTTTTCTTTCAAGTTGTGCTGTAAAATGTATGCATGTATCTGTTTTCAAAATCTACTAAACTATTCATTTATTTGGGATGTGGTATCTTGTTTATTGTACCAAATTAATAAATTGTGGTACCAGATTTGGGGTCTTTAGAGTTGGTATAAATCGAAGGTTAATATAAATATTCAAAATTGTATTCAGAAAATGTAGATTAGGGAACATACCCCTATGATAGACATTCAGGATAAGCATATAAGAACATTCAAGAATTTTGGTAAGGTGCTTATTTTTTTGGAATTCCTAGAAATAAATCCCTATCAATATACTACAATAGGATATGGTTCTACCATAGATGTACATTGGGTTAACAAGTATGATAAGGTAGATCGGGCTTGACTCCGCATAATTGGGTACACAAAAATGGGATTTACTAAGCACCTATCTTGATATTCCCGGGGATTTACTTAAAATAATTCAAATTTTTTTACAAACCATTCTGAAGGATTTAACATTAATTATGCCCCCCAATAAACCATGTTTAATATTATGGTATTATCTATGCATAAATATAAAATTTAATTTAAGTGTATTGCTAGTTTAAAATTTTTCATTATGATTATTATTCTAATTTAGGGTGCCCTATTACTCAAAAACGGAGCCCAGTGGAAGTAATAGAAGCTATATCAATGTGAATATCCCATGTACGTATATCCCTCGTATAAAAGATATTAATATTGGAGTTGGAGCTACGAATGGAGCAGATGAACTTATAACTATACTGGGACAACTAACTTAGGTTATGAGATATAACCTTAATCAAATGGAACATCCCAATCCATAAATTGGTGGAACAATGTTATACCATTTCATGAGACAACAACCTCCATTATTCAGTGGGACTACAAACCCATTTGTAGCAAAGTGGTGGATAATTTCCTTAGAAAAGATATTTATTGATTTGGGAAGTAACAAAAGGGAGATGGTTATCATGGAAATTTATCATCTATCAGTATATTTGTATCAATGGTGGTCATTAATTCAAAACAAGAAGAAGGTGGAAGAAATATAATACATGGAATGGAAGTATTATAAGGATATTTTCTTATAAAAACATTTTTCTCATGAATACAAAGCGTATATGGGGAGGCAATTCTTGAATCTGAGGAAAAACGAGGATAATAATGCTTCCACGTATAAATTAACCTTTACAATATTATAAAGTCATGATATAGATTACATATGTAATAAAAATAGTAATATTGATAAATGTTTTGATGAGTTAAATCCATTTCTCCAAAGGGAATAGATCTCCCAAAATTTCTCATTATACGAAGATATAGTGTCATGTGCTATCATGATAGAGAAATAATTATCTAGGTATTATTAATTTAAAGGAAATAAAGAGAATACGATTTATGTTGACGACCTTGGAAAAAGAAATAAGTAAAAAGGGAAAAAGTTAATAGATGAATTTATATCATTTAATAAATTTCAAAAGAAACATCATGGAACTTGCCTATTGGGGATGGTAGTTTATTATAAGTTTGTAGATAAAGTCCACAAGTTAGTGATTGCAAGGGAAAGAAAGAATCTACCACGTTTAAATGATATAATTATAAAGATATAGGTCATTATTAAAATTATTTCTCATAGTTTCAATGAGAGATGCCTCCAAAAATTCCAATGGAGAAAGGATATGCTTATGAAGTCACAACAATTGGGGTTAAAGTTTATATTGATGTAGTGGTAGGTACTTTAGTCATATCCTTAAATTTAGCTAAATAGTTATTTGATTTTGGATAATTTCATTCCTTTATACCTTCCTAGTTTTCTTTAAAAATTAGAAAATTCTAATTCACCTTAACTAGGAATTTTTTAGTAAATAATCCTCTGGGAAACCTTATTGCAAAAAATATGTGTCAGCAGTACCTATTATGACACATAAATATTTTCTAATTGCTGATTATGTATCAATATTGTTTGTATGTCAAAAGGAAATGGATGAAAGACAACATACTAGAGGATTCATGGAACCACATTCTATTCCTACATGGAAATTGGATTACATTGCTATGGATTTTTTCATAGTACAAACAAAGACTCCAAGAATGAATGTTACAATATGGGTAATTGTTGATCGACATACTAAATCTACACACTTCCCCACTATAAGGAAATATTTTACATTTGAGGGGCTTAAACAAATCTTTATCAGTGATGTTTTAGACTTCATGGAGCACCTATTTAGATATTTTTTGGTATTAATCCATGATTTACATCAATATTATACAAAATTATTCAAAAAAATAGATACTAAGATTCATTTGAGTATATCTTTTCACCCTAAAACTGAAAGGTAGTCTAAAATTACCATTAAAAAAATATAATACATGTTGATATCATTCCAACTTTACTTTAAGGGTATAATGGATAATTATTTACTTTTTGTAGAGGTTTTCTAAAATAATATTTTCCTTTCAACTATTCATATGGAACCATATGAAGCATTGTATGGAAAGAGATGTCATACACAAACTTTTTTGGATGATGATGGTGAATGAAATATTGTAGGCCTAGAGCTTGTGGTTGAAATAAGAGCAAAGGTAAAGACTATTCAAACACATATAAAGTAGCTCAAACTAGAAAAAGGAACTATGCCAATAATTAACAGATGTATTTGGAATTTCAAGTGGGAGATCTTGTTTTCAGGGAATTATCTCTTTGGAAGGGTGTTATATGATTTAGAAATAAAGGTATACAAATCCCTAGTTACATTAGACCCTTTTAAATCCTAGAGAGATTTAGATATGTGGCTTATCATTTGGCTAATCCCCCTAGACTTTCTAAATTACACAATGTGTTTAACATATCTTTGTTAAGGAAGTACATGTGAGATCTGATGAATGTTCTCACTTCTGAAGTAATAGAATTGGGAACTGTTTTATCTTACTATGAAGATCCTATCTAGATTCTAGACACTAGAGAGTAGGTTTTGAGGAATCGGACAACTCGACTGGTAAAGGTACATTGAAAAATTCATAAAATTAAAGAGTGTACATGGGAACGGGATGAATTTATGATTAAGAAAAACCAAAATATTTTTATAAGGTTTCATTCTAGAAATTGGGAGGATGAAATTTTTTAAATAAGGGGAGAATGTAACACCCACTTTTTTATGGTATGTCTATTTTAAAATTTAACATCTTTGATAGTTTATGATTCCTGAAAACCCAAGTTTAAAACCATAATATAATATTCAGTATGACTGTCAGAACAGTAATGGAAATATTAGGAATAGTAATATGACCAATAGTTTAGTAACTTCACCAATAGTGGTATACATAAAATTTACATATTTTATGAATGAAAATGTGATATATTTATATCATGGAATAAGTAAATAAATTATTTAGAAATGGTAAATTATGTATTGGTATTTCTGTGAAACATAAATGATTATTTACAATTTTATAAGAAATATTACGATTTAAACTATTTTCATAAAATATATTCATAAAATAATACTTTGTTGTCTTATGATTATAATATAATTATTTATACCTTAGTTTGTATTTTAAAGTGTCATAGAATCAGTTATAATTTTAAAATCGGTATTTTCTAAAAAATTAATTCTTTTAGTTAAAAATTAAATTTCTCATATTTATAAAATTATTTTCAGAAAAAAGAGTTCATTTTTAAATTTTAAGCATCAAATAATGGTTAGAGATAATTTTTGGGATTTTTCCAAAATAGTGAAGTTTTTGGTGGATAGTGAAATGCAGTAATTTACAGTATTTAATAAATAAATAAATTATTGACTCATAGATGATGTATGGATTATGTAAGACCATATTATATCACTATCCTTTATTATTTTAATATTTTTTTATAATTCAAAAACTATTCATAGTCTTTTTCAAAAATAATAATTAAATGAATAAAATATTCAAAAAAACACCCATCACCTCAACTATAAATACCACCCCTCACCACTCATTATCCTCACACATCCAAAGCCTTGATGTTTCTTATATTCTACCCATTTACTCTTCCAAACCTGCCCCTCACATTTTGTCATTTATGGTCTCCCAAAAATACCACATCCATGTTCCCTATATAGGTCCTCAAAGAGAAAATTTCAAGAGGTGAAATCCCCTTTCATTCATTTAATTTTCTTTCCATTTATTTTCTTATTATTATTATTTACTTACCTCCTCTATACAAATATGAATTATAAATCCAATATATTATACATACTATAATATTATTTTTAAAATGTTCTATCCACTATCAATTCTTTTCTCCTGCCCTTTTTGTTCTAAAAATGAAAATGTTGTCTGTGAGGTGTTGAGTCACCACTTCTGTGGATGATGAATATTTTATTTTCTAATACCACAGAAAAGGATAGTTGTGAAACCATTTTTATTATTAAACCAGATTAAAACATATTTATTATATCTTATTTAATTTTCTGGAACCATTATATATACATAATATTTATTAATAAAACAAAACTAGTGTGTGATGATCAAAAAAATGCCAAACTAATCCAAAAGATTATCACTAACATATTATCTAATAATTCACACTCACCCCAAATAACCACATGAATTATATAACCATTTAATCATTTTTATTTTAATTAAAACATATAATTTCAATTAGGGATAATTATTAACTTTTTACATGATCTTTTGTACATGTATACAAATGAACCAATCATGAAATCCAAGGAAACGAGCACTTTCGAATAGTGGAATTAAATATTATATCTCATCAAAAAGTCCACAAAGGAACATAATAAGTTTATAATTAATCAAATACATTTTAAGGAGGTTTGGAGATAATTTATTAATTAATATAATTTCATTATCCATGGCATTAATAACAAGTGCATAATTATTTCAGACATAAGGTAAGGGTCTTCTCATCTCACTTTTATTTCTATGAGATATGCCTTATTCACAACTATTTCTTGTATTTAGTGTATTTATACTACCCATTAATGTATAATATCATGAATATATTTATCTTCATGGTAAAAAATTTCTTATTTTATTACTTTTAATTTATTAGGTCATATGGTTAGAATATTTTCACAATGGTAAGGACTTCATCCTGAACCTCTATTTTCCATTCGGGTAAGGCTTTCTAACTTTTTATCCCAATGGAATTCTTAATTATATTTATATAACTCTTATATATTCTGTTTAAATGATCAAAAATAATTTTTCCATATTATATCATCTTTATTTTATGGGTAAATACCTTTTTCACAAGGTTCCCTTTCAAGTTCCTCCTGATAAGAAATCTCGATTAAAGGGAACTTCCCAATTTATTTTCCATTTTCAAGAAAACTCCAAAATCTGTTTAAGCCACCATTATTATTATAACATCAGTAATTTTATCATTAAAAACTGTCTTGTTTAATTTAAAATTTTATATAAAATATTTCACCTTTTTTTATTTAAATTCTATTTATTATTTTCCTCAAACCACACTAAAATATTTCATCTCTAAAGTTTCTTAAACACTCTTTTACATGTTTTCACTTCATTTAGACATCATTAATGAATCAAACATAATTTTATTTTCCTTACATTATATTTTATGTAATATTAATTTTTACAATCTAATTTTATGAAAAAATACAAATGATTTTCCAAAACAAATCTTCTTTATAAATTAAAAGGTTATTTATCTCAAGAATTTATCAATGATTTTATTAGTATATTTTCATTATGATTATGATTAAAATATTTCAAAGTATTATGGGACACTTTTAATGAATGATATATTTTTTAAATATATTATTCGACATGTTAGGAATAAATTGGACTTAATAAGTAGTGGTTGGGTCAGCATATAGCCCCTCGACGCATCGGTACGTTTCTTGAGACAAACTAGACTAAGTTTTTACCAATTTATGGAATCTTGGTCAAATCCTTGAATTTATGTTTATGATTCCTAGAATTATAAATTCTCTCATTATGATAATAGTAATTTATAGCCCATGTGATTATTAAACTATTAGAATATCCATGGTCAATATTCTTCTCATGTGATTATTTATGGAGTTAATTAATCATTTTTTATTATTTCCAATTTATGCTCAAGATTATGTTTTAATGGAATGTTTTTTTATTTATTCACCATGAATTATTTTTTAAGTTTATTTATGATAGATTTTTCTATATTTCTTACCCTTACTAAGCATTTGAGATCACCATTTTCTTATGTTTTATTTTTCCAATAAATTTTAATATGTTTATTATGAATAAATTTTAGGGATAATATAAGAGTTTATGGTTGTTACCAATGGAGTTTATTTGTTTTTTTTCTTTTAGGTATTAATGTAAAACTTATGTATGTGTCTATTTTTTCATATCTACTAAACTATTTGGTCCTTTGGGATTTGGTCACTTGTTTATAGTACCATGCAATGATACAAGGCACCATCACTGAGATACTAGAGTCAGCATCTCCATAATTACAACATTTAAGGTTAGCACATATGATATATGTTTGTCAATAGGATTAGTACTTTAATTGTTGAATTGTTTCCCTTTTCTCTCCATAAATGTAAATTTGGTTTTAGTTTCCTTCCTAGACAAGATGTGATTTTTATTCATTATCCAAAATAAGTGTTATTCTATATAAAAGGTTGAAATATTTTATGGAATTAAGAATATGGTAAATGGTTCATATCATCTAGATATGTATTATATATATATATATATATTCTAGAATAAAAAGGTTAAGGTTGATTACAATCCTACTCACCTTTAGCATTGTCTCTTTAGAAATTTACATGATAAATATATCGAAGGAATCTATAAGGATATATTTTTTTAAACATTCAATTATAAATTATTTGATAACTAAAAATATTTTCCATTTATAAAAAATGACAACAAAACATATTAGTGGAAAAGGGGGAAATGCTAGTGAACTATTAGATCTCACACGTAGTGATATATGTATACCAATGAGTAATATTACTAGTAGTGGGTTTAGGTACTTCATTAATTTTTCAAATGAATCTAATAAATATGGTTATGTGTTTTTGAGGAGACACAAGTATGATTCTTTTGAAAATCGCAAATATTTTTGAATGAAATAGATAATAAACTATGTAAAAGTATTAACATTCCCTGATCGGATTAGGGTAGCGAATACATAATCTATAAACTTATTTTTCATATAACAAATTGGGGAATTTTTCTATAATAAACTCCTTCTAGAATATCATAGTGAAATAGTTTTTATTGGATGATTAATTATACCATTTTGGACACTGTTTGATATATTATGAGCTAGTGTTTCCTTTTTGTTTAATTTTGGGGATATTCTCTAGATATTACTACATTCCAACTAATCATATACCATATAAAGGAATTGTAATGAAACTATATGAGATATGTTATGATAAATATACCAATTTTTTTTATGAACATTTTGTTTGAGAATCATTAAAATAATGATTTATATTTGATAATATTTAACTTAATTCTGAAAAGTGATTATTTTCTAGCTATACCAAAAAAACTCAGGGATGTTAAATCTATATTCCAACTAAGAAAAAAGTTTTTTCCTTAGATTTTGTATATTACTTGAGAAGGAATGTAGTATTTAAGGTATAAATGGGTAAATATTTCAAGATAGAAAAGTTCAATATCAATAAAAGTGAAGTGTTCTTGATATGTAAGATGGGTCATTCACATAAAGAGATTTGAGAGAAGAGAAAACTCAAAAAACCGAATAACCTCGAAGGTCTGGTATGATTTATCAGCAGCCTGAAACATATCTATTTCATGTAGTAAAAGGTGATGAATTAATGTTCTTAAGTGATTAACCTACTACCTTCATGGTGGCCATTTAGTGTTTTAATTCTAATAGATGGATAAAATCCACTAAATTTAAATTAGACTCCATGTAATAACAATGTTTGGAACTTGTTGGATTCAACTAATTGGGTGATAACCATATAGTTAAAGTGGGTTATCTATAAGAAAAATAACATAGATGGTAGAGTGTGTACCTATAAATCATGCCTGATGGAAAAGAGTTATTAATAAAATTATAGTTTTTATTATAAGGAAACTGTTTCAAAAGTTGTGATGATAAATTTATTCATATTTTTATCATAAAAATGGCTCATTTGAACTACGAGATATATAAAATGGATATTAAACCCAATTTCTTTAATATGAATTTTCATGATGATCTATATATGATATGGATAAGAGGTTCTGAATTGTCAAATCAGTATTCTATGCTATGAAAATTGAAGTGGTATATTTATGGATTGTTGTAACCTTCTCAGAGATAGAATAATTTATTTGATAATGAAATCAAAGACTTTTGTTTCATCAAAAATATGTATGATTCTTGTGTATGAATGCATTTTTGTGTGACTGTTTAATGATTTCTATTATTGTAAGTGGATAAAAAAACTACTTACCAGAAATGATGTCTCCCACTTACACTCTATAAATATGTGTTTGGTAAATTCTTCCTGATGAAATACATGGTTGTGACAGCCTATATACTAGGTTTGAATATTTAAATAGATAATTCTACAAGGTTTCTTTAATTGATTCAAAAAACATAAATTGGTATGGGATAAAAATCTTAGTAAAGGTAACTCCAATAAGTGGTATTTACCAATGTTATATGGAATAAATCTTATAAATATTCAATAGAGTTAAGGCAAGATAGAATTACCTATGCATCCACTATAAAATGTATCATGTATGAAATGTTTTTTACTCAACTCGATGTCATGTAATCTTTGATCATAATAATTAAACACCAATCCAATCCTAGTGAGAGTCACTAGATTTTTGTAAAGAATATACTTAAGTACTTTTGAAGAACTATTAACGTGTTCTTGATCTTTGGAGGATAGTGTGACCTCTATGAAAAGTGTTACATTTATTCAAGTTTCAAATTTGATAAATATGACATTATATCAAAATACAGATCTTTTTTTATTAAATATTGTATCTACCAATAAAAATAGTTCTAAATAGGCCATTATAGAAGACATAGAAATAGATGCAAATTACCTCATTACATCATATATAATGAAGTAAATTGTTTAGACAAAGAAGTTCTTTTCTGAACATGGATTAGTTCCTTTAATTCAAGGATAAATTTATATATAATGTGATAATTATAGAATTAATTCCCATTCTAAGGTACCCTAGTCTAACCAAAGGAATAAACACATCCTTCACAAATATTATCTCATATGTGTGATTATTGAGAGGGAAAATATTCAAATCTATTCGGTGACTACATAAGAGATTGTAACAGATCCATTGATGAAAATGTTACTATATAATAAGCATAAGGGTCATATTGAATATATCAAAATATGATATATATATATATATATAAGGGATTGGATGTAATGGCTGTGAATTTATCATGATTCTATAATAAATTTGATATCCATTTATTATTCATTCATGTGTGTTGCAATTTATTTTACATGAATAGTGGAATGATAATATCCCCCCTAGGTAAAAATTTTATTTGAACCTAATCTATGATCACCATTTAGTATTATGGGGTTTGATTATATGTTAAGGTTATCATGAGTAGAGAAATCGTGAGATAATAAATGGAGTATTATTATTTGGGTAGACCCACATAAGTATATCTCTTGTAGTTTATTATAGTAACAAATATATATAATATTCCACCTCTGGTTTGTGTCCACTGAGTGATGCCTAGACCAGATCAGCAGTCACTAAGACCTCAAGAATGCCTCCCCATACACTAGTGGTGACTAGCCGTAGGGGTCTTGGGTGGTTCAACTGGGAGACTATACCCCATATCACAGTGTAGGGTAACTTGAAAAGTAAACCAAACATCATCAATAACAATAAACATCCAATTAATTATGTTGATGAAATAACAATAAGAAATATGGTATAACAATGAAAATGAAAAAGCATACTATCATACAGACTCATTGGATTCCCATTGGGCTTACCACATAGAAATAATAAGATACATATATGAAACTAAGGATCTACCACTATCCTTTAGACTCACCTAATCCTAATCTTTAATCCTGGTTGAGGTATCCTGCTCAATCTACCAACTTCAAGACTATTCCCAACTTGAGCCAATGTCCAAAAAAGTTTGTTCTGGAACCCAACTGTCATGGCTACCTGAGTAGAGTATGAGTACAACTAATTATGAAACTACCAACATGATCTTTTATATAACAAATAAATTAAATTTATACATTTGATATGATTATAATAAATTATATAGAGTGATTTTATGAATAAATTTCCATCTTAGAACCTTAGGTTCTACCATTGAACTCGGGGTAAACCCAAATTTAATTTTATAATGTCAGAATGTCTCTGATCATTTTACATAGTATTTTTTACCAATATCAAGATAAAAATATTATTTCAAGGAGAAAGTCATATGGAATCCATTAGTATGAGTATCAATAGTTGAATCCTATAATAAATTCCTAGGATCCTAGATAGTATCACATCTAAATCCATGGATTTTTTCCAATGCATTATAAACTATATCAATTATGAATCCAAGGACCATTTCCAAGGAATTAGAAACTATGTATCATCGTAAAGCGAGGCTCGTTTCCATGGAATTCCATAAAATGACTCATTTAAATTCATGGTCTAAGTAATTTTAAATTATTTCTCATCTGAAACCAAACACTGTGTCCAAGAAATTTAGAACCATATCATGTCTTAATCCAAGGAATGTGTCCAAGTAATTAAAAACTATGCCTTATATTATTCCTAATATAATTTTCTAAGTAATCCAATATCATTTAAAAACTCAAAGGATTTACCTATCAGGAATTCAGACGTATAGTAGCACATCCGGATCTAAGGATCATTTCAAAGGCATCCCAAACTAATATCACATCTAAATCCTAATATTGAATCCTATTAAATTTAAATAATAGTATATATAAATACTATGACTGTATCCAAGGTATTAAAATGGTATTAAGATGGATATTTGGATCTTAAGAAAAACATCTAGGAATCTGAGATTGTATCTTCACATGTTATAGGGGAAGTATATCACACCAAAACCACCTAATGTTTCATCATCAAATAAGGTTTTAAGGTGAAACATGTAATCATCACTACCCATTTATCCTAATATCTCTTTCGACAGTCAAGCATATCTTTGTGGCACCCACCTGAGCTCCCCTTGGTTATATCATAACCAAGAAACCATTCATGATTCCCTTATCTCCAACATCATCTATTTGGACAAACCTTTCACTTAGAGGAAATAATGACCCTCAATATAGTCAAAGTCTCATTGAGGACTCACTATCCTTGTAGGGAAAGTCTCAAAATGAAGATAGCCTCATGAATATTCCCTTCCTATGTCATCCCAAGTTGGTATTCACACTCATCCTATCTATCAGTTGCCTTAATGACTGCACATCTAAGAAATTACATCTCATTGGGGGAGGATACCTATCTTCACTCTTGCCTTATTGGATTGAAATTTTTATAGAATAACAATGTCTCCCTATGAAAAATACTTAGTCCATTCATCTCAACCCATCACTCAACTCTACCTAGAGGTCTCTATAAGATCATAGGCTTGGTCTTCTACATTTATAAAGTTCATTTCCATTACCCCCATCAGGTACTAAGTGTCATATGGAATATATGTGTCATCATGTCCTTTTTCACCAGTGGAAGATATAATCCATCTAGTATCCAAGGTTCCATCATGTTCCTTATCACTTATTTAGTCCCTGTGAATTTCATTTTAAATTAAACAATTCATTTAATCTTAAAAGGGGTCACTTATACTTGGGTAATAGACCACGTTTTTCACATTCCATATATCTATAAAAATTAAAATACTATATGTTTATGTAAAAGGTACAACCTACCTAAATTATGATTCATTTACCTTTTTATTCCACTACTTCAAAGATATTTCCTATGATTTTCTAATCCTTAAATCACACATCGAGTGCTTTTATAGCACTAATATAGTCAATAATTAATTATAAAACATTTCTAATTAAATATTACATTTATTTAAACATTTAATTATTAATTTTAAATTTAATTTATCTATGAATAATAATAAAATTATCATTTGTTATCATGTTTTTTCAAAACTATAATCAAACGCACATAGAGTGTCCACATCACACTCTTAGCAGCATCCTATAAAAATTCCCTAGAACACTAAAATGATTTATCATCAAAATTAATTTAATTTAATCTAAAAATACTTCAAAAATTAATATAGTTACGTATCTCCATTAAAAAAATGTATGACGGCATAAAAATGTCAGATTTGGATGCTTTCTATGCATGATTAAGAAAATACCAAACTAAAATGGTTGATTCCACGATGATCTGTTGGAATCAAAACAAAGAATCAAAACCAAAATCTTCTAAAATCAAAGACTATCAAGATAAATTAATATATAAGTATGTGGAGGTAGAAACATACATCAAAAAATTTAAAAATAGTACTGAAAGATCATTAGATCACGGTGGAATGAAGAGAGTAGGAGGAGGGGTAGAAGCCAACCAAAATGGTGCCTCCTAACTCCCCAGATCACATAAACCAAATAGGGAATGAATCAAGGAAAATGATAAATGCCTCCTAACTAAAAAACACTTATAACCCAATTTCATGGTGTGGAAATTAGGTTCAAACTGTGAAATTTCAATTAGTTTCCCTCTCACTTTACTATACCCTTTTTATACCTTAAACACACACCCCTAAAATTCGTTCCAAATTTAAACTGTGTTTCAAACTATGAAAGGTTGTTAGCTAGTATCTTTTTAAATTTCAACCACCCAAACCTTATTCAACTTCCTAATAAACACTTAGTTCATCACCCAATCCTTAAACCCCATCCTAAAACATTTTTTATGGATTAATAAACTCTTAGAATCTCATTTTATGTCCCAGTTCTCAAAAAAATCCATCCACCAAAGGGTAAAAATAAAAATCCCCTGTAACTTTAAACCTTGTAAAGGTAAGAGGTTTTTCAACCTCTGTATCATATCACTTATCACCCTTGAGAATCCTCAAAGGTATTTTAAACATTTAACCTGACCTATCTGGGTCACCAATTCATTTTATGTTCAATAAGTTTTATCCAAGAATGGTAAGTGATCTTCTAATCCACAAATATAAGCATGAGGTCCACTACTCATCAGAACCCAAGAAACTATAGAATATAAATAATGAGTCACAAATATGGTGATTATCTATATCTATATATATCCTGATACACTATTTTTTTCATCAATTAATTCATTTTCATGAATATGGTTCTCTACACCATAGGACTTAGCTCATGATAATTCTAATCAGCGGTGCTCCCCGACATTGGAATCGCATATCAAGATGCATTTCCATTAAAACAAAGACTATATTGGGTATGTTTCTATCTCACCACAACCAATTATACATTAATAAATATGTTGGTCCTCCTTTGGATGAACATTCCAGAAAACACTCAACCGCACCCATCGATGATCTTTCTAATCATATGATTAAAACACCCAAACCAGATTCCTTAACTTTTGAAGGAATCATTATTTTATCCAAGTACCCTCACCAAAATCTAAAAAAGAATTTTTTTATTCCATAATTATATCCTTAACCAAAAAATTAAACTAATAGTCACTCTCTCACCTGATCATTGATATACTGTTGATCTGACCAATGATTGGACCAAGTCAAATTCATTTTGAGACCAATGTTATCACATGGAATCTACCTCATAAACCAACTAAATATATAATATATTTTTCAAAAATGGACCAAATTAAAATTGTATTTATCTGAACACCATCATCTTAGTGGCATATCAACCATCAAAACACAGGTCTCATTACAACTATGAACAAACCCGAGCACCAACACGAAACATCAATCGATGCCTATTCCTTGCTCATGGGAATTTCATCAATGGTATTCATCAAAGTTCATTCCATAGTAAGGTTCAAACCCTCAAATTGAAAATAATGAACTCCCCATCATATGGATTCCCTTATATTTTTCCTAAACAATAACCTGTGTGGGTTCCATAATCGCACATGTGTCTCTCATCTCAATACATTCCCATCCATGTTGTTAAATTTTGAAACCAAAAAATCTACAGTTTCATCATCATCAAAAAAGATATAATATTTTTTTCATCAAAATCATAGGACATCATACCAACAATTACCCCTTATACGCATTAGTCCTCATCCCATGTATGGTTTCTCGCTAATTACATACTATATGCATAGCATGTATCTAGAACATGGTATTTGGATTCCAAGAAAATGCAATCAGTGTACTCTCATATACCACATAATCCCATAACTGAACTCATGATCCCTTGAGTTTCATGTTTCATCAAACCTAGGATCACATGCCTACACAACTAACCAAGTTCCATGACATATCAATCATACCACTCATATTTATCATCAGTGATACTCTTCAAATTTGGAATCTCACCAACGTAAATATCAATCACAAGACCACACACTAAATGCTGTCATTTACAAATCACAAGTGTCTACCTATGGTCTCACTATGATCCAAAACTTTTATATAAATTCAATAGTTTTGGGAACTCAATATATCCTTCCCTCAAAACCAAACCTTGATACCAAAACCTAATCACTCAATGCTCTTTTGTCTATAAAAATATAAGGAATATCATGACAACACCAAATAAGGTAGTGCCTCATATGCACTATCATAGAGTAAATGAACAAAACAATTCCTTCCACTTTAAAAATATCTACGGAATCTCCATTCCTATAACCCATGTTCTTGAGAACATCTTATAAATAAACCTCATAGTCAAATAATTTACAAACTAATCCAATATCTAAGTCATTCACAAGCCTAAGATAACCCCTCACTCTCTGTTTACGCTCATATATCTCAACTCATCTCAACTATAATATCAAGATTTCCAACATCCTAATCTAATTCTGAAAATCACTAGGTATCCCACCAAATCAATAGTTTTTCTCTCACATAAAACTCAACTCATGAAAACACCACTATGTTCCCATCTGAAACAACACAAGGTGAATCACCTGCCAAACTACCCAGCATAGGGTCCTCAAATATATATGAATCTCTAGAATCATATTCCACATCATCACCTATAATGTAATTTCTTATCACCGAGCATACACATATGGAAATAACCTATCAAGAATTTTAAGTGTTAGGTTGATATTAAGTAGTCCACAACATATGGGAGTCTCCCCCTCACGAACAATGATCTCATCTATCAGCACATATGTATAATAGAATTTACATTCCATGAACTATGTCGATTATCCCATAGTTGTATGTTTCGGTTAATTATAAGGACACAAATAGTCTTTATTGGAAAACACCATATAGGTTTTTTTGGACACTTTAAATAATAAAATATATTTTATTTTTATATTAAATATCAAAATAACTCACATTGGGTCCATATCTATAGTGAAAATTTCATATATTGACCTATTAAAGACATCATACACCCCTTATACTAAGGAAATTTATAGCCATCATCTTGGAGAAAATCATCAATAATAAACTTAACATGTCATTTTAAATAAATAAAATTTATCCCATGTGAATATAATTTCACCACCAAGTTATAAAGAAAAACTCTATATAAGTTATCTATAACATTTTAAGTAATTGAACCCTCTAAAATTAGGGAAATTAATTACACAGAAAAATTGTATCTCATGTTAATTCTCTATTCCAAATATGATTCATGTACATGGCCTCTTTCTATCTGAAAAATACCTAAGAACCCATAACAAATCATAAATCTAAAAAATATAAGTATGTCATTCTTGGTGAAATAATACACCCATAAAATTAGAAACCAGTAATAACAATCACATATCCCTGGTAACCTTTACATCATACTGAAAAAGTAATTCCTGAAGAACTAGTCTTATACAATTCATAAGTTTTGATACATTCTTATATCACCTATCTATCATCTCCTTAAATATTAATAGAAACATAAACTCATATACACTCAATGATATCAATAATACGAAATGTCTAAAACCACTTCGAAACAACTCACCCCTTTCCTATGGCCACTAAGTAGTACACATATTAAATGGGTAGTCACTCATACGTTTTCCATATTGGGAGGCATGCCAAATGTCGTAGTGACAAACTCTCTGGTCTAGGAACAGCTCAGTGGCCATTGAATGTGGGTAATACATTACAATTTACTTAGAGTTGTATGCTTATTATGAATAATTTTCACTTGAATTTGGATATATACCTTACATTGGAACCTTCATAATTTGATACCATTCATTTGTAACCCTTTACACTTAGCTAATTTGGGGTGTTTGGGTATTTTTGAATCATTTTATCGGTTATATATAAACCAAGATGAGAATTTTACACTTTTATGATGAGAAATTTAATATGGGTCCTTGGTTGAATTAGTCTGAGGAAGTACATGGACAATGTTATTGGATTTCTATTTGATGTGTTTAGCTACATTGATTGTGGACATGTGATGTTATCATCTACTATGTGAATTACATGTAATCTATTCATCGACCTGGTGAGTCATTTTCAAAGAATAATGAATTGATGTAATAGACTATACTAGGTTGACAAGTTTTATGTCCATTGGTCACTTGATGTCAGGGAAAAATGGATTATATAAGTATATATATGATGAATATGATATATTTAGTGGGGTAAATATACATACGGATATTTGAATATGTTTTATCGAGGAAACATTAGACCCTATAGTATATTGATTAATAGTAATTATTTTTTAGGATCTTTTCTTTGCTTAAATTTTTAAAATTGTAATTTCATAATTATTTTCAATGCTAAAAAGGCCAATAGAGTCACATAGTAATTCTGCTAGATAAGTATTAAATTTTCAAAAAAGTGTTTATTCCAAAATAAAGAGTGTTTGATTAAACATATCTAAACTATTTTTGGATTGATTAATAAAGAGTTATAAAGTTTTTCATAAAAATATTTTACAATTTTAGTCTTTGGGAAGACTAATGGATATTTACCAAAATCAAGGGTATCATATTTTATAATATCCCTAAATCGTAGATAGAGATATAGAAATGTTTATTCTTATAGAATAGAATATGACTATACCACGTCATAGTATACAATGAGAATCTAATATATGATACAACCTCAAATCATCACTACCGAACCTACCAAATGCTTTCTTTGGTTATAAATCAATAAGATTGATTCATTTATGTCTATTAATTCATAATACATTCATTTGAGGAGTCCAAAAGAATTTCTGAAACTTTAGAGGGAAGTAATGTAGTAGCTTCCATGATATGGTTGTTGATGCAGTTAACATTATGACTCTATTAATTTATTGATTTGAATTTATAAAAGGGATATCACCCCTCTTTTTTAGATTAAAATAATGCATGGAAGTTGATTAAAGACATTGTTATGTTTTTTTACATAATCTATCTTCATTTAAGAGAGTTTTATCTCACCATTGAAGAATAGTAGACCTAATATTATGAATGAGGATCCCTGGAGAGTGTGATCCCCTCGACAAAAAGATTATTTTTGAAAATACCTCACTTGATACCAGTTCAAGACACTTAGTAACATTCACTAAGATCGAAGTCACAGTAATGAAGGTACACTGTTGATGTCACAATAATGATGGTACAATCATTTTGGGTTATTTGATTATACCATGTTAATACTATTGTTAATAGATCTGGTTTTTTCATGGGTTTGTTTCCACTTCCATGACCATTAAATAATAACCCAAAACCTTTAAAATCCATGATGTGTTTTCCAAAACATCATGATATGGTTTTATTCAGCTCTAAAATTATCTATTCCCTTTAAGACTATTCATCTTTAATTGATATCCAATCAAAATCGGTAGTAACGACTATCTTCATACGTTTTTCAGAATATCACCTTGGTTAATGAACCTATTTTCATAGTTTAAAAATTATAGTAATTGGTAGACCAATGGCCACAGTTTTTTAATATGTGTCTACACGCACAAAAAATGTGATTTAGTCTAGTTATTGAGGTGCACTTTTATAATTTGGGGTCACTAATTAAAAACTCACTGGTGGGTATTTTTATTAATATAGTTACCATATAAGTAAAGTTTGACCAAAATGTGGTCATATAAAATCTGTAGGCACTTTTTGAAAAAAAACCCATGTCTATAGGTTTCTATTAAATAACCTATAACCACAATTTGGTCAAAAAAACTATATATCAAACCTAAAAACACGGTTTCATTAGAGCATGTATATAGGGTGGTAATATGGGTGACTTTTTGTTATAATTTGGTCAAACCATGCATATTTCTTACATATGAACATGGTTTGGTCAAACCATAGGGATAGGGTGGCTACATTGGTAATATATTTTCAGGTTTAGGAAATCCATGGTTATAGAATACCTATGACCATATTTTGGTACAACTATATAAAAAAGCATGGTCATGGGCTAATTTTATAATAGAATTATTTAAGAATTATTAATTATCATCAAAAGAAAGTAGTCATAGTTTTTTGGTTCTGGTATGTGAAAACCATTTTCCAGTAATAAACTAAATCTAATGGTATGCGAGATTATAGAAAAATGATATTTAATTCTCAAATGAAGATAGTGGAGTGGTAGATACATACATTTTGAAATCTAGATGTAGGAAACTAGAAAATGGTGGTCATAAGTAAGAAATTAGAGATTACCCTCTAGCAAGACTAAAGGGAGAAGTGAGAAGATGGAAATTACTTTTATAAGACTAAAGATTTGGACACTTAAGAGTTTAAAAAGGATATTTAAGGTACTTTAAAAAGATATGTAAGAGTAAACTTCCATATTTTCTGGATGTGTGCATTTTTTATTGAAAAGAGGATATATGGTGGTATCAGTATTGGACTGAATGAATAGATGCCCAAAATCATAGTAAATGAGTGGTAAAAATCTCCAAGAATAAAATAATATGAAATAATTAGTTCCATCATCTAGGATTTATTGTAAATAGTAATTTAGGATTATTTGTTTGGAAATATATGACTCTTTCATTATAATCATCTTATACCGACTTAATAAAAAAAATTTATAGCATTCCCCCCATATAACATGATTAATGTCTGAACCATGTTAATACTTATTTTGTTCTTCTTTCCTTTGTTTCATTTAATAATTTTGTTGAAGAAGTTCTTATCTAGGTTTTTCAAAAGTATTCATTGTTTTATGGTCACTTAGATGTTGATTGTCCTCTAATTTATAGTGCATCTTTGATGTGGGATCATTTTGGTACATTTTTTCTTCCTGTAAGCTCTAGAGGAATAAAATTCAGTGGTTTATTGAGTTTTTCATCATAACCAAAAGTGGTATTAGTGATTTGATTGTGTAGATAAATATGACTGGACCTTGGTGAAAGTGTTTTAGTGATTATTTTAACATCATTGTTTTATCGTTATCATTAAATAGAATTTGAGAATTTAGTTCTAGATCCCTCTTACATGTTCTAGAATTTATTGGGAGTTTACTATCATTGTATGTAATTGTATTGTATGAGGTTAATCTCTATGTAGAGAAGTTTTATAGGAAATATTTCAGAATCTAGAAGATGTCAATATATTATTTTCTAATACATTAATAAATTTGATATTTTGTTGATGAGTACCAAGCTAGATGAAATGGATAAGGGAGAATAGAAAAGTTTTAATAAGAATTTACTCCCTATGATCTATATGTCACTATCCTAGAATGTGTCTTTTAACATCTATGAGATGACGATAGTTTCAAAAAAATTTAATACTCTCACTAATATGTATGATAAGTCAACTATAATAAACAAAATGTTCTTATTGATATGGTTGTTGTCATCAGAATTCTAGAAGGTAATGTGGTGATTGATCACATAAACAACTTCATTATCATTCAAAATCAGTTTAAATAGATGAAGATGATATTTGGGGATCTGGATTGGGTGCTTCTATTACACCTATCACTCCTAAAATATTAGTATGTGATGGTCACTATAGTATATAACTCATGTATTATGATAGACATAGTGTTCTTTAATATTACAGATATTATTTTGAATATAGAGATTCATTAGAAGGAGATCCAATAATCTAATAGAAACACATATAGTGTTGAACTTGAGGGACATTTCATAGCACGGAAAATTTATAATAAGGGAACCATAATGAGGAGCTTAATTTATAAAAGCTTGGTATAATGTTGAACCATTTGTTATAATTACGGGAAAATTTCCATCTAAAAAATATTACAGTGAAATAAGATCAAACTATAGAACATATGCATCCAAAAGTGATTCCTCAAATCCTATATTAGAAGATACTAGTGGTCTTCTTTTGAGTGTCTCAATTTCACTTGACTCTTTTAATGTTGAATATGAAGTTTCATTTCATATTATATCTAAGGGAGGTGGTATATAAAATTATACTTCAAGAATATATGGTAAGTTACACCTTTAGGATGGTGTGTCTCTCAATATTATGGGAAAGGATGATTTTTTCATCCATGAAAAAAGAATGAAATATTGCTAGAATTGTAAGGATTTTGGAACATCTCGAGGTTGAGGAAAAAATTTGATATTAGTAGGAAACATTAATGGTGTGGTTTTCTATACATCCTTCATATATGGAGCATGAAAAGTTTCATGTCATTCAATGGTTGTGTCCAAAGGTGTAAAGGATAAAACATTTTACTAAAAGGGGGTTTTAAAATGATCAATGCATACCTAAAATTAAACTTCAATAAAGATATTTCATTAATTACTATAAAAATTAAGTGAGAAAGGGATGAAAATAAAAGATGATAATGTAAATCAAGGGATTGGTATTTTGGAGTATGAAAAATTGAAATATTACATTCTTCTAAAGTAGTAGAATGTGTCATTACAAACATAAGGTAAAATCATAATAACTATATGTTAGAGTTGATTCATATGGATGTATGGATGGTAGATATGGTTCACTCTCACAGAGGGAAAACATTACTACATTATGTTAATCAATGATACACTATGAAAGGTGTGGGTGTTATTTCTCAAGAAAAAGTATATGGTCTTCAAAACCTTCATCTAATTGAGATCCATGGTGTAAAATGTGACTATAAGAAAATTGTGGTGTTTGAGATATGAAAATGGTGGGTATTATAGAAGAAATGGGTTTCAAATATTATACTATTGGAAGGTAAATTGGTTTAAGAAGACCATACAAAATGTTCCAAAATAAAATAGACTAATAGAGAGGGTAAATCAGAGATTTTTATAAAAGCTAATGAGAAGGATAATTCACACTATTTTTTCTAAATATTTTTTGGTGAAATAATTGAATCATGAGGCCAACACATTTAATAGGTGTCCATAAACTTCATTGGGGAAGAAGTTTCAAGAAACATATTAGTCTGGACAAAAGGTTGAACATACCCATCTCAAGGTTTTTTGGTTCACTCTCAAATTTCCACATTGATAATAATGATTCAAAAAATATAGTACTATGTATTGTTATATCATTTTATAGGATATTTTAATGAATATTTTAGTTTTTTGTGAATAAAAACTCTCAAATGGTTATCAAAAACTAAATGTAATCATCAATGAATGATATTGTGGATTTGTCAAAACCAAGATAAATTTTCATATGATATTAAAGTATAATCACAAGTTATGTTTTGATTAAAAGGTGGTTTCATTACATACTAATGCTGTAAAGAAAAGGGCCATGGGACTCGACCCCATGACCAGATCCCCACACCCCATTCCCCCTTCCACCCCAGCCGCCTGTGGGGGCAGTTAAGTTTCAATTAAATATAAATCCAAAATTCATGGATATTATAGTTAATTCAAAGAGTATGATAGTATCAAAAATAAAATACTATCCAGATGAATTTATATAAGATTAAATATTTGTATTCCTTTTCTTGAGATAGAAGTATCATAAAGCTTAGAAACTGCATAATTTTAAATAATATATTTGAAAGGTGAAGTATTAGAATTAATAATTTTTAAAGTAGTAGAGTTGTAGGTATGTTTATAGAGATATATCAGGATTTAGTACTAGAAACAATGTTACATAAGAGATATTCATTATTTACTTTTTACAGATGATGGGAATCCCAAGTTCCTGGATAAGGCTACAAAACTAAAAGACTTGAGATTGTTGGAGTTAGTGATGAGGGAGGAAATATATTCCTTACATGTGCCTATAACATGAGACCTATTAGGAGAATAGTATGTCAAAATAAATGGTTTTATTAGATTTAGGAGGAATTATATTGTATAAGGGAGTCTAAGGAAAGTCTTTTCATGATGATTTTTCAACAAATTTAGGGCTTTTAAACACGTGAAAATTTGGATAGTACTGAATATGGTTTCCATTGAAGGAATGTTTCTAGACATGTTAGTTTTGAACACAACATTTATTTATGGAGAAATAATTAAATAAATTTATATAGAAAATCAGAATGGTTAATTTTATTTAAAAAACTAAAATCTTATGTGAAATGTAAATTAGATCATTTATGGGTTGAATAAAGTTATAAGGTGTTGTAACAAATAGTTCAATACCTTTATGGTTGAACAAAACTGTAATGTTTGGCTTAGACTACCCAAACCACAGCCATGTTGGGGTCGCTACTTGATCCCATGTATGATTCCTTAATATCCAAAGGCTTCAATCTAGAAGTTATGTCCTAAGGTAGTCCTATTGAGACTATTCCCTCAAATATAAGGCCTAAGGGTCATGCCCAAATCTACAAAAGTGTTTGCATGACACGTTCGTATAAAAGATCCCAAAAACCCTATAAATATAAAACAAGGATCTTCACTTGACCGATAGTTTATAATAGAATTTATTACATCAAATAAATGATACGGCAATGAAAAAAATTGTTGTAATAGTTGATAAAAGAAAAACTACCGTTGGGTAAAATGAATGGCATGCTATCTTGTACATATAGAAAAATAACAAAAAATAAACTACATTGTCCTCTAGACTAATTCACATAATCCTACATGCTAAATAATTATCCTACACAACTATCATGACTTGTACCACATGCCTAACTCCATCAATTCCCTATTACATAAGGGAAAACATAAAGGCCTTCCCATGTAAATCAGAACCCATGTTGTATATATGGTTAGGGGTGAATCCTAGAATCCATTTGGAATTATCAATTACTCAATAATATTTAGTATTATTGGGGTCAAGTGGTTGTGCAAGAAATTCATATATATATATATATATATATATATATATAATTTTAACATTATCTATTAGGCAACACACCCACCTAAAAACATAACATGAAAGCATGTAAAACATAAATATCAGGTTCTCAAGTGTCAACCAAACCACATAAAACCATAACCATACCTAGTTCAACTAGTGTAGGGGTGTCTCTAAGCATGTGACATAGCATGACAACTAGACTTATGCCCATATATATTTCTTAAGAGAAAGTACTATGTAATCCAGTAGTATCAAGATCAACAAATAAATCCTAGGATTAAATCTTATACTTCCCACGGTGACATATTAGAATAAATGGAGAATTAAAAATTCATTCAACACAACTACTAAATCTAAATCCAATGAACTCATCCAAATCACTCTATACTAATAATCAATATGAATTCAACAAATGTGTCTAAAGAAATCCAAATTGATATCATAAAAAACCAAGGATCTCATCCATGTCATTCCAAATCGATAGAATAATGATTCCAAGGATCTCATCCAATTAATTTTTAACTGATTTTATGTGTAAAATAAGTATCTAAATAGTATTTCCAAGGAATCCCATGTATCTTTATACAACTATGATGTAAATTAATCTCACCAGAAACATCTTTTACAACTCAACTCGATGTGTTTGTCCATATTCCATAACCTGTCTCACATAACCAAGGTCAACCACTAAAGTTCCCAAGTTTAAAATGTTGATATACACATAAAAGCTCATACGTGTAATTTAGTTTCTAATGTGATACCTGAAAAAAAACACAACATGTATGTCACACACATCGTCTCTACAGTCAGTATAGTACTATAGAACTCATCGGGCTCTTCCAGGTCACATAGTGACCCAAAAAATGTATGATAGTTCTTTAAGGACATTTTTGCCTCTCATAATCAACTCTTTATTCTGTTAATAAGATATATTAACAACATTAGGGTTATTAATACCAGTATCTACCCTCTCATGGTTCTATCACATCAATATGAATCAACCCTCCACTTTGACCCCAAAAAATTCATCATTTTCAGACACATATAACATGAATAAATAGACAACAAGAACAGAATATGTCAATCACATAATGTGGAATATAAAAACTCACTCAAGATTTAGAAAACAATCCATCACCCAAATGATTTCAAGTGGACCAATGCAGATCAATCAAGAACATCCAATTTTCATTTAAAACCATGTCAAATCTACTTTCTGAAACATTTTTCAAAGGCATCACATTTAATATTACTCACTCTAATACCTTGTCCATATATCATTAAATCAAACCTAAGAAAATTTTATTTTCATTTTTAAATACCATTTTGAATCCATTTATTAAAATCCCCCAATGTTTCCTTTGAAATTAAATTCAATATATCCTATTTTTAAAGTCATATTTTAAAATGAAATCACTTGTTCATTGAAAACCACTCACACTACCAATAAAATAATAAATATGTCCATTGGAACTAATTATACCAAGGAAACACCATAGAACCATCTATCAAGATATGTGGTCCATGTTGACTATTAGTTTGATGAGAGGTTTTCCCAACCTTATGATGAAATCACATAAGTCATGTAGCATACAAAATTAAATAGTAGTGATGGAACATGATCATAAAATAACTGATTGAATAACGTGCTCAAATAAATTCAAGGCCACCTACCAAGATTGATCTATTTTCCCTTAATTATCAACCCGACCACTAATTCCTAGGCTCATCTAAGATCCCACAATGACCTTAGACTCTTATACCAAGCCTCAACATCACAAATCATTATCTATTAAACTTCATAATTAATTTATCAATTTAAATAAATTAATTAAAAAATTTATTAAAATTTATTAAAAAATTAAACCAATTGTGTATAACTATCAAACCACTCATTGGGAAACCTTTTCATGTCGAAACAGTGATAAACCCCATATTGAAGGCTCACGATGAACACTTAGTTCCATATAAGGGTAAATCCAAATCATGTAATTCCCATTACAAAAAAATTTTATTGAATTTGAGGTATAAACCTAAACTAATCTATGATACAACTTACCTCAAGATGAATGATGATCAGTTCCTTGATTACATCCTCTAGAGAACTTATCCAAAAATTGTACATGAAATCCCCTAGAATATTGATGATTTTCACCATAATATAATTGAAATATTAATAAAACCTAAACTAGAGAATGAAAAAAATCAAAGAGGATCTAAAATAAAGAACAAATGAGGGATAACGGGGAATATCTCATCTCAGGATACATAAATATCCAACCAAAAAACCAAACCCAGAGAGGATTTATAGATAATAGAAGGGGAGAAGAACCTAGACCATGTTCATTAAAGAGGGGATGGATATGGTGGTGATGGAAAAAATATAGAGGGGTGATTTTAGAAAAATATAAACTTTTAATGAAAATCTATAGGATACTTGATTTTCCAACATGATTATCCAAATCATTCAGAAACTAACCAGATGCAACTATCTAATTCCTCACTTGATTCAGTTGCTTGGTTTACAAAACCACATGTCAACCATCTAAAACACATCTATAACCAAAATTTATATTTCACATATTTATTATTCAATGATGTATAAACCTTACACTATACCATTGAATAAACCAAGAATCATGGCTTGGACACTCAGTTTCTCTTAACTATTTTCCAAATGTGCATATTGCCAAACACTTTCAAAATTTATAAAATTTGACCAAAATATTTTGAGTCTCACTCGACAACCGGAGGTACCTCCCAATACTTCATCTATATCTAGAAACATCACCTTGGGGTTATTTAAATCATGGAATTTAAATTCAAATATATATTTTCAGAAATACCCCTATTCCGGAAACCAAAAGATCAAATTCCCACTAAATTTTTTAAGTTATCAAGGATTGGGGTTTCAAAAAATCCCTAATATAACAATTATCATCTATATAGTTCCATATTAACCATTTATCTATAAATCCTATGTTATATTAATCTATATTTCATGACCTAATCACCATGTTTTTTCCCAAATGCCAAACATTCTTCATATATGTAACTCCAAACATTAAGCTAAAACACATCATATTTCCTCCAAAATCTCGGTCTGATCCTCAAACCACCTCAATAAAATGATAAATATTGTTCCCAATATAGTTTCTACCTCACTATATCAAATTCTATTAAACTTCACTAGTTATTCCTCTTCTAGTATAATTTCTCAAAAATATTCAGCCTTACCCATTGATGCATCACCATATCATCCAACCATGATGCCTTAACATCTGAGGGAATCACTAAACTATCCAAAAACTAACACAAAATTCTAAACTCAACTCCCATTTTGTTTCTATAGTTGTATCCTCAATAAAAAAACTTCAACCATTATGTCCTTACCACAAGCATCGAAAGACCTTTGATTTGACTCACCCAACGATCATTCCAAAATCATCATGAACCCTATTAGAACACCTAAAACCTACATAGAAGTGGAATTGAATTTACAAGTGGGTAAATCCACTCACTATCATCCCATTACTATATAAACCATTGAATTATTGGTTTAATTTTTGGAACCATGGACTTTTATAAGTAGAAATAGAGTCTGTATTATTTTTATTTTCAATACACACTAGGATGATTAGAAAGTTTTCAAGAAAAGTGATCGTATAATACAAGATGACTAAAATGCTAAAGGTGGATTCATTTCCTAGTTTTTTCCAATTTTTTGGGCTCAAAAATCACGAGGATTCATATATATTTGTGAATGTTAGTTTTCTATATTATTCTATTCTTATAAATCATAATGGAATAAGTTTCACAATGACTGGTTTTTGAGAAGACTAGGTTTCATAAATGGTTTAGCTTCACGATGGTATGATGATTCATGAGTGTATGATGAGTTGATGTTGTTATTGATGACAATAACATGTATCAAGATTGATAAATTTGTTTATGGTGTTCTTCACAAATATGAATAACATTGTGAGTGTGTTTTAATTTGACGGTGTTCCTCGTGACTATGAGAATGTTCACAAATGGGTAAAATTTCACTAGAGCTTCACAAATGAAGGAGCTTCACTTTAATGAATTTTAACGTTCTTGAAAAATCCATTGGAGGTCTGGTATTATCATGAAGGTATGAGACTAAAAATAGATGGGTACCCCCACTTCATTTGTGATAAAAAGTTTTGTACAAAAGGCTGAATCGGTCTGAATTCTAGAAGTATAAAATCTATGTGAATCAGGTATTCATAGTGAGCATGAGCATCGAAAAAAGACTCAATTATTATTGAAAAATTATTAGGTATCTTGGAAAATGGATTTTTGTGATGAGAAATTAATCTAGGATGAATTAGTGTTCTGTGAAGTTGGGTTTCTTCATGAAGGTTATGAGCTTCCTGAAGGAGCTTTGTGAAAGAGATTCATGAATAGTAGTGTTCAACATCTGGTTTAAGTGAAAAGTTATTTCAATTGAATCAGTTCAAGAATATGGTTCAAGTAGATTCTCTTATTAGTTAGGTAAATATTCTTAAACTCTATTCTACATAAGATTCCTTCATGTCATTAAACTATGTAAGACTTCACCCAAAGTAGTGAGCTAAGGGCAGTTGACAGAAGTGTTCAAAGGGAGGTAGTGTGTTATACATAAAATATTATAGACGTAGTGTTCCTAAAATGAAGTGGAAATGTTTTAAATTATATATTCTATAACTAGTGAATAATAGTGTATTTTTATAGGATCAATAGACTATCAGTGTCTGCTCCGTAGACTCGCCCTTAGTGGTGAACCAAGTAAAACTATTGTGTTGTTTATCTGCATGTGAATGTTTATTTACTTCACGATTATTTCAAATAGGTTTAACATGTTACTACCAATTTGGGAACAATATACATAACATTAAAAGAATAATTTGACACCCTGATTCACCACTCCCTTCTTAGGGTGTCCTAGGGTCCTACAAGTTGTATCAGAGAATACATGTTACAGGAATTAAATTTATCCTCTATTATTTTCATAATGAATTCAATAAATATTAGATGATCCCCCTTATTTAATGGAATAAACAAATAGATTTATAATAATATGAATAAATACCATCTAATATCCCTTGGGATGGAATTATTTTTTTCCACTACTTGGGGGATTCAGGTCACTGATACGAAAGGTAAATCTTTAAACAAAATAGAGAGTAAAATGATTGATAAAGATGCCAAAGAACAAAGTTCTCTTACTACATCTCTATATGATCATATCTATTTGAAATTGATGTGTTTCACTAGAGTCAAGTCTATGTGGGAAAAACTATAAAACATATATGAATGCGATAACAAATTAAAGGAGGTAAAACTCTAAGTTTTTTACAATAGGTTTGATTATCTGAAAATAAACCCAAATGAAAATGAAAATTCCATTTCTAATCAAATTAAAAAGTTTTTAGAGAAATTTCAGGAATTTTTTAGTAAATTAAATATATTTAAATTTTGAATAAAATATTTCGAAGGATTCACCCATGTATAATCAAACAGTTTCATCTTTTGAGGAATGGTATTTGTCTAAAATTTCTCTTCATGATCTACTAAGAATTTTGGAGGATTAAAAAATGACAATAAATATAGAAGATGATACAACTTGAGTATGTAAGGAAATATAATTCAAATATATTTAAATAAATGGATTTCTATAGATATTATTGATAAAAATAATGATGAAAATGAACTTCTTTCCCTTTTTTCTAAGAAATTCAGGAGAGGAAAAGGGATATTTAAAGGAAATATTTCTATAGAATTTCTTTGATGTGGTACAGTTGAGAATACTGCGTCAATATTATCAAAGATTTTTTATGATGAATAAAGTAAAGAAAAATTCATAAAGAAGCCTCAAAAAAGTTTCCCCAAATAGGATACTTTGAATCCGAAAAAAAAATCGTCGAGAAAGAGTTTCTTCTATAAATAAAAACAAGATTGCAATGATTTTTTAAAGGATGATAAAATAGAGTTTAAATCTAAAACCCAATCATCCATGATATCTATAGTTGAAAATTTAAAACCTTAAAAAGATAAAAATAGCCAATTTATTGGCGATGTTGAACTCAAGGTGGAACTTGAGGATGATCATGATAAGGTTGACATAAAGTGAAATCAAAAAAGAAAATGAGATTCTTTTTTGAAGGGTCATCATAGTATATTGATTTAGTTAAACCAATATATTACTAACCAGAAGTAGGAGAAATGTAATATTCAACAACTCTTGAAAGATCAAAAGAAGTCGTAGAATTTAAGCTCATGATTGAAGAGAAGGAAAAAGTTATTAATGGCCTTACATCAATACTGGATGAAGATTATAAGATATTTTAGGTGCTTGTTGAATATGTTTTCACTCCAAAAAGGAAACTAGAAACCGAATCAATATCAAGAGAAACAACAAAGATATTTCACTTTTGAAAATTCTTAGTTGTAGAGTTGCCAAAAAGAGATAAATGTGGTTCTAATGGGGTATATAATACCTTGAATAATAAGAGATCCAAAATTATAGGTAAAAGTGGAATTAGTTGTGATTCAGAAACATAAAAGGCTAGAAATAAGATGATCCAAAATAATGGGAAGCAAAAAAGTTGAAAATATCACAAAGGCCCCAGATGTCCAAACAAAGAATGATTCAAATCAAACTGAAATGAGAGATAAATATAATATTCAAGTTTCTATAGAAGATATCCATACAAATTCCTCTAAAAATAAGGGGATATTAGAAGCAATGGAAATGATAAGACATTTACTCTTATGAAATGTCAATTTTTTAGTTCTCTAGGACATACCATATATTATTGTGAAGGAGAAAGGATTTATCTAAGTGTGGAAGCACATGGAAGAAAAAAAAAAGATAATGAGAACATATCCCTAATTATATATAAGAAATATTTTCTTTGGATATTTTTCTCACTAATCTAACTACGGATATAAATATATTCATTGTAGAAAGAGGAAAGGTGGGAATAATACCAATAGAACTCAAATATGAGTAAATACCTATCAATACAGAAGATTTACTCATGTAAAATGGTATTCCCATCTGGGAGAGGCATATTAGAATAATTAACCCATGAATATTTAAATGATATTGTAATATTTATATCTATCCTCCACTCAATCAGTTATCTCAGGGAAGGACAATAAGAAAATTGGGAAATCCAACTTTGTAGAAATAGCTCTCAAAACTACAAAGAGTTGTATCACTAAGATTATTGATAGTGGATGCTCATATCTTATGATGAAAAATGATGATATACTAAATAATTCTAATTATATGGTTGAAGTTATAGTGATTTTAAAAAATTATGGTGCTTTAAATTTAAATGGTAGTGGAATTGAAGAACTAGAAAATGATGAGATTAATAAAAATAAAGTTTTCTATGTGGATGGATTGCATCACAATCTTCTGAGATTCAGTCATATCTATAAATTGGGATTGATAGAGACATTTAATTAAAAGGGGTAAACTATTAATGTATAAAGAGGTAATTATCTCATGAAATAATGTAAAATAGATGGAAATTTATACTAGGTTGAAACTAAATGAAGCATTTTTTACTTAATAGTTGAAGAAGAAAAAAACTTGTGGAACATGTGGATAAGTCACATTAATCAAAAAAACATTTAAAAGATATCTAGGATGAATATAGTCATTTATATTTTCAATCTGAATCATGATCAAGAAAATTCATTTGATTCTTAAATGTGAGGAATGATGTTTGGGAGATCATATTGAGTGAATAAAAAAGGTAATCAAGTCTACTTGATATCATCCACACAGATGTATGTGGTCTAATAAATGTGGTTGGAACATATGGAGATAGGTACTTTATTTTTTTCATTGATGATTATAGTATAATGTACTATGTAATGTATATTCTGAGGAAACAACATTTTCTAGGTTTCATGAAGAGTTATCTTCAAATTGGTGAAAATGAAAGTTTATACACAATCACGAATCTATGATCTAAAAATGGAGTATAATACACATCCATTGAATTTTAATATTAACTGAAAAAATGTTTAATAATTAATAAGGTGGATGTAATGAAAACCCCTTATAAAAAATGGTGTTGTATTATGCATAAATTGATAGGTGAATAATATGTATAAAACTAGGATGACTGAGATTCATATTTCTCATCATTACTATAAAGAGGATGTTCAAGTTATAGTTTACACTCAAAATATAACATGGATTTTTAAGGGAGAATCCAAGACACCATATGAGTTATGCAATAGAAATAATACCTCACTAAAGTATTCTTCATGTTTTTAGAAGTAAGTGTTTTTTCTGAAATAAAGAAGGAAATAAAGGAAAGTATGTTTATGTTGTAGATGAGGGAACATTTTTAGGATATTAAATGATGTTTAAATCCTAAAAATGTTGAAATTATCTTCTTAGAAGAATTATGTTAAGTATCAATGTCAATATCTTTGAAGATAAATCAATAAATACTTCAAGGATCTCATATACTAATATGATAGAAAATGAAGAGTTAACTGAAAAAGTGACAAATTCAAATACAGAATTAGTGGAAGGATTTTAAAACATTTATAGATCACAAAACACTTATGATTTATAAGAAGAATAAGAAGTGTAAACTAAGTCTAAAGAAACATCATTAGAAACTGACAGGAGAAATAGAAGATAATAAATTGATCAATCCAATATCATTGTGTATTGAATAGCACCTAGACAGAAAAGGAGAATGAGTAATGAAGCACATTTTGTCTTCTTATAAATTTTGGAACCAACCTTGTTTGAAAAAGTACTGAAGGATTAATCATGGGTTAAGTCCATGTATGAATAATTGGAACAGATGTAAAAAATATTATAAGGGAACTTGTCAAGAGATCCAAAAATCAAAAAGTGATTAAAAAATTAAATCATTAAAAAAAATTCTGAGCATGGAAATGTGATTAGAAACAAGGCAGGATTAGTGTGTAAAAACTATACACATATTGAAGGAATTGATGATGAAATTTTTTTTACTGTAGTAGATGGACTGGATTTGATCATGCTTTTCTATGCCATAAAAATTTAGAGAGAGTATAAGGTTTATTATATGGATAAAAAATTCTATTCTTAAATTTATATATTGAAGAATAATTTTATATTGAACAAGAAGTGGGATTTATGGTTTCAAATTATAAGAATAAGGTTTGAATAATAAATAAGGGTATCTATGGTTTATAGAAAGTACCATGATAATTGTATTATTAAATTGATTCTTATCTAAATAATACTGATTTTTAAGGAAAGGGTTTCGACCACAATCTATATGTGATTACTTATCAGAATGATCAATTTATTGTGCTAGTGTATGTGGATGATATTATTTTTTATGGAATCATATAGGGATCAGTTTATGAATTTTCTAATCACATGAGATCAGAATTTAAAATGTCAATGATTAGTGAACTGACATACTTATTGGTGATTCAAGTGATTTAGAGGAAGTATTATACCGTCATTTATAAGGAAAAATATTCAAGGTAGATGATAAATTAATTCAAAAACCATGAATCCAAACTAATGTTACCTATGATTACAGTTGGGAAAAAACATTAAATGCATGAGGATGGGACTACTCTTGATCCCACCTGATACAGAAGAATCATTGAATTATTATTATACCTAACTACAACATGTCTAGATATCATCATTGGAACATTTTTAGCATCCTAATTTTAAAATAATAAGACGGAAGATAATTTTACATCAGTTAAAATAACCATGAGATATATTCAGGGAACTCTCAATTTTGGATTAAACATTTTTGTAAGAAGAGATAATGAATTATTGGAATTTTTATATGTTGACTAGGCTGGAGATGTGGTCGATCAAAAATCAATAATTAGTGGTACATTCATTATAGGAAACAAATGTGTGGGGTGGTTGAGAAATATAAAGGATAGAACTTATCATAGTATGGCTGAAGTAGAGTATATTTTTCTATAAAGGTTTTCACTCAGATATTGTACATGAAGCACCAATTAACTGATATTGGTAATGTTGTAAAAGAGATTTTGGAGATTCACTATGATAAAAATAGAATAATCTAGTTTATCAATTTCAAAAAAAAACATATTGACATCAGAAATCACTTTATCAAGTAAAAATTTGAACAAGGTTTTATTAAAATAGAGCATGTGGGAACTAATGACCAAGTGGATTACATTATAACTAAGCCATTGGAAGAACATCGATTCCAAAAACATCTATAAAGACCTAATCATAACATACATGTATATTAAATCATTTTAGATGAATATATAGCAGATTAAAAAAGTTCATTCCTACGGACTATAATAGTTTAGTGTCTTTGGAAACATGGAAAAATAATAATCTAACTTGGTGAAAGATCCTCAACATCTCCCTTAAAGATCACCCCCTTTCGTAATCCTACATAAAACCCTTATTCATAACCTAGTTAAAGGAAAAAAAATAAATTGTTTAGATCATATGCAAAGTAAGTATTAACAATAGAAAAATGTAATCATTATATGTGAATTAGGGTATGAGAACATTATAATAACATTATAAGATCACACCCTATATATCAAAGATTATAATCAAGAGCTATGGAATAGATATTGGAGGTTCATAAGACATGAATCATAAGGGGATCAAGAGAGTAGGCCAAAAAATCATTACATAGGAATAAGACATAGAATATGTGGCACACACATAAGCATATAAAATAATTCTTTATAATTCAAGGATCATTGAAAAAACATATTAGGGTACTTCATGGTGACTACACCTACTGGTCACGACACACCACCATCCCTAGTCATAGTCATTTCCTTGTAGTGGATCAAGTTTCCCTTTCTTCCCATAGTGGATCTGGTTTCCTCTTTTTCCTATAGTGGATTGGGTTTCCCCTTCTTCCCATAGTGGATAAATCCCATTGAATTATTTTTCAACATTAAATCAAGAGATATAATTCTTTAACCAATTCATTGGAGGAAGATATAGGTCCCACCAGTCACATAATGAAATCCTACATACATGTTTCACAAGGTAACAAAACATTTATCATATCATAACCAATAAAAAGGTCATGGGATTCATAAACATCATATCCAAACCCATGAAATGAAATTGGTATCATAAAAATTTCATCATATCAAAACCTGTATAAAATAGATATGTTTTAATAATCATTTCATCAAGTCATAGCCCATGAAAAGAAGTGGGTTTCAAAACCGTATAACTCATGGAAGAGAAACATGTATCATGAACAACTCATCATCTTAAACGTAAACTATTCAAAGAAATAATTATAATGGAATCCTTGGATCATATCCCTAGTAAATCATAAAATATTTCAAATGGTGACATCTTCGATAGAGAAGGATTTTTTAATATCACTTGGATCATTTCTCAAGAAAATATCCTTTCTTTGAAAATCCCTTTTATAAAACATTTTCAAATATATTTTTCTTATAAAGAAAATTTTTCAATTTCATTTAAAACATTTATTGAGGAAATTATATTTTATACTTTTAAAAAATATATTTTTAAACCTAGATCATTTTTAAAACCTTTTTCATTAAAAATATCTTTTAAAAATAATAAATAAATCTTGAAAATATTTTGAAACAAGTTTTTCTTCAAAAATACTAAGAAAAAATATATATATATATCTTATAAAAATTGAATATTTTTTAAACATAAAACCTTTTTGAAAACCTTTTCCTTTGTTGAACTATTTAGAATTAATGAATTTCTATAATATTAGGAATAAAATTTTTATTAAAAAATAACCTTATAAACTTTCAACGGAATCTTCAACGAAATGATGGTCATGGTAATAGGTAAATTTGTACATGTTTAATAATCCTTTTTCATCGTAAAAAGTTTCCAAATTTTCCTTGATAAAAAAATGAAAATGAGATTCCTTTTAAAACTATTATTTATTAAAAATTTATAACATTGGTAAAATTTACTTTTAATTATCATAGTAAAACATTTTATAAAACATTTTTAGAAACATCATTTTGTAAGAACACATATTTCTAACCGAAAATATTAATAAATTCATATTTTCTTATAAATGTTTTCTTAATTATAATAAGTAGAAAAGACTAGAAAAATGGTACTACTACTTGGAGATATCATGAATAAAAACATGAGAAAAAAATTAATGGGATTTATTGATATATTAATCATAATATTTCATTATTGGAAGCATAATCATAAACAATCCCATTAAATTATGTGATTGTAACAATAAACAGTTACCAATTTGGAAACATTGACCCATAATCCCCATAAAAGAATAAAATTACATGTAAAACCCTAACCCCAGTTACCCAGAGTCAGTGAATTATTACATAACATTGGCATGATAATAAGGGATCAAATCCCTAAAGACCGATCAGTTTAGTAGTCTTAGAAGTACTAGATACATTAATAAGTTTTACATTACATTATAAAATAAAAAACAACAACAACACTATCTCCATCGAAAAAATTCATATCCCTTATACTATCCCTACAGGTCATTCATAATATAGTTCTTCACATCTTGGAAAAAATAAAACATATAAAGGGGTGATCTCAGATGCTCAGTAAGGATAACATTATATCCAAAACATTCTTAAATAACCATAAACATTTAGGGAAATGTATAAGACTAAAACAAAAGCCTTTTAAACATAAACTTTAGAAAAATATGGAAAATATAAATCAAATAATGTCATTTACTTATTCAAATGGATATTCTACTAGTCGAATAATCTCTTGCAATATCAATAGCCAATTTCATAATGATAGAATTCATAATGATGGACATCATAACCACATAGTCAAGGCCTCGTGCCAATAATACAAATAAATATTTTGTCAAGACCTTATTCCAAGACCCCAGTTTTTCTCTTGAGACCTACCGATGCATCGAGGAGCTATAGCGGGCTCCACCCGTCACATACTATGTCCAATGTATTCCTCATATGAAAAGGTTGAAACATAATATAATCATTCGTATTAAAACTAGCATAAGAAATGTTAATACTTTAACCATAATAAATTAATGGTATAAAAATAACACATCCAAATTAAAACATATCAAAAAACCTTTATTACAATATGGAATATTGTATCATAACAAATCAACTTCAAACAAGTTTAAAATCCATCAAAGGATGTTGACATAGATGAAATCAAAACTATTTGAGAGAAATATCTCTCTCTATTTTAAAATCATTTAAAAGTCACATAATTAAAAAATAAAACATTTATTTTGAAAATATTATTATAATATTATAAGGAAAGCTTATAATATGTTATAATAGTAGGAAATAACCACATTCACCGTAAAAGTTAAAAAACATTCTTTCTTTAATTTTGTCGAAAAGGTTGTAAAGGACATTGTTTGGGAAATGATGTGATGATTCCTTTATAAAAATTATATAAAAATTAAAATTAGGTTATAGATGAATTTAACCCATATTCTAGGAAGTAGTAAAAATGGTTTTAAATATATTTTTATAAAACACAGATGTGGATGACAAAGATATCGTAGTAGATACTCACGTATAAACAAACTCGGATAATGAAGAGATTGTAGAATTAACCATTACCTTGTAATTTTCCTTGGTTGAGGTTATGTTAAACTCTTTTATAATAGTTAAATCATTTTTATTAAATTATACAAGAACCACATACATAAATATGATATCATATATGATCTTCTAATATTGCTTTGCTAATAATATTTTGGTAGTAACATTGTTTTGGGTGTTAACTGATTCATTTTCCTTTATATGAATGGTTACGCAATCCATGTTTGTTATGAATAAGATGTATTTGATTCATATATAGAATGATATTAAGTTTTGAAAAATTATTTTTTAATCATAAAATGAAATTTATTCTTCAATGGTTATGATTGGGAATGAATCTCATCGAGTTCGTGGAGACGGTAATCTGTACTTACGCACGAGTGACAAAATCATTGTATTGATGGTGAAATCATATGTAATTGAATGGTATATCATATATAAAGAATCATTAACATTTCTTATTTCTTATTTACATCAGTTATACTCATTAGTATACTCATCCAAATAATTAAGTGTTTGAAGAACAAACTACACCAAGACGTGGAGATGGTAGGCCGTATATACACACGTAGGGTGACATGTCATTCATAGGATGGATAAAATAATGAATATGGTTGTTACAGATTTACAATAACATCACATTATGTATAAGGTACTGGATTTATTATTTTGGTATGGAAACAACAAAGAAATAGGAAGTGGAAGAAGAAAAGAATTTTGAAAAAAGGTGGTCAAATTATTACCTCTTCTTCTGGTGTTTCCTTTTGATTTTAACAAAAGGCTCCTTAGGTTGGATTTATTCTCATGGTAAGGCCTCTAGGATTAATTGACGGTATTAGGGAGGATATTTGATCAGGGGTTGTCTGAGACAAATGGATTTGGAGGTGTGATTTTTAGAGAAGTGGAAGTACCCTTTTATAAGAGAGGTGAGGGTCACTTTAGGAAAAACTTGAAATATTATTTTATTATATAGTCATATTCAGTTTCTAATTGTTAAAAAATAATTTATTTCGAGTATAATTTGGGTATGGGTCTAAAAAATATCATCCAATAGGTTTTAGAAGGGTTTAGGTTACCATATTAACCTTATCTTTTAAATTTAACTCTTGGTTAAATAGTTATATATTTACCATGTTTCTCTATATTTTTATATTATATGGTTAATAAACATACTATAAACTATAAAGAGAACCCCAAGTGGTTAATTATTGATATATCTAACCTTATATAAGTCCTTTTTCCAAACCTTAGATTTTTATGAATAATATATCAATTAAAAATAGAGTATTTGTTTTAAGAACTCATTTATGTAAATTTTGACACTATTGGGTATTTTGGTTTTAGTAAAAGTCATAAAAACATTATCACTTCAAAAAAAATATTTAATCAACCCAAAAATTTCATATTAACCTATAAAATTATTGTGATTCATTATATGTCTCAATTTACATTTATTTTCATATTTATAATCTGAATTATTTTAATCTTTCATTAATAAGGTAATTACTACATCGTCATTATGTCATAAATAAATTTAATTATTTAATGTATAAAAATTATAAATAAAATACCATTATGTAGAAAATATTTTTATATTTCTAATGAATATTTATAGTCGAATTTATCTTATGTTTATCCCTATATTAAAAATGGTTTAGTTATTAAACATTAAATTTAACACTTTTAACTCTTCTTTAAATAAAATAAAATAAATGTCCTAATATAATCCAAGAGAACAAAATAAGATCATATTTTATTCCTAAGGTTTATTTTTGTCAAAATAAACTTATCCAATAGAATTAGGACATGTTTTAGGGTAAGTATAATATCATTTCTACCTTTAATTACCCTATTTACTATTAACCGTGGTAAATAAAAGTGAAAATTAACTATTCACCAAAAAAATATTTTCATCTTATTAAACCACATTTTATTTACACATATCAACCATGTAAATTGATTTTTTGAAATTTAATTCACAAAATTAGTAAAATTACGTTTTTTGAAAATTTGCAAATGTGCCTATTAAGTGGGTAAAGGACGGTAAAAAGTTCAATAAAATTTTATATATAAAAACTTATTATAAAATGACTCCAATGAATTACATTGAACTTATATAGATATTATGTATCTATATTTACCTAATATAAATTTAAATAAAATAACTGATTATTTAAATGAATAGCTGATTTTAAACAATAACAGAGTGTTTTTCACTATTCGTCCAAAATTGAAAATTTTCAGAAAAATAACAAAAATTCACCCTAAGCTAATTTTGATGTTCCAAATACAAAAAATTAAGTCCAATTTTTAGAATAAAATTTATAAATTTTTAAAAATTGGGTATTACTATTAATAATGGATGGTTTGATTGGTCGTGGTGTGTTAAAACTCCAAGTTGCGTACAATGCAAGCTATTGCATTATTCAAAGGGAAACGTACTGTGGAAGCTTGGGGTATTACATTAAATGAATATTAAAATATAATTAAAAGATGTAAATTTATTTTATAACATTTCAAATTTCATTATATACACCTCGTTGAATAATATAGGTGCAGAACATGGCATGTGTCTCAAAGAAGGAAAATGGAGACAAAATTTCTTTACCGATTTGAAAACTATTGAACCATAAATCCCATGAAAGGTAAATCATAAAATAGATGTGTAAATATAAATAGAGTTAAGGATAACAATAATATAATACATTTATGGTTATTATATACATTACACAAAATAAATGAGTGGTGAACATGGCATAATTCTCACTTGAATAAAAGTGAGACCATAAATCCCCTTACACTTGAGTAAATTTAAAATCATGGTCCTGATGAAAGAATAACAAAAATTTATACTTTTAATAAAATTAAATTAATTAAATTAATTATATAAAATTTCGTAGGGAATTTTATAAACCACACAACATAGATAACGGTGAATATAGCAAATATCTCACAGAAATAAATGTGAGACAAGATAACTCTAACCTTAAGTCTTGACATTCCTTGTACACATTCAAACCTCATATGTAATAAATATAATTTTAATATAAATCTAACAAATAAACATATTCATATATATAATACCATATATTATTTTATTATGACTTTATATTTCCTATTATTAATAATTCCATGTTAAAGTTACATTTTAGGTAATAACTACTTTGTTTTCCGCATGTAATTTGATTTGTTATATTTTTTGGGTTCTTAAAAATATAATGATTTAATCAGATCTAGAATGATAAAAATGATATAAATATCTTATATATTCATTATTTTTATAATATATATATATATATGAAATGGAATACATTGTTCATGGAGACGGTAGGTCATACGTACGCACGAATGTTGTTTCTGTTTTCTTGTCATACTGAAAGAAATAAAGTAAATGAAATATGAATGTTTGTGTGTATATATTATAATTATTTTAGAATTTTTATTTCATTTATTTAATATAATTTTACAAAACCCATCCTTAAAACATTCTATGTAATGTGTGAATGAATCATATTGCTTTGAGGAGGAAGTAGTCCACACATCCACAAACAAAGTTATCATATTCTCACAAAATGGAAATCATGAAGGTTTTTATTATATAATAATTCTATAAGTATAAATATGCCATAAAAATAATATATATATATATATATATAATATAAAATCATAAATTCCATCATTATTTATTACCCAGAGAGGTGGTAACGGATGAAAGAATGACACTGGTTTACGAGGTGGTAATCCATCGAACACACAAACAATGATTGTGTATCCCATTTGATGGAAGTATGTGTGATTTAAGTTAAAAACCTTAATATAAAAACACCTAAGTATATTTATTATACTGATTTTATTATTTAATCATGTAATAATAATATTTTAGGCTGAAGAGAAACAGATAAAAACAAAGTGCTTGTTAAAGGATGTTGTATCGTTTTTGGGTAACTTTATTTGGTTTATAATAAAGGGACTCCATGTATTTCATTATGAAAAATGTAGGATTATATTATTGAGGTAGGGAATTTGGGAGGATATTTATTCATTGTTTTTTATCCAATTTTAATAGGAGGTATGAATAGAGGGGGAGGAGAGGAGGCCATTTATAAGTGGGGAAAGGACACGTTGGCAATTCTTCAGAATCATGGACTACTCCCCATGTTTTACTTATACCCCAAGGGTTAAAAATGGACCATTAAAGATCCTTATAAGTTTAATGGTATAAATATGTCCATCTAATAATTTTTATACAAGTGTAGGTTCATTTTCAAACCATATATTCTAAGTTTAGTTATTAATTAAACTTTTTTTACCTTAATCACTGTAATTAATTTTAATTAATTTCAATAATATTTTTGGTCAAAAACAAAGTTGAAATTATTATACATTATAAATTATTCTTCTTCAATATAAGGAATTAATTTTCACAAATTTTAGTTGAAAAAACTTGTATAAATTAATCTAAATTTAATCATATAGATGGGATGAGACAACAGGTTCTTAAAGTTAAAAATCCCAAAAGATTGAAATATTTTTAAATCCAATTTCAGTGTGAAATTGGTTTAAATAAACTAAATTGGATTAATTTATATATAATTTATCTAATTATACTTTAGAACCAAATTAAAATTTAATTTAACTATATAAATTAATAATTTTAAAACCCAGTTTCCAATTAAAATTTAGTATTTTCTACTATTCATCAAAAAATGAAACTTCTCAGAAAAAAAATACCAAAAATTAAACCAAAGTAAATTTTGATATTCCACTTTACAAAATAATTATTATTTTTTAAAATTAAAGATTTAAATTTTTCAAAAATTGTATTTATATTGGGTTCTCCATTAAAAGGCTGTAAAATTGCCCTTTTGAAAAACACATCTTTTTATTCATAAAATTGGATTTATTTTTATCTTATTCCAATAAAATATATAGGATCAGTGTAAAAAAAATATTGGATATTTTATATATATATTTTATTAAAAACATTCATCAAAAGTGGTTTTTTTATTTATTAAGAAAATGCGGAATAGTTTTCATAGAAAAGTAATTTCATTATTTTCAAATAGTTTTTACTTTCTTTTAAAACTATTTGATAAACAAAAAAATAATTTTATATACATGTGTAAATAATATTTTACATTTTAGGTAATATGATCCTTAACGTTCATTCCAAATGCTATGTGGTAACTATAATAATATCATAATAATAGTATAAATAGTATATTATAGTTTGCTAATACTCTACATTGTTTGTAACACAAGCTATTGAAGGAACTAGACATTGTGTGTAACACTAGTGAAATATAGTTTTGCATGTACTGAAAGATAATATAAGTGTTATGTATAGTGCAAACATAACGTAGTGTTGTGTGAAACAAAAACCAAACATAGTGCTTTCAAATAGAACAAGATATATTAAGTGTTTTGTGAAATGAAAAATATTGAAAATTTTAATTAAATTTAGAAATAAATCACCAAAATATCAGGGTGTTACATTATCCCCCCCCCCCAAAGGAATTTCTCCCTCAAAATTCCTCTAGGTTACCAACAGTTTAATATTTGAATGTTCCTTTCATAGAAACTGACATCATAAAAATGATTACTAAAACATGATTTCAAAAAGGAAGGTCAGAAATATAACGGTTACCCAATTTAACTCATAACTAGGTTTAGTTATAGGTGAACATGGGTTGGAAAGTAAAAAATCATACATGGAAGACAAATATAACTATCATGTTTAGATAGAGAGTGATAGAGAACATGGTTAGTAGAAAGTTTATGACCACAAATTCATAAACCAAAGAGACTTTAAAAGGTTATTGATATCATCAAAATGATTATAACATGATAAAATTTTATTTCAAGACCCATTTCCTAAATATTAATAACTATCAGGAAAAGATATACATACATGATTTCAAGGAAACCTCACACTTTTTTGCCTTAATCTATTTCCACTTCATATCATACACTAATAAATTAAAGTTAATTATTCATTCTTGAAGTACTAATATATCATGAGGTATAATGATAAGTTATTCCATCTGTATTTAGTTAGAATCACAAAAAAAAGGATAGCACAAGTTATCCAATATGCATGAATCTTCATTTGGTGAGATAATAATTGAATCTTTAAAATCTCATCCTAATTTTAATATAAACCTTTCCACAAATGTCTGACCTTATAAACCATCCCAAATATGAAATTGAAAAACATAAGGTCACTAAATTTATCACAAAAAACTTAGCATTAATCCCCTATATATCATAAAGTGGCTCTTATTTAACATACACAAAACATGTGAATGCCTTCATCATGTATTCTCTTGAAACATGGTAATAACCTGAATTAAAATAAATTATTATTGAAAAATGTGTGTTTCCTTAGTCTAAAGATTATTTTATTTATTCTTTTTATCCAAATATGTTGTAAACTCTATCCATGAAGTATAAACCAATTTGTGAACAAATCATTTTTCAATTTAGAGGAAATCAGTGTCAAACAATTTACTTATTCATATCCTATATATCTTTATCCATATATAATTATTTCACAAAAACAACCTATTAAGGGTTTTCATCCCTTAGTCAAAATTTCAACTTGTCATTAAATCAGTTTTCTAGTCTATCATAACCATTCAATATATTCATGTAAATCCTTATTGAAAAAAAACATAAACTGAAAAATCCTTATATATTTCATAATTCATTAATCTGAATACATAAAAACTTCAATTATTCCATTTAATCCTTAATCCATTAACATGGATACCTTATCCTATTACTTAATACATCTTTCCTATCACATTTCACCAATAGTCTTATTACAATCTGAAATATGACCATTACTCATTCCACCTTGTTTATTCACTCCATGATCTTTCCACTTGGGACATTGATTTTCATAAAGACCATTCATTACACAGTTAATGTATTTAAATGCTGATTATGTCTTATGGATTCCAATATATTCATCCACTGAATTAAACAAACTCTTCATTTTTCTTTTGCAATTACTTGCATTGTGTCCTTATTTTCCATAGTCAAAACATCTTTTTTTCCTCTAATATATTCACTTTGGTGATTCTTTCCACATTATTGAAACAAAAAAAATAAATATTATGTCCTCTATGGTCTACATTACCTGAAATCTCAATTAACACCATCCTTATCCTATTTGGTAAGACTAAGAGTAGGTTAAGGTACACATTGTTAATCATGTTAAATGAAAATTGATTAGGTATGATCACAACAACCTTCACTCTAGTGATCTTACCATTTTACTACTCATTAGAAAGTTTTCCATCACAGTAAACATTATCCCACCTCTTTCTAGTTCTCATCATTGGCTAAAACTATAAATCATAGTATGAGAATCAGTTATCATAGTGGAAAACCACATAATAATGAAAAATATTATATAAGCTGTCGAAATTATGAAGCCTTCAATTAAATCTATAACAACTTAGGATCATACTTAGAGATATACATAGATATATCCTTATAAATATTACTAGTTATATCAATAAATTTTTCTAATCCTAGTTTCCAAAGGTTGTTTCAAGATCTTCAAGTAAAAATAAATGTGCATTAGGTTTATTTACAAAAGGTGGGAATGAAGAAATTCAACATTGTCAAATTTTTCTAGTTGCGGGATTTTGAGAAACCATGTAGTGCTTCTATGAAACAATGAGATTTGGGTGTTATGAGGAAGAATTTGATATCCATGAAATCATAAATCATTCCAAACCTGATAAATGAATTCATTCTTCCCTTCCTGTTTTATACACTAAGCATTTCTCATGTATACGTAGAGTATTGGATGAGTTGTTTTCTCCTATCAGGTTTTGATTGTAAATGCTTATTTATTGAGTTCATCTACAGATTTCCAACTAACACAAAGAGATAGATTTTTGAAATCAAGTTATTTTATATCTAGAAATAGATTTTGGTTTTTGTTTGTTATCTATCCACACTAGGATGATCGGGGGTTTTCAATGTTAGTGATCTTACAGTACAATATGACTATAGTGTTAAAGGTGGCATCATTTACTAGTGTTTTCCAAATTTTTTGACTCAAAATATAGAGGATGGAGAAAACTTTGTGAAAGGTAGTTTTATATATTTGACACTTCTCAAATATTGTAAAAGAAAAAAGTTTCTTGATGAATAGGTTTCATGAAGACTTGGTTATATAAATGGTTTATCTTTGTGAAGGTATAGATCTTCATAGGATCTCAATAGGATGAAGGTGTTCTTAATGAATACAACAATAATTTTGAATGTACTATGAGTTGACAGTGTTCTTCATGACTATAAAAAACATCATGAGAGTGTAATGAGTTGATGGTGTTTGTCATGAATATGATAATGTTCAAAAATGGGTGAAATTTCACTAGATCTTCATGAATGAATGAGCTTTGTGATCCTGAATTTGGAGGTTGATAAAAATTCTTCTAGAGGTGTGGGATAATCACAAAGGGATACAGCTATAAATAGGTGGGTACCCCAACTTCATTTGCGATGAAAATTTTTGGATAAAAGGATGAATCAGTCTAATTTCATGAAGGTAGATAGATTTGAAAATCAGGTATTCATTGTGAGCCTAAGCATCACAAAAATACGTTCTTACTCTTGAAAAATGCTTAGGTATCACTTAAAAAGGAGGTTCATGTTGACTTGTTATTTTGTGATAACATAGTGTTCTATGAAGGTAGGTTTCTTTACGAAGGTTGTGATCTTCATGAAGTAGCTTCGTAAAATAGCTTCATGAATAGTAGTGTTGACCATCTAGTTTACGTGAACAATTCTTTCAAGTTCATCAACTTAGTGTTGTAGTGTAAGAAGAGTATCAAGTTATTTTAGGAAAAATGTTTAAATTCCAATCTACTGAAGTTACCACCATGTCATTAAACTAACTAAGACTTCACAAAATGTAGTGAGTTAGAGGGAATTGACAGAAGTTTTATGAGGGGGCAGTGTGTTACCCCTAAAAACATGTAAAGGTAGTGTTCCTAGAATTGCGTTACTTTGTATAAACTTATATATTTCATAATTAGTGAAGATTAGTCAATTTAGGTATGACTGATACACTTTTCATGTATGCTCCTTAAATTATCCCTTAGTAGTGAACTAAGAAAAATTGGTGTGTTTTCTCTCTACATTTAAATGTTTATTATTACATGATTCCTTTATATAGTTTTAACAGGTTCCTACCAACTTGGGTACAAGATCCATCCCATTAAAAGAAAAAGTTAACACCCTAAATCACCCTCCCCTCTCAGTGTGTTCTAGGGTCTTACATTAACCATTACCATGACCCTTCTAACCTAAGGGTAATACATCCTTGGCCAATAATATTATCCCCTCTATAGAATTACCCTTATTATTACCTCACTAAAATGAACATCGAATTTATACCACCCACTTCCTATCCATTTTTTATCATATAAAATGAGCATTATCACCCCTCTCATAACTAATCTCTAACACAAAATATCATTCATCATGTTCCAAGAGAGTGATCCCTGCACTTTTTAGTCTCAAAACAAAAAAGTTTCAATAACCAATTCAACTCATCATTAATGTAATTACCATTATAATACTCTACATAATGAGATATATTCCACCAAATCACACTCTACAACATAAGAATCTACCACTAAAATAGACATTTAGTTGTACAACTCACAAACCTTCAAAATTCTCTTCAAGGGTCTAATACATGGGCCCACTAACTCATTTCTAGATAATCAATCATAGTTTAAAATACCCATATCCAACCAATATCTCATCATAGAAGGATCTCTAAAAAATCTATGACTTACCCCCCAAAAACATAATAAAACACATGGTTCACCCCTAGTAACCCATTGAAAATTCATTAAACCTGTCTACATAGGCACAAGATTCTCTCTATGCACCACATCACTGATGTACGTCACACCACACATTCCAAAAAAAAATTATAATTTCCAAAAAATCACATCAGAAAAGATAAGAAAGAAATTTAAGAATATGGCCCACCCATAACCAAATAAAAAATCCAATAATACATAGTTTACATGATAATAGATGCTTCTTTAAAAACCAACTCAAATCATTTATACACGCTAAAACACACCTGAGTTTTTCAATCACCCCTCTAAATCAAATGGGTTTTCACCAAGCCCCAATAATGCTTGTCCTTTTTTCCAAAATATAATTCCATTTCCAATTCCACATTGAAAACTAATATTTAAACAATTTTCCTTAGATTCTCAAAAAACATGAAAATTCCAAACAATTTCAAATCATTTAATTCATGATCCATTTCAAGAAAACCAGCTATATAAAATCATTTTACACACAACTAATTCCACCACATGAGTTTTGTTTTAAAAACATGGGTTTTTTACCAAAATCCAACAATTCCAAAAATCATTACCCTAATCTGAAAAAAATACATCATAATAATGGAAACTGACTCCTTGTATATATATTATTACTATAACCCATTAAGAAATATTCATGAAAACACTTATTGTATTATAATTTTCTTTAAGTACTAATGGATTTTGATGAAGCTACATGTAAAATAAAATTTCCTATATAAGTGTTTGTATTATTCCCTAAGTATTATACTATCATGATTCATGTACAACTCACTAGCTCCCAGTTGATATATAGGGCTCATATCCATTCTCACTCATCTCATATTAGGAGTTATTGATCTAAACTGACACCTCACTAATCCTAGAGTTCCAAGTCCCAAAATTGGGCATCCCTTTGAAACATGTATTTCAACCACTATCATATTTTATTGAAATGTTCTATAAATACCTCCCGAGTTCTAAAAACCAATCTTCACCTAAAACTACACTACCCCATCCAAGAAAAAGGCTCTAATACCATTTTGTAATTCTAGTCCTAGACTATCCAAATGGCATACAATATGGGGTTTCTACTTAACATCTTCAATTCCTCCCAATACTCTACAAGATTTACACAAGAATTGAAGGTCTCAAATAGTCATGGGGAGACAATTACCTCTAATATTTGGTTAAGAGGTCATGCTACGATCTATCAAAATTTTAGCATTAACCATTCATATAAAGGACATCCAAAAAAACTTATTGACATAAAATAGAGATCCCATGGGATACTTCAGTCTAGAATAGAATAAAATATATATAACTAAATGAACCAGTAGTATAAAATAGATTAATAGTAACATATAAAAGAAAAAAATTCTTGAGACATAATAAAAAAACACTATCCCATATATAGAGAATGATGACTAAAAAACACACCAATATCTATCCAAAATCACATAATCCCACCGACAAAATCCAAGAACTCCATAACCTACTAAACATTTATAATGTGTATATATCTATGTAGTACTTATTCCATGAGATAAACCATAAAGGTATACCCATATATATCAAAACCAATGTCGTGTACATGGGTAGGGGGTGTCCAATGACATTATTAGAATCCCTAATTCATAAAAATTATTGAGAGCTACTCAGATCAAGTAGATATGTATAAAATATTTATATGTGTGTGTGGGTTAGATTCATGCTTGTGCAACACACCCACCCATAAACATAACACCTAAGCACATCAAACATAAATTTCAGGTCATCTAATGTCAAAAAACACCTATAACACTAACCACACCTACTTCAGCCGTTATTGGGTGTCAATATACATGTGACATTCCACAGAAACTTGTTTTAGGGACATGAGGAATCATTGGATAGATTATTAATAATTCCAATAGTATCTGGCTCAATATATAGGTCATATGATCAAGTCCTAAGAATATAATGGTATGACTTATGAATCCATGGAGTGTGTCTAAAGTATTTCAAACCATTAGTCAATCTGAATCCAAGGAACTCATCCAAAGAATTCAAAACCAATAGTTAATTCAAATCCAAGGAACATTCTTATATAATTAAAAACTAATATCAAAATGAATCCAAGAATATTGTTCAAGTAATTCCAAACTAATAACATGAAAAATCTAAGGATCTCATAAAATACATTCCAAACTAATTTAAGGCATCATAGTCTAGTCCAAAGAGCAAGACCAGGGAATCTCATGTATCTTCAAACATCTTGGTAGGTAGTTCAACCCACCCAAAATATATCATAAAACTAATATGTATATGTTTGAAAATAATCCATATCATGTATCACATAAGTATGGTTGGTCACTCAACTGCACAGCCTACCACTCCAACTATAGCCATACTGGCCCAAACATCTAATTCAGACTCTAAGATAAAACCAACAATCACCACTACTTGTATTTCTCATGAAACCTATGTATGTTCACCTTAGTATTGAGGAACCCATAAAGGTCCCCCATGTCTCATAATTGAAATCAAAACCTATAAGGGTTCTTTGAGTACATTTTCATCACTTAATTCCAACCAATACTTTCCTTCATAACATCTCATGATAATCTTAGGGTCCTTCAAACTCATACCTACCCCCACAAGGTATTGTCACATCTATATGGATCAACCCACAACTTCAATACCAAAAACAATAAACATTGAATAACACCTATAATATGAATTATCATTCAATAATTATCACATAAGGAGTCACATACAAAAAATTGCAGTCCTTATAAAATAGGGCATCTTCTATATAAGGTCAAATGGGCCTAAGAATCTTGATCAATACCTATCAACTTTCCTTCAAAACCAAGTCAAAACTATACTTTTTAAATGTATTTTTAAAGCAATAACATTCCATATTATTAATTTTAGGACCTTGGAAAAATCCCATTAAAACATTACTTATAAAATTTTGATTTATTTTTAAAATTCTATTTCAAAACCCCCTTTTGAAATCACCCAAATTTTTCATTATATTCCATTTCGATCAACCCTCATTTTGATGTAACATTTTAAAATTAAATATCTCATTATTTTAAAACCACTCATAAAGCTAAGAAATCCATAAAGAGGAACATTGACACATGTTCTACCATAGTGTCACCATTGAACTACTTATTATGTTATGTTGTTTATATTGACTATTTGGCTGATACAAGATCTCCCAGCCTTATAGAGATATAGAACCAATGATTTATCATGTAGAAAGAGATAATTATCGGGGATTAAAAACATAAAATTAGAAATCAACAAATTGAATCAAATAAAATCAATAAAACCTAGGTCATTTGATCCATTTTCCATTAATTAATAGCTTGTAAATCACTACCTAGGCTCATCTAAGCTCCAATATCAACCACAGGTTCCTATAACAAGCCATGACACTGAAAAATTTAATTATAACACTTTATGATTAATTATCTAATTTAATTAAATTAATTTCAAATTTATAATCAATTAAAAAATTAAACCAATTAGGTATAATTTTTAAACCACTTTCATAGAAACCTAATTGCACCAAAATGGTGACCAACCTTAGTTGGAAGGCCCACATGAAATGCACTCCCAATACAATATTAAGGAAATTCCTTATCATAAAACATACATTAAATAAAAAAGTATTTTACGTAATCTAAAGACTCTAAATTAATCTACCATGAATCTTACCTGAAGATGAAAAATGATATGTTTCCTAATTACGTCCTCTCTAGACCTTATCTACAAGACGCACATGAAACCCCCCAAAACATTGGACGATTTAAAATATTCCTTGGTATACATTTTCCTAAACTATAAATTAAATAATCCAAAAAAATAAGAATCCATGTGAAGAAAAATGAAGGGACAAAGGGAAATATATCACCTCAAATTATTGAATGATTTCTCTAAAAAACCATAACTCGAGATTGAGAGAGAAGATAAGGGGAAGGGCCCACGTTCCACTTGTTCAAAAATGAGAAAAGAGAGGGAGTTTATGGATAAAATCCATCATGCGTATTTTTGTAAAGTATACACATTAAATGAAAATTGGATGGTCACACACTTCAGCCACATATTTTTTTAAATTGTCTTCCAACTTAGTAGATGGAAATATCTGAGAAAACCTCCTTTGCACAATTAGACATCATGGTTTACCAAAATATTCTTAAATAGTGTGAAATTTTTCTGTAACTAAAATTTATATTTCATAATTTTTTCTAAAACCTTTCACAAAACATGTTACTTATCCAAAAGAAATCCAATCCATTCTATTTAGATGCATGGTTTCTTTTAATTGTGTGCCCACCATACACAAGGATAAAAATATTTAAAATTTTATAAATTCAACACAAAGCTACAGAGACTTGCCTGAGCACCTAAGGTTCCTCTCCGTAATTTATATATATAGAATAACATCACCTTGGGATACTCCAAATATCTAAATTTGAATTTGAATCTTTTTTTTAGAACTTCACTTGCTCAAAAAACTAAAAACTTAAATTCTTATTTAGTTTTATAACTTAATAAGGAGTGGGGATTTATAGAAATTTTATCAGAAGAAATGTTGTTCAGTTTTTTTATCGAATGGTGTTAAATATTAGGAGCTTAATCATATTACATCACCAAAGAATAAAAACTATTTTGATCAACTCATTTATAATTTTGGTTATTTATAGCTGACATTATAATTTAATTTTTATATTATTTATTTAATAATAAATATAAAATATAAATTCCATGAAGTTTTTTCTATTTATTATAATGTAACCGATGATAAAAATTGATTTTATATATCATTTATTATATAATCGATGTAGAGAATATTTTAAAAATATTCAAATCTTGAGTACAATTTTTTTATTTTATTATCCCTTTACTTTCTCCCTCCATAACAACCCTAACCCTTCTTTCATGAGACTCCCATCCTATGATCTCCATCAACCACCTTAGCCTCAAGAATAAGAAATACTTTTTTTCATCTACCACCATCATCATATTCTCTCTTCCTTCTCTTACTATTATTTTTCTCCCATCTAAGGTCTTCCAAGTTTATTTTCTAATAATTTGGTTTTTCACTTCCCTATTTAAATCTTGACACCATTTCGGCATTATTTCCCATAACTTGTACAATGAATCAGTTTAAATTGAATTTTCAATATCCACTAAAAATAATGATTTATCTTCATGTACCCTTAATATGATTGTTTTCATTTATTAGTAACCAATTTCCCATATTTCACTTTTTCTTGATATTCATGTGTCTTACTATAAAAAAATAAGCATTATACTTTGAATCCCACCCAAACTATATCATATCCATCTATTATAATCTTCTTATATATTCATTAGATAATATAAAATCTTATAATTTAATCCTATGTGGCTACATTTTCAAATTAAAATATTTAATTAAACTTACATAACCCATCAAAAAATGATTTATTTATAGCTAGATAATTGTGTATTCATCAGAGTATATAATTTTTTGATAATCACTTATATGGTCAAGAAAAACCTTCCAAAAACCTTATATAGGTATCACTTAGTAGATTAATGGGAATATTATATAGTAAAATGAACCTTTAATTAATCTTATATGAATAACACTAAAAATTATTATATATTAAGGAAGAAATTATTTTTTGGCACCAATTTAGATAATTCTTATGCACCATAATAAAAATAAACCTACAAATAATGTTTTAAAAATAAATTGAAATCTATTTTAAAAAATGAAAAAAAAAACTATGAAGAAAAATATTTTTCTCGAATAAATTATTGAATTATATATTCATTATAAATTTTTATATTCATACGTAATAATTTTCTAATAATTTTCTTTTCATTTCCTAATAAATAAATATATTTCTAAAATTAATATTCGACAACTTAATTAATTTGTAAAATCCAACATACACCTAGATTAATCAATAATTGATATATAAATTTAAATTCATTTCGAATTGCCATGATATTATTGAAAAAAATATTTTATATTTTAAATTCATATTAAAAAACAATTTTAATGAAAATATTCTCATTTTCAATCAGTAATTCAATGAATATCAAATTTTCACTCAATTTTATGAAAAATAAAAAATCAATCAATTACAATAATGTTTTATGATAATTTGTTTTGGAAGTTATATGAATATATATATGTAACATAAAACAATATATACATAGAAACTATTACCTCATACCCTAAGAACAATTTGTCATGTATTTTTATTGATATAGTGAAATAATATAGAGATATTTCAATAATAGGAACCAAAAATGTGACATTTTAAATGGTAATTTATATCCCAAAGAGTTTTTTAATGAAAAATATTATAAGAATAATGAAATAATGAGAATAATATCTATGTTCCATTGCCTTAATGTTTGTGTTTTTCTATTATTAAGGTTGTATTAGGGTTTTTAATGGTAATTTTATTGTTTTTAGTTGTTTTTTCATATGAATTATTCTGTTTCTATTTCTATGTTTTTATTTGTGAAATATTTTATTATAATTTTGTTTTTCCAATTTTCTTTGGGTCTTTAGTTTGTGACATATTTTTTCATTTTTATACTTTTATTTATATATTTAAATTAATGTTTAAATTTCAAAATAGAGATACTAATATTCATTACTTAGATTTTCTTGGTCATAATGAATCATAATTGGATTGTTTTACATCAAACAAGATAAGAATATGAGAAAGGGATTGATGTTTGTTTGGAATTTTCCAGACACAATTCTCCAAAAAATGACTTGGTTTTCAATCCATGCATGAATTTCTTTCTATAGAAATGTGATAAAGAAGATAAATAAAATTTTATTTAATTTTAAATGGTTATAATATGAGTTACAATAATTTTATTTGTAAAGGTAAAATTGAGAAGAATTTAAGAACCAATGATGATGGATATTTTCAATATTATAATTCTAATCAAATTGAAGGAATGATTCATGATATTAGAGAGGGATTTATTGAGATACAGAGAAGATCGGTCACATTTATGGTGATAAAAAAATCTATTATGTCTTGGTTATTTTAAATCTATGGTTTCATAAATTATGTTATGATATGTTAACTTTTTAATCTAGAATCATATTGTCATAAGTGTTCAACAGATACCCTACAACTATTGAAAGACATATTTTCCAAAGATAATGATCTTATATTTTCACATTATATTGTAAAAAAATATTTTATTATATATGGGATTAGTGTATAAAAATATAAATTAATTTCTCAATGACAGTGTGTTATATATAATGGAATATGAAGTTCTGTTAGAGTGTCCTAAATGTGGTACATCATTATATAAGATGCAAGAAAAATCATAGATTTATTTAACAGTTAATCTAAGTACCAAGACTTTCACTAATGTTATTTTTTATATTCCTATTATTCTTTCTATGAAACATTTATTTTCAAACCAAAATAATTCAAAAAATAATAATATGATACATAGATGAGCGGACATTCTATAGAAAAATATTTCCTCTAGCAGGTTATTCATAATGGAAGTAAATTTATTGATAATTTCCTAATTTTGGATATAAAGTTATAAATAACATAATTGACCTGTATATATTTGAAATTAATCCATATAAAATAATTGGAATAATAAATTGTTAATGATATATTTTGATAGTAATTTACAAATTATATCATTAATTTTTTATGAAGAAGAAATATATCATGTTGAGTTTACTGATTTTTTGAACAAAAAATCCTGCAAACGATATTGATGTTTACTTGTCACAATTAATTGAAGGTTTTAATATTTTATTATAGGAAGGTATTATTGTGTATGATTATTATAAAATAGAATATTTTAAATTATATGAAATTATTATGTTTGTTGTAAATGAGTTCCCAGCATTTTAAATTTATCTTGATACGTTGTTGATGGGCATAAATATTTTAAATTTTTTGAAAAAGGGACTTTACTTTATCAACTATTACATGGGAGAAATAAGTTTTCATAGTTCATTGAAAGTTTTATTCTACCTATAACAATTATTAAAGATTAAAAAACACATTCAAAACTCATAGGAATATTTTATTGCTCAAAATCCTTTAAAAACCGATCAATATTTTGAGTGGAAGAAAAATATTGATGTCACGTTTTGAATAACACAAATATATGGAGGAAAAAATCAATATTTTTGAGCATCCATATTGGATATATCATAAGGTGAAATATGAAATTAATTTGATGCTATCATGACCTGACCCACCGGGGTCTGACCCATGACTACCACAAGCACACCTCTAATAGGTAAGGGGAAGACAACCAGTGCTGAGTAGGCATATCCCAAAAATGGGAGGCATGATCATAAATTATCTATACACGTACACACATCCCTAATCCCACACAATTCTAAAATGTAAAATAGCCAAAAAAATTCATGGATGCATCAAATATCCCACAATAGAGTACGATAGTAAAATTACTCAATGTGGAAAAGGGGGTCAAATACAAGCCCAAAAAAATAGTAAGGAGTCCAAACTGCTCTAAGGTAAAGGAAAAGGTCAATTTCAAGATACCAATACAAAACATTAGTCATAAAAAACTCCATAAATTCTCCAATAACTCTCAGTCCTCCCAAAAAACCATCGAATGGGTTTTTGTTTTCATAAGACACGACATGTGTGGGAAAATCCCAAAAAGGGGTGAGTATAAAATAGTTTGTAAAACATACTGGTAAAATCGAATCACCAAGTAAAGTAAACTCAATTTAATATATATTAATAAATTTATAATAGAAATATCTAGATATACTCAAGAAATACACCACACCACCAAGTAGTCATAACTGACTATCTGCCACATGATTCTTTTCGAAGTAATTATCATTCCTAGAGAATCAAATCCTTGAGACATGATATCATCAGATACTATAAATGAATAGGTCTAGCTCATTGGTCCCTACCCAATAGATCACTCTATTCTAAGAATACCCTAATACATAGATTGGGAATCATGCCCAGAACTGCTGGGGAACACCAAGAACCCAATCTTGATCAACCCGCAACATTGAGGATCATATGCCAACGATTCCACAAACCATACCAATATAAAATGTTTGATAGAGGATCAAAACCCTTATCAAATAGATCATAATGATTCCACAAACATCACCTAGGGAAAAAATGTGATAGGTGATCTCACTCTAGTCTCATGGAGGTACTTCACAACTAAATCTGAGACACATTCACTAAAGGGGATCTTTATCCAGTTATGTGCATGTAAGTCTGCACTGTAAAATCATGGGGATGAACCAAAGTAACACAATCAAACTACACTGGTCTAATATATAGAAATTAAGTTTTATAAGCTCTCTTAAAGGTAGTACACATCGTGTACCAAGGGGTACATGATGTGTCCATCTATCCCCATGCATGCTCATGTGGAAGAGTATCACATTGAACAAAAGTATTCATGTACAAAATTTATAGAAGAATTACATGGAATGTAGAGATACATCGTATCCTACCCATGTTTCATGGTCATGTCTGTGTACAGTGGTTGTGCCCATATACTGGCCTGTGTACACTAAGTCGTGTCTGCGCCTAAGTACATGGCATGGCATCTGGCCATATATATTACCCATTTATGTTTACTCTATGAAGTACACATCAAGCCATAAAGAATGGGTCACATGGTGTGTGAATTATTCACACATCGTTTGATATTTAACTCTAGTTATAACCCTAGCACCACAGCTAGGGGTGCCACATGGAATGTTACACCAAATTACACATCGTTTTGTTCTTGGATTTTATATCCACTTCTGTACAATCATATGATTTTTAGGATCCTCAAACCTTGAAAAAAATTATTGACTGGGGTTATATTATGCCTCTAGTTACCACATCTTGGGATTTCGGGCTTCAAATCCTCTCGAAAGATGATTAGTTGAGAAAAAAATTCACTATTTGTCAAAATCCGGAAGAACGAGAACCAAAAATATGTTTGTTCCACTCTTAATCATCTACTACTGTTATCACACCTTGACAGCATATTTGATCATGAACTGAACCTTCATTATTGGTCTGTTACATTGAATAATAGTCACTTAATGATCAAAATTTGGGTATTTGCCGAACCACAGGCCAAAAGAAAGTGCAAGTGATGAATGTGCAATGAACAGGGGAAGAAATCCGCAATCCATAAAAGTTAGCAATTAACCTCAGATTTAGTTCATTTTTCCTTGATTTCATATCATATAATAGATTGAAAAAGTGGGATAAATCAATGAAAAATTAAATAATTACATCAAATTAAATCTACAAAAAATGTTTCTATCAATTTTGTTCGGAGAATGGATATGCGTTCATCTGGGATTAAGAAATGGGATGGAAATAAAAAAACTAACTACCTAGAGTTTGGATCAATTGTTGGTGTAGAATAGTTGTGTTATCATCGTTTAAAATATCCTCTAACTCCATTGGCACAACAACCCACAATCTGATCTTGATCTGTCATTGTTCTCCAAGAAAATCTCTCTAATGTTTATCTAAACCTCTAGGGTTTGGGTGTCCAACCCTAAGTAAAAATCTATAACCATAAATTTATGCTAGAAATAGTAACTACATTAAAACTAAAAATATAAATTAATTATTCATTTTATTTTATTTAGTTATGCTATGATGTCCTTTTTCACAAATAGCTCATGTTGACAAAGGTTATGTCACTCATAAGGAAAAATAAAAATTCTGAACTCAATGATTCCCTTAGATTTATGATATGGGATCCCATTCATGAGATATTCCACTTTTTTAAAAAAACTATGCATGAATTATATTTAATATGTTTAATATATAACAAACATTTCTTCTGGTCACACCACGCCTCGGAATTTCCCTTCATCTCAGTGCCTAGTCTCAAAAATAATCTATATAATATCCAAAAATACTATATGAAAAGTATGAGTCATTACATTCTACCCACCATTGGGATTTTCATCCTGAAAAGAGAAAAACCAACACACAAATATCAAGGTACTTGGCTCGTATTTATGTCTCCCACTCTAAGGTTCTCTCTTAAAGATTCTCGTGCTTCCACCAGACACACACAAGGGGAATCGATCACCCACAAAGTATCCTCTTATGTTGATCCTTGATCTACATTAGGTACTCTACAAAGGTATCTCCATCCTAAATGTATACTTCAACCCATTTGATAATGTGCGATGATTCGTGAACATACCTCCTCAACCAAAACATGTGGAAAATGTTGTGCATCCATTCTAATTTTTGTGATATAGCTAATTCATAGGCCACCTCATCAACTCTACATAGTATCTAGAAGGGACCAATGATCCTCGGAGATAACTTACCTCCACATACAAATCTAATCAATACACATTGATCTGTGACTCTCAAGAACATGCATTATCCCTGTTCAAACTATAGAGGTCTTTTTGGATGGTAGGCATAAGACTTATAATAGATCTATGTAGTCCTCATCCATTCATGGATGATCTGAACCTTCTCTATAGTAGACCACACCAACTCTGGGGCCATGAGTGTCAAATCAGGTGGATCTGTAAAAAGTGATGTAACCTACTGAGTCTCCCATACAAATCCTTGAATGGTTTCATACCAATCATTAAATGATAGGTGATGTGGTATGCAAACTCCACCAAGGGTAGGTGATCCTATAATATATGGAAAAGTATAACATGAAAGATCATATCATGTAATCCAAAACCTGAATTTTATACTCTTTATAGCCATCAGTTTGGGAGAGAAAAAATGTGCTCATGAAAAAATTAGTCCCAAATGCTTCCTGTAATCCCTTCCACAATAGGGATGTAAAACGAGCATCATATTCAAACATGATCATCAATGAAACTCCATGTCCCAAGATCTCTATTGAACTCTATTCTTAGATAGTTAAGAGGTGGGATGAATTGGTGAGTTATTATTTGATAACCGAGATGGAATCATGTCCATTGGACATTCATGGTAAGCCTATCATGAAGTCCATGTAAATCCCATCAAACATTCAATCTGGCATTCCAAGGTGTTGAGCTAAACCCACTGGGACCTAGTTCGCTTCCTTAACCTATCTACAAGTGAGGAATCAAGAGACAAACTCTAAGACTAACTTCATTATACCTAGACCGAGAAACTAACATCAGAGGTCCTGGTACATCTTTACCACACCTGGATGTACTAGTAATAGGGATGTATGAAACTCCCACAACACCTCCTACTAGAATATCAATGGTACCATCATTCATACACTAAAATTGATATCATGCTCTATACCTTCATAATATCCATCAAGAGCGTGTTTAGTGGATATATGATTACATAACGTCTAAAAGTTAGTATCTCCATGCTGAGAATCCCTGAAACGTTGTAAAAGAAGTGGGGTAACAAACATAAACTAAAGATATAAAGATCTAAACATTTCCACAAAGGACAACTAAAATGAGTCTAACTTCACTAACACCTTGTCCAACAACTGAGAATAATATCATCTACTAAGAGTATCTTCCACCACATTCCATTTCCCTGGAGTATAGAAAATCTCAAATTAATTGTCCTAGAGGAATTATAACCATCACCTCTTTCTCAAGTTAATATCCTTTTGTTATAATATATTCTTGAGACTCTTTTGGTCAAAGTAAATGATAAATAGCCTGATCATTTGGTATTGTCATCAGATATTCAATGTGGGGACTATTTCTACAAGATCAAGATCATGGGTTTCATAGTTCTTCTCATGTGGTATCAACTGACATAAAACATAAGAAATAACCACCTACCTATACATCATAACAAAACCAAGTGCGGTCATTGACTCATCAAATAACACTACATACTCAAAACCCTCCTCTAGAAATCTCAAGATGGGAGTGCTCGTCAACCACTACCTCATCTCTTGAAAGCACTACCAGCATCATTTCATCCACCCGAAATCATTTTCCTTTTATTTAAAAGTCATAAAGGGTGATGCCGCTCGGGAAAATTTATAAAAAAACCTCTAATAGTGCGTAGATAACCCAAGTAAACTCGACAACATGGTAACATTTTTGGGTGTCTCCCAAGAGATCACTTCCTCAACCTTTTTTGCATCCACTACAACTCCAGCTTCGGAAATGAAATTCCCAAGAAAGTGGATCTCTCATATACAAAACTGACACTTCGAGATCTTCCCATAAATTTGGTGATCTTGGAGTCTTTTAAGTACCATACTCAAGGGTTTTTCATGATCCTCCTCATATTCCAAAAAGCACTAGACATCATAGATAAAGATCACCATGAATCAGTCTGGAAAAGGATAAAAGATTCAGTTCAGGAGTCCCATGAACACTAACGAGGATTTCATCCTGATGAATGGCATCACCAAGTAATCATAGTGACTGTAGTCACATCTAAATGTTATATTCGATATATCTTTACCATGTAATCAAAGATGATGGTATCCGGGTCTAAGTTCAATCTTTGAGAACCATCATGACCCTCTCAACTGATCAAAGAGTTCATTGATATTCGGTATTGAATAATTATTCTTCACATTCACCTGATTCAATCACCGGTAATTTATTCATAACATTAATCTCCCATACACCTTTCTGGAAAACAATAATGGTGCTACCCATGGGGGGATGTTGGGTCTTACAAATCCCTTACTCTATAAGTCCACAAACTGCGTCCTCAACTCTTGAAGTTATGCAGTATCCATTCGATATTCTGGTGAATATATTGGTGTCTCGTTGTGATTCACATTGAAGAATAATTCTAGCTCTTGGTGGGGAGGCAAACATGGTACATCCTCGGGAAAGACGTCCTCATACTTTGACACAACTATAGTAAATTGATATCTCAAATCATTCATTCCTCCAAGAGTCGTGCTTGCGAACTAGTGAGTAATCAGCTTAACTCTCTTATGCCTGATCTTATCATTATCCCCCAAGTTTTCCTTTCCACCACAAATAAAAACCTTATTCATTCATTGTGGACACATTGAATCCTTTGCCTAAAATAGTTAATTTTATCATGAACTGTGGATTGTCATTCCATACCTAAGATGACTTCGTAAGTCCTCATTGTTTCTATGAAGGGATCCCATAAAAAATATTACCTATAAACTTCATATCACACTTTAGGCACTTGTAACATCCCAATCTTCCATGGTACATTTCCCTTTGAATAATGCAGTAGCTTTCCTTGTACGCAACATGGAGTTTCAACACACCACGACCAATCAAACTAGCCGTTATGAATAGTAATACTCACTTTTTGAAATTTTATAAATTTAATTTTTCAAAATGGACTTCATTTTTGGATTTTTAATATCAAAATTATCTTAGTGGGGATTTTCGGTATTTTTCTAAAAACATTCAATTTTTTATGAATAGTGAAAAACATTGCATTATTTTTTTAAACTGAATTTTTATTTAAATAATTAGTTATTTTATTTAAATTTATATTTTGTGAAAGAAGATACATTATACCTATATAAGTTCAATTTAATTCATTGGAGTCATTTTATAATAAGTTTAGACATATAAAATTTTATCAAACTTTTTACCGTCTTTTACCCACCTACTGGGCACATTTGAAAATTTTCATAAAACGTAATTTTACCGCTTCTGTGAATTTAATTTCAAAAATCCAAGAGACCCGGTTGATATCAGTAAGTAAAATGGGGTTCAATAAGATGAAAATATTTTTTGGTGAATAGTAATTATTGAAATTTATTTACTACAGTAAAAGTAAATAGGGTAATTAAATGTAAAAATGATATTATACTTACCCTAACACATGTTCTAATTCAATTGGATAAGTTTATTTCGACCAAAATCAACCATAGGAATAAAATATGATCCTATTTGGTTCACTTGGATTAGATAAGGATATTTATTATATTTTGTTTAAATAAGACTTAAAAGTGTTAGATTCAATGTTTTATAACTAAACAATTTATAATATAGGGCTAAACATAAGATAAATTCGACTATAAATATTTATTAGAAATATAAAAGGATTCCCTACATAATGGTATTTTATTTATAATTTTTATATATTAAATAATTAAATTTATTTATGACACAATGATGATACAGTAATTACCTTATTAATTAAACATTAAAATAATTGATATTATAAATAACCAAATAAATATAAATTTAGACTTCTGATGAATTACACTAATTTTATAGGTTAATATGACATGTTAGGATTGATTAAATAAATTTTCTATGAAGTGATAAAGTTTTTATGACTTTCACAAAAACAAAATACCAAATAGTGTCAAAATTGACACAAATGAGTTTTTAAAACAAATACTATATTATTAATTGATATAATATTCTTAAAAATATAATGTTAGAATAAAGGACTTATATAAGGTTATAAGTTTCAATAATGAACCACTTGGGGTTCTATTGGGAGTTTATTTTATGTTTATTAACCATATAATATAAAAATGCAAAGAGACATGGTAAATGTCAACCTATTTAACTAAGAGTTAGATCTAAAATATGAGGTTAATATGGTGACCTAAACCTATCTAAAACTTATTGGTTGAGATTTTTTCGACCCATCGCCAAATTTTCGTTGAAATAAATAATTTTTGAGCCATTATAAACCGAATATTATTGTATAATAAAATAATATTTCAAGCGTTTCCTGAAGTGACCCTAACCTCTCTTATAAAACGGTACATCCCCTTCTCTCAAAATCACACCTCTGAATCCATTTGGCTCGGACAACCCACACTCAAAAATCCTCCCAAAAACCATCACCTAATCTGAGAGGACTTCCATTGAGACGAAATCCAACCTATGGTGCCTTTTGTTAAAATCAAAAGAAAACACCCGAAGAAGAGGTAATAATTTCACCATATTTTTTTAAAGTTCTTTTCTTCTTACACTTAATTTTTCTTTGTTTTTTCCATACCAAAATAATAAATCCAGTACCTTATACATAATATGATGTTATTATAAATATGTTACAACCATATTCATTATTATATCCATCCTATGAAGGAGATTTCACCATACGTGTGTATGCACGGCTTACCATCTCCACATCGTGGTGTAGTTTGTTATTCAAACACTTCATTATTTGGATGGGTATAATAATGAGTATAACTAATGTAAATAATAAATATAACATGTTATGATTATGTATATAGGATTTAACATCCATTTACATACGATTTCACCATAAATAGAATGATATTGTCGCTCGTGGGTGTGTACGGATTACCGTCCCCATGAACGCGGTGAGATTCATTCCCTGTCGTAACTATTATTGAATAAATTTAATTTTATGATTAAAAAATAATTTTTAATAACTTAATATCATTCTGGATATTAATTAAATACATCTTATCCATAAAAAATTGGCCTATGTATCCAAGCATATAAAGGAAAACGAATTAGTTAACACCTGCAACAATGATAGTACCGAAATATTATTAATAAAGAAATATTATAAGATCATATATTATATCATATTTATGTATGTGGTTCTTGTATAATTTAATAACAATTATTTAACTATTATAAATTATATTAACATACCCTCTACCAAGTAAAAGTACAAGGTAATGGTTCATTCTATAATCTCTTCCTTATCTGAGGTTCTTTATATGTGGGTATCTACTAGGACCTATTAATCATCCACATCTGTGTTTCTTAAAATGTATTTCAAAACATTTTTACAATTTTCTAGTCTATGCATTAATGTAATTTATACCGTTGTTTGACTTTTATATAATTTTTATAAAGGAATATTTCTATCGTTTTCTAAACAAGGTCTTTTACGACCTTTTCGTCAAAATTAAAGAAAGAATGTTTTTTAACTTATACGGTGAGTGAGGATATTTTCCTCTATTATAAAATATTCAAAGATTAAAATACTAACTTATAATAATTTTTTTAAAATAAATGTTTTATTTTATAATTATGCGACTTTTAAATGATTTTAAAACAGAATGAGATATTTCTCTCAAATAGTTTTGATTTCTTATATAGAAATATCCCTTTATGGATTTTACACTTGTTTCAAGTTGATTTATTATTATACAATCATCCATATTGTATTAAATTTTTTGTGATATGTTTTACTAGGTATGTTTTATTTTTATACCATTTGTGGTTTATGGTTAAATTATTAACATTTCGCATGATAGTTTTAATATGAATTTTACGGTTATCTTTCAACCTTATTATATGAGGAATGAATTGGACAATATAAGTGACGAGTGGAGCCCGCTATAGCTCCTTGATGAATCGATAGGTCTCATGAGACAAAATAGTGTCTTGGAACAAGGCCTTGAAAAAATCTTTATTTGTAGTCATGGCACGAGGCTTTGACTATGTGGTAATGATGTTTGGCATTATGCATTCCATCATTATGAAATTGGGTTTTGATGTTTCATGTGATTATTCGACTAGTAGAATATCCTTTAGAATAAGTAAATGGAATTATATGATATATTTTTTCCATATTATACTGATGTTTTTTTTTAAAGTAATATGTTTTAGTCATATACATTTCCTTAAATTTTTATGCTTATTTATGAAATCTTCTGCTATATTATTATCCTCACTAAGTATCTAAGCTCACCCCTTTCTGTGTTTAATTTTTCCTACGATGTGAAGAAGTATATTATGACTGATCTTCATGGATAGTCTAAGGGATATGAATGTGGTCAATTGAGACAATGTTGTTGTTTTTTTCATATTATAATGTAATGTAAAACTTATGAATGTATCTATTACTTCCAAGGCTACTAAACTTATAGGTCTTTCCGCATTTGATCCTTCATGATCATGCCAATGTTATGTAATAATGCACCAACTCTGGGTAACTAGGACCGGGGTGTTATAGTTGGTATAAGAGGAAGTTTAATAAAAACCTTGGAAACTAGATTAAGAAAAACTCTGAATAGATAACATCACCCTAAGATAGAATTTGAAGATTTGTATAGAAGAACTTCCTATAATTTTGGTAATGTAAATATTTTTTGAGTTTTACAAGCAATACATCCCTATCTGGATATGATCAGGTAGAGGAGGCTCTGGTACAGATATACCTGGGAGTGAAAACACTAAAAAAGAAGTTTTGGGCTTGACTCGGGGTATCCGAGTACACGACAACGAGCCTTGCTACACTCTTAGTTACGACCCTCCTGGGGAATATGCTTAGGATAATTCACATTTTCATTACAAACCATTATGAAAGATTTATGATTATATACTTCCTCAAAGAAATTTTTTTATGATTATGGATTATATTCATAAACTGTTCAATTTATGTTAAGTGTTTTACATGTTTGGAATTATGTATTGTGATGAATAAACTAATATAGTGTATCCCATTGTTTAGAAATGGTGCTAAGTGGAAAGAATAGAAACCATATCAATTCATGTAATCCATGTAGGGATTTCCCTCCTACTCAAGATAAATATAGTTGATCTGGTGATGCAACTTTTTTTGATCAGCTTATCACCATACCGTGACAACTCACTCAGGTTATGAATAATAACCTTAATCATATAGAGCACCCTGATCCACAACATTGAGGATCAATTTTAGACTGCTTCATGAGGTAGAAACCAATAACATTCAATGGGACTACAAATCCATTTTTAGTTGATAAATGGATAATTTACTTAGAGAAAATATTTCATACTTTCAGTAGTAGTGAAAGGGAAAAAGTTTTCAAGGAAGTTTATCACCTCACAGGACATGCAGATCAATGGTGGTCATTAATTCATAACACAAAGAAAGATAAAGAATTATCAAATATGGAATGGATGGGCTTTAAAGAGATTTTATTATAAAAATACTTTCCTCGTTACCATCGAGCAGATATATAAAGTCAATTTCTGAGTCTGAGGCAAAAGGAGGATGAGAATGTCCCAAGTATAAGGCTAACTTTACAAGGGTAGCAAGGTATGCAGCAGATTATATATGTAACCCATGGAGTAAGATTTATCGATTATTTGATGGGTTAAATCCTTTTCTCCATCGAGCATTAGTTTCATAATCCTTCTTATCGTATGAAGATATTGTCTCATGTGCTATCAAGACAGAAAAAGAATTCTCAATGTCTTATAACTTTAAAGCAAAGCAAGATAAGAAAAAAAAATTTGAACACTATGGAAATAGAAATAAGGGGAATAAAGGAAAAGTTTAATATCCATATTGTGGTAAATGGGGGAAGAAACACCCCCATACTTTCCTAAATGGAATGGGAGTCTGTTATAAGTGTGTTGAAAAAGGCCACCAAGATCGTGATTTCAAAGGAAAGAAAGATGCTATCAATGTTGAATGATAAAATTGTAGAGAAACAGGGGATTATGAAAATGACTGTCCTAATCTCCAAGGAATGATACCTCATAAAATTTTAAGGGATCAAGGCCAAGCTTATATGATCACTAATGCTGAGGTTGAAGCTCCGAAAGATGTGGTGGTAGGTAATTTAATGATTTCCTCAAGTTTAGTCAATGCTTTATTTGATTCTAGATCAATGCATTGTTTCATATCTTCCTAGTTTTCTAAGAAATTAGATATTTCCAATTTGATTTAACATGAGAGTTTTCAGTAAAAATTCCTAAGGGAAGTATCATTGCAACAGTGTTTTATGAATCAATTCCCATTAGGGAATATAAATGTTCTTTATCTACTAATCTCATCTTCATACCCATGATTGAATTTTATAAAATCCTTGTAATGGATTGGATTTTAGACCATGATGCGAAATATTTATTGTAAGAATAAGGATGTTACAATTTTTTATGATAATATGGAGTACCTTATCTTTATTGAAGAAAAATCACCACCTGATTCTTATCTAGATCCACCCCCAGTAGCTATACTAAATTCAATTATTGGGGATGAAGAGAATAAAATAACTATGGGTGTGGAAAATAATGCTCAAATAGAGGACTTACCTATTGTACAAGAATATGTTGATGTGTTTCATGAGGATTTACCTAGAAATCCTCCATAACGAGAAATTGAGTTTTCCAATGATTTAATGCCTAGTTCAAGGCCTATGCCGAAGGCCGCATATAGAATGACCACTATGGAATCAGTGGCACTAAATCAAAAACCAGAGGAATTGAGTAATAAATGATTTATATTCCCTAGTGTTTCTCCATGGTGATCCCCTATTATTTTTGTTAAGAATAATGTTGGAACTATGTGGTTGTTCATTGACTATAGCAAGATGAATGCTATAACAATAAAGAACAAGTATCTCCTACCTCGCATTGATGATTTATTTGACCAAATTCATGGAGCTAAATATTTTTCAAAGATTGACCTTCGATCTAGATATCATCAGTTGTGTGTGAAGAAGGAAGACATTCTGAAAATGGCATTTCGAACTAGGTACGGGCATTATGAGTTTACAGTAATGCATTTTGGATTGACTAATTCACCCTTTATCTTCATGGATCTAATGAATAGAGTTTTCAAGGAATATATTAATGAATTTTTAGTGGTATTTATTATTGATATCTCGGTTTTCTCCAAAAGCTATTAAGATCCTGAAATTCACTTGTGCACTATTCTAAAAACCATCAAAAGAAATGAATTATATGGGATGTTTAGAAAGTGTGAATATTTTCTTCAGGAAATTTCTTTTCATTGCCATATTTTTTCTAAGGATGGAATCTCTGTTGATCCTTCTAATAAAAGAGCAATACAGGAATGGCCATCACCAATGAGTATAACTAAAGTATGAATTTTTAATGGTTTAGTAGGTTATTATCAACATTTCATCCTGAATTTATCCTGATTTTCTAACCCATTAACCATGCTCACACTTAAAGGGGTTAAATTTGTTTTGAAAAAGGAGTTTGAAGAATGTTTTGAAGAACTAAAGAGAACATTAGTCAATTATCTTATCTTGACTCTACCATCGGGGAATGATGGTTTTGTTATTTATATTGATGCTTCAAAGAAAGGATTTGGTTGTGTCCTTGTGCAGAATGATAGAGTTATTGCCTATGCGTCACGACAGCTAAAAATTCATGAACAAAACTATCCTACTCAAGATCTTGAGTTAGCAGCTGTAATATTTTCTTTTATGATATAGAGACACTATCTATATGGTGAAAATGTGAGATACATACCAATCACAATATTTTGAAGTATATTTTCTCACAAAAATAACACATCATGAGGAAAAGGTGATGGCTTGAACAACTAAAAGATTATGATTTCACTACACACTACCACTTAGGGAAGGTACATAAGGTTGGTGATGATTTGAGCAGAAAAGATCATGGATTTTTAAATAATATGAGAGTAGAAAGGGTTCATATGTTCATGGATATATTAAATATGGATATGGGAATAATCATGAAAGGTGAAACATCAATAATTTTTCAATACATTGCAAAACCATCTTTACTATAAAGGATAAAAAATTCTCAGACTGATGATGAGGAGTTTCAAAAGAAAATTAATGTTGTGAATGTTGGTAGATTGATCTACTTATTATATGAAGATGGAATTTTGAAAATTTGAAAGAGACTTTGTGTTCCTGATATACCTGATCAAAAAAGTGAATTTTTGGATGATGCTCATAGCCCCAATTTCTCTATACACCCTGTTATAACTAATATGTATAGATATTTGAAGGAACATTTTTGGTGGGACAACATAAAGAGAAATATTGATTATTATGTGTCAAGATGTGCGGTTTTTCAACAAGTGAAAGCTGGGAGACAACATCCTAGATGAGTCATGAAACCTCTTCCCATACCTGAGTGGACATGGGATGATATTACGATGGAATTTGTCATGGGACTACCAAAAACTCCTAGAAGGAATGATGCAATATGGTTTATTGTTGATCTTCTTACCAATTCATCACATTTTATTTCTATAAGAGAATATTTTCCACTTGAACGCCAAGAAATTCTATATATTAATGAAGTTTTAAGACTACATGGAGTACCCATATTGATTGTTTCTGATCATGATCCCCATTTTACATCAAGATTCTGGAAAGGTATTAAGAAAGACTTGGGTACTAAACTTTTTTTGAGCACTTCCTACCACCCTAAATCTAATGGAAAACTAGAACAGACTATTGAAACATTAGAAGATATGTTGAGATCTTGTTCACATGACTTTCAAGGTATGTGGGGTCAATATTTTCCTCTGGTAGAATTTTCCTATAACAATAGATTCCATTCAAGTATTCAAATGGCACCATATAAAGAGTCATATGGAAAGAGATGTCACACACCAACTTGTTGGGATGATGTTGGTGACATAAAACTCGTTGGCCTAGAACTTGTTGAAGAAACAAAGGAAAAGGTGAAGGTTATCCACACACACATCAAAGTAGCTCAAAGTAAGAAAAATAGCTATGTAGATAACCGAAGGAAGGATTTGGAATTTCATGTAGGATATCATGTTTTCTTGAAGGTATCTCTATGGAAGGGTGTTATACAATTTAGTAAGAAGGGTAAGTTAAGTCCCAGGTACATCATACCTTTCAAAATTCTTGAACGAATTGGATTTGTAGCTTATCGTTTGGAAATGCCTCTATGTCTCTTCAAAGTTTATGATGTGTTCAACATATCACTATTGAGAAAATACATTCCGGATCTAATGCATGTACTCACCTATGAATAAATAGAACTGGAACCCAGCCTTTTTTATTGCAAAGAGCCTATTAGAATTCTCGATACCAAAGAACAAGTGTTGAGAAAGCAGGTGACTCGTCTGGTGAAAGTTCTATGGAGAAACCATAAGATGGAAGAGGAAGCATCAAAAACTGAGGAACTTATGATGAAAAATCACTTGAATCTATTTATGTAGTAGTATTATAGAAATTTCAAGGACAAACTTATTTTAAGGAGGGAAGAACATAACACCCCAAGCTTCCACGGTACGTTTCCCCTTGAATAATGCAATAGTTTGCGTTGTACTTGGAGATTTAACACACCGCGACCAATCAAAATAGCTGTTATGAATAGTAATACCCACTTTTTTAAATTTTATAAATTTTATTTTTTAAAATGGACTTCATTTTCTGATTTGGAATATAAAAATTATCTTTGGGTGAATTTTTGGTATTTTATGAAAACATTCAATTTTTGATAAATAGTAAAAAACACCGCATTATTGTTTAAAACTGACTTTTTATTTAAATAATTAGTTATTTAATTTAAATTTATATTAGGTAGAAATAGATACATAATACCTATATAAGTTCAATTTAATTCATTGGAGTCATTTTATAATAAGTTTATATATATAAAAATTTATTGAACTTTTTATTGTCTTTTACCCACCCACTAGGCACATTTGTAAATTTTCATAAAACGTAATTTTACTACTTCTGTGAATTGAATTTAAAAAATCTAAGAGACGTGGTTGATATCAGTACATAAAATTTGGTTTAATAAGATGAAAATATTTTTTGGTGAATAGTAACTTTTGACTTTTATTTACCATAGTTAAAAGTAAATAGGGTAGTTAAAGGTAAAAATGATATTATACATACCACAACACATGTCCTAATTCAATTTGATAAGTATTTTTTGACCAAAATCAACCTTAGGAATAAAATATGTTCCTCTTTGGTCCACTTGTATTAGATTAGGACATTTATTATATTTTATTTAAAGAAGAGTTAAAAGTGTTAAATTCAATTTTTATTAACAAAAATATTTTTAATATAGGGTTACACATAAGATATATTCGACTATAATTATAAATTAGAAAGATAAAATTATTTCCTACATAATGGTATTTTATTTATAATTTTTATACATTAGATAATTGAATTTATTTATTACACAATGATGATTCAGTAATTACCTTATTAATGAAATGTTAAAATAATTGATATTATAAATATACAAATAAATGTAAATTGAGACTTCTTGTGAATTAAACTAATTTTATAGGTTAATATGACATGTTAGGGTTTATTAAATAATTTTTTTGAAGTGATAAAGTTGTTATGACTTTAACAAAAACAAAATTCCAAATAGTGTCAAAATTGACATAAATGAGTTTTTAAAACAAATACTATATTATTAATTGATATAATATTCATAAAAATATAAGGTTTGGAGAAAGGACATAGATAAGGTAATATATATCAATAATTAACAACTTGTGGTTTTCTTGGTAGTTTATAGTATGTTTATTAACTATATAATATAAAAATACAAAGAGACATGGTAAATGTCAAACTATTTAACTAAGAGTTAAATCAAAAAGATAAGGTTAATATGGTGACCTAAAACTGTCTAAAACATATTTTTTGAGAGTTTTTAGATCCATAACCACATTATCATCGAAATAGTTTTTTTTTCCATTATAAACCGAATATGATTATATAATAAAATAATATTTCAAGCTTTTCCTAAAGTGACCCTCACCTCTCTTATAAAAGGGTAATTTCCCTTCTCTCATAATGACACATCCAAAGCCATTTGGCCTGGAAAAACCTGGCTAAAATATCCTCCCAACTACCCTCAATTAATTATAGTGTCCTTCCCTTGAGCAGAAATCAAACTTAATGATCCTTTTGTTCAAATCAAAAGGAAACACCCAAAGAGGAGGTAATAATTTCACCACCTTTTTTCAAAGTTCTTTTCTAATTCCACTTCCTCTTTCTTTGTTGTTTCCATACCAAAATAATAAATTCATAACATTATACATAATGTGATATTATTATAACTATGGTACAACCATATTAATTATTCTATCCATCCTATGAATGACATGTTACCATACATGCTCATGTACGGCTTACCGTCTCTACGTCTTGGTGTAGTTTTTTATTCAAACACATCGTTTTTTGGATGGGTATAATAATTAGTATAATTGATTTAAATAATAAATATTAAATTTTAATTATTTTTTGTATATGATATACCATCCAATTGTATACGATTTCACCATCAATAGAATGATATTGTCGCTTGTGCGTACGTACGGATTACTTTCTCCACGAACGAGATGAGATTCATTCCCCATCGTAACCATTCAAGAATAAATTTCATTTTGTGATTAAGAAATAATGTTTAATAAATTAATATAATTATTTATATGAATCAAATACATCTTATCCATAACAATCATGGCTTACTTAACCAATCATATAAAGGAAAACGAATCATTTAACACCTGAAACAATGATACTACCGAAATATTATTAACAAAGCAATATTGGAAGATTATATATGATATAATATTTATGTACGTGGTTCTTGTATAATTTAATATCAATGATTTAACTATTATACAAATGTTTAATGTACCCTCGACCAAGGAAAAGTAAAAGGTAATTGTTAATTCTACAATCTCTTCCTTATCCGAGGTTGTTTATACATGGGTGTCTACTGGGACCTCTTTGTCATCCACATCCATGTTTCTTAAAATGTATTGAAAATAAAATTAATATTTCCTAGACTATGGGTTAAATTCATTTGTACCCTTTTTTGACTTTTTATATAATGTTTATAAAGGAATATTTCCATCATTTTCCAAATAAGGTCCTTTACGACCTTTTCGACAAAATTAAAGAAATAATGTTTTTTTAATTTATATAGCGAGTGAAGATATTTTTCACTGTTATAATAGCATTGAAGATTCCCTTACAAGATTATAAGAATATTTTCAGAATTAATTTTTTCTTTTATAATTATGTGACATTTAAATTATTTCAAAAAAGAAATAGATATTTCTCTCAAATAGTTTTGATTTCATATATGTCAACATCCATTGATGGATTTTACACTTATTTGAAGTTGATTTATTATGATAAAATCATCCATATTTTATTAAATTTTTTGTGATATGTTTGATTGTGGATGGGTTATTTTTATACCATTCATGGTTTTTGGTTAAATTATTAACATTTTGTATGATAGTTTTAATACAAATGTTTATGTTATGTTTCAACCTTTTCATATGAGGAATGCATTGGACTTAGTAAGTATTTGGTGGAGCCCACAATAGCTCCTCAATGCATCGGTAGGTCTCATGAGGAAAACTATTGTCTTGGAACAAGGCCTTGAAAAAATATTTATATGTAGTCTTGGCATGAGGACTTGACTTTGTGGTTGTGATGTCTGGCATTATGCATTCCACCATTATGAAATTTGATATTGATGTTGCATGTGATTATTTGACAATTATAATATCCATGTGAATATGTAAATTCCATTATATGATTAATTTTTTACATATTATGATCATGTTTAAGTTTAAATGGGTTATGTTTTAGTTGTATAAATTAACTTAAATGTTTATACTTATTTATAAAATTTTCTTATATATTGTTATCCTTACTAAGCATCTGAGCTCACACCTTTCTATGTTTTATTTTTCCCAAGATTTGAAGAAGTATATTATCAATGACCTACAAGGATAGTGTAAGGGATATGAATCTGTTAAATGGATAAAAAATTTTTTTTGTTTTTCATTTTATAATGTAATATAAAACTTATGAATGCATCTAGTACTTCCAAAGCTATTAAACTGATCGGTCTTTTGAGATTTGATCCCTTGTGATCATGAAAATGTTATGCAATAATGCACCAAATCTAGGTAACTGGGGACGGGGAGTCACATCACAAGTTCACATTCACTGAGTCATCATATTTTGGAGTCTTCAATAGTATTTATTTGAGCCAATGGGTCAACCATAATATCTAGGTCTCAAACCGGAGAATAAGAAAGGAAGGCATGACTCACACTTATGTTTTTAAATACTCTATATAAAGTATAAAAGACACAGATCATACCTTTTATCATCCCTAGAGCCTTGGGGTCATAATACATCATATCTTGTAGCTACCCTCATCCATATCCACCTGTTTCCTGAAACTAGAGAAGATCATTTAGGGGTGCTGATAGTAATAGTTCAAACCATTGACCACCTCCAACTACCCTATTGGACCCTCTTCCATGTCTGTCTCCCAATAGACCTTCTTTCTCCTATATCTATCTCTATCTCAGTGTTCCCTCAACCATATTTTGATCATATTTATGATGGGTTTGACAAACCCATACCAGATTTCCCCTACCATCATAGGAGAAAAACCACCAATCCCTCAGATGATTCAAGACTTTTAGAGATCCCCAAACCATTTTCCCTAAGATCTAGGAACGCCTATGAATGTTTTAACATTATTAGATCCCTATGACTATCGTTGGCTACCTACTTTTTAGGTCTTAGATACTGGGTGCCCACAAATATCTCCCACTATCAGTGTTTGTTCTTCCTAAAATCTCTCCACTAACAAGGCTCTCTCAAGAATGCTGTCATAGGTGGGAATGAAAACAGATGCCATCAAAGCGCTGATGTCCCTGATAAATCCATTGTCAAAGGTCCGAGCTCTGAAGAACTAATCTCATACCATATATTAGGAGTAATGAAAGAGATTAGTAAAACTCATTGTTTACTATTCTATGGTCATATTTCCATCATATATATTCACAATATCTTGTATGAATACTGTTCTCAATGTGGTTAGATAGAACTCCACCTTGAAGAGGCACTCAAAGTTTCTCTAGTAGAGAGATGTCTAGTCGTGTGACTAATTCACCAAACTCTGTCATTTCCCAGTAGATACTGGAAGAATACTCTTTGTGAGTACTTCCATCTAGTTGGTGAGTGTTCTCAATATAAGTATAATATGAGTGACTACCTCTATCCAGTCCTTAGCCACATAGCGGTCTAGTCACCCTAAAACCTGGGAGGTCTCTTCCTTTGAAACTCATGTTATGAACTCAACATGCATGCATACATGGATTGTACTTCTAGTGCTACCTACTACTTAAAGGGTGGTGGTATATATGGTAAACCACTATGAATTGTTATCTCTTGTACAATCCTCTATATTAATGCCTTATCACTAGTATGATCATCATCTTGATCACGCAGTGGATTCTTGGATGGTTGTCTACGTGAAGGTATAATGAAATAAAACATGATGTACCATAGTTAATAGAGTATATTCAGGGAGCTGAATCAAGAAGTATTTGGGAAGCACAACCATTCCTATATGATTAATGCACCATAAATTTTCTCAGTAACCAATTTTTACATGTACCGAGTCAAAAGGTAGGTTATCAATGTCTTGGTGTATGGATATGTTATCCACTGTACCAACACTGAAAATACATGTCCTAAAAGCCAAACTTGAAACACAAAACAATTTTTTCCAAAACCGAACTCAGTCAATCCACTCTCAAGGTAGAACTAACTACTATAATACCACAATATCATGACCCAACCCACTAGGGTTCGACCTGTGACTACCCCAATCCCGCCTCCAATAGGCCAGGGTCTATCGACTATTGTCGAGTTGACATATCCCACAAATGGGAGGCATTATCCTAAAGAACCTATACACATGAACACATCTAAAATACCACACAATAATAAAATATAAAACAATTTAAATAATTCAAGCATACATCTAAGATCCCACAACATCGTATGATAGTAAAATTACTGAAAGTGGAAAAAGGGAAAAATACAAGCCAACCAAAAACTGTAAATATATTAACCTTCACCAAGGATGGGGACTAAATCAAATGAAATCTCCAAGTAAAAAACCTTGGATAGAAAATATCCATCTATTCCCCACCTGCTCCATGTCCTCCTAGGACACCGTAAAAAGGGTCATCGTCTACATAAGACACAACACGTGCGAGAAAAGCCCTTACGGGGGTGTGTATAACAATACTTAGTAGGATAGATCAAAAAAACTAAATTTGAATATACAAGCATAGTGAAATTAATATAATATATAACAATAAATTTATAGAAAGAAATTATGATATACTCATGAACAAAACGGTGACACCAGGCATTCATAACCAATAGTCATCCATAAAATTCTGTTCAAAGAAACACTCGTTCTGATAGAATCCAATCTATGAGCCATGCCATCATAGGAGACTCTTGATGAATATTTATAGCTCATTGGGGCCTAACCAAAAAATATCTATGGTCTATGAATACCCTGATATATAGACAGGGGGTCACACCATGAGCCACTGGGGGACACCATGAACTCAATCTAGAACAACCTACTATCTAAGGGATCGTATGAAAATGATTCCACAAACCCTACCAATACTGGCTAATAGAGTTAGGATCAATTCCTTTCATAGGGATATCATGATTATTCAAAAAACTCCACCTAGGGAACAAAGGTGATATAGGATTTCTCTTCAGTATCATAGAGGGACTCTAAAACTCTATCTAAGACTCAGCCTCTAGAGGGGATCACGATCTAGTGATGTCAATGTAATTCTAAATTGTACTCTCTAAGTAAAAGACCCAGAGAACACACTCAACATACACAGCTTTAATTTACAGAAATAAAGAGTTACAAAATAATTTAAAGGGGGTACGCAGATTTTCATAAGGGGTACACGGTGTGTCCCAGGGGGTATATGGTGTGTCCAGTTATCTCTATGCCTACCCATGTGGAAGAGCCTCACACGGCATGTATGTATCCATATACATATAATTTATAAGAATTAAATGGTATACAGAGACACACAGTATCCTTTCTATGTCACATCTCGATGTCCATTTAAGGTGGTCATGGTTATGTACCAGCCCATGTAAGCCAAGAAGTCCAACAAGCCCATACCCGAGTGGTAAGGGCTCCTACTTGGCATCCAAGAGACCCGGTTTCAAAACCGGGTGGAGGAGAATTTTTGGGGTACTATAGAAGTGATGTAGCAGTCACTGTAGCTGTACTATAGCAGTCACTATTCGGTACTATAGCAGTCGGAACTATTCACCCAATTTGGGCCTTCGGGCCACCGGTTTGGGCCTACGGGTCTCTAGGGACTTCGGGTCATCAAAGGCCTTTGGGCCACAGGGCCTTCGGGTCACATAGACTATGGAGTAGCCCAGTTCACACAAAACAGGCCCTAGAAAAGGATCAGAGCAACATGAGTAGCAGCCACCAGATGTAGAGCTAACAGGATTGGAAGAATGATAGGGTATGGTAGCTGCCATCGGGACCAGACACCGTGTAACTTTTTACGGGGCAATTCTATCCACAATGCAAGGTGGGAGCTATGTGATCAATGACGTAGAAAGCTGGGGACGGGCAGTTCAAGTGGGCTGGGCCTACAGGTAATATGTTGGGCATGATATGCCTCTAGGACTTCGTGTCATGTATTGAGGGTTTTTCGGGCCTTGTGCCTTGGGCCTACAGGTCATGTACGGGTTCCCCTTCAACCCTTAAAAGGTGGATTATCCATAATAAAAAAAGGCCTTCGGGCCATTTGGGCCATGTATTCCATGAAATGTCTATGTCCAAGTACACAACGTGCCATCTAGCTATGTACGTTTCTCGTGTTCGTGTACTCTCTAATGTACACATCAATCCACACATAATGGGTCACATGGTATGTGATATAGTCACATGGAATGTGATATTTAATTATGGTCAGAACCCTAGCATTGCAGCCTTGGGGCCCAAACGTTGTGCAACATCGAATTACACGTTATGTTGCCCGTGAATTCCAGATACATTTTTATGTCACCCTATGATTCACCAGAGCTGTATCCCTTTCTAGAACATGTATAAAAAGGTTAGATCAGGCCTCTAGCTTCCAGATCTCAGGATTTGATGCTCTAAATTCTCTCAGAAGAACATATGTCGATCAAAACCATCACTATTTTCAAAACTAGTTTGAATTGAGAAAAATATGTTTTTTCCACTCTTAATCATCCACCATTATCCCCACACCTTGACCACACAATTGACCATAAAAGACACTTGAGGTATTAATTTTTTACACTAAAATTTTTTTGCTTAATGATCAAATATTAGGTATTCATTGAAACATGGGTCAAAATAAATTTCATGTGATGAACTTGATAAGAAAGGGAAAAGAAATCCATAAAACACAAAATTTAGGAACAAATGTTGGCCATTTTTTTTTGTACTTGATTCATTATCAAAAAAAATTGAACAAATAAGGATAAATCAATGATAAATTAAACAATTCCATCAAATTAAATCTACCGATGATGCGTGTATCAATTCTGTTCATGGAATTGATCCGTGTTTGTATGTTATTAAGAAACAATATTTAAATAAAAAAGAAAAACATACTGCATAGAATTTACATCAATCATTGATGAAGAACAGTAGTGTTTTCATCATTGACAAGATCTTATAACTCCATTGTCAGAATGATCCACAATCTGATCCAAATCCACCATTATTCACTAAGAAAAAACACTCCAATGGTTCTCTGAACCTCCGGGATAACAACGGCCAACCCTAAAGAAAAAACCTATATCCTTACATTTAAAGGATATATAGTCACTATATCAAGATGAATATAAATTCATTAATTATTCAATTTATTTTATTTAATTACTCCCATGATGAAAATTCTCACAAACAAACCAAGTTGATAATTGTTTTGTCATACCTAGGGTAAAAAATGTATGCTAAACTCAATGGTTTCCCTCATATTTCTGATCTGGGACCCCATTCAAGATTTATTCCACTTTTTTAATGAAAATAGTTTATCTGTGCTATTTAATATTTTTAATATATATCAATCATTATTTTCGGGCACACAGTGCCTCAGAATGGCATGTCGTCTCAGATCGTGGTCTCAAAAATAATCTGTATAATATCTAAAAAAACTCAACTAAAATTTTGAGTCATCATAGATTTATATTAATAAGAATATGTATGATTGATTAATTAAAATATTGATAGATAGTAAATAAAATATTAAGGATCAGTTGAATGTAGTATTGTGCTTACTATTAATAAGAATATTTTTCGTATTAGATCCCACTTCTAGAAGAAAATTAACATACTTGCCTCTCGCTTGTCATAAACTATCCAATTGGGAGAAAAATAGTTTTCTTAGTTCCTACATAGTATAAAAGTTCCTCATGGATATTCTTTAAGTGTAAAAATAATGTCTCTAAAATATTTGCAGTTAATATGAATGAAATTTCATGATTTTTATGTTATGGTGATAAATATCTAAATATATGAATTAATGGAATAATACTCATTTGGTTTATATTATCCATCATCAATGTGTGAAAATTTTAAATTTTAATCTGTATTAAAGTGATGGATCTAAATTAATTGAAATATTTGGTGAACGGTGTAGTATATATAATTTTTCAATAGGGAAATGTGAAAGTTCCAGGCTGAGTGGAAGTATGGTTGGGACAGAACCCAACATTAATTTTTACCACGATCAATGATTATTCTAGGATCAATAAAATGATGAACTCTAGTGTCCATGGAATAGAATCAGTTATTTAGATAAATAAGGAAGAGGCTTGAAACCTTTAGAGAGGATCTTGCACATCATATTTATAATTAATTTAATTAATTTCATAAAAAAATAATTCATAGATCTTCAGTATTTTCTTCATTGATGATGTTAATCATCTAGAATGACCCTTATGTATTATCTTGTTGAACTTTCAAGGATCCAAATCAGAATCCCTCTAGCAGTGATCCACACATTCTCTTATGGATTTCGATCAACATTTCTCGTTCTCCCGGTGCTAGCATGGAAAAGTGAGTTTTTTGTGTCAGTTGTACATGATCATTTTTTCTTTGTCCATTAAGAAAATATATCATTATTGAGAGTGAAAGGAAGAGGGTTTTAGAGAGAAACTTTTAGCCCAACAATTATTAATTGCCCAGGTGTGCGGTTCGATACATGACACAATAGGCCTATGTCTCTATTTATTGACATGGGGCTTTAGTCACAATATTTAATTGCATAGCAGCAATTAAATACATTCATAACATTAGACAAAAACCATGATATTAATAATAATACCACGTCATTATTTATGGTGATCCAACTTACACAAATTGGAATTATAAATAAAATTCCTCGTCGTAAAATAATAGCAATGTTATTTTAATTTGTTCCAACTAGTTAAATAATTATTTATCGTCTTGCAAAAAATTATTTTACTACCAAACTGTCCTTGGTTTTCTCTAAATCCACTTCCACTTATTAAACATCCAAATAAATAAATAAATAAATTATTCTCTTAAATAAATATTTTATTTACCAACTAGTAAATAAATATTTATTAAATGTTCAATAAAATAAATAAATATATTTTACCCACAATCTATTGAATAAATATTTTTTAAATTTACACAATCATTTTAACTTGAATTAAATTATTCCATTGTCTTTATAATAATATTTATTAATTAAATTCAAATAGAATTTAACCAAGACCACCTGAAACACTTAGTGTTTGACCCTCTAAGATTAATTATCATTGGCATTAGGCAGGCTTGCCTAAAGTCCAAGAGTATTGTCTAGAAATGGGTCAAGGAACCCAAGAGAAAGAACTTAATGTCGCAATAATGACATGCACATATGAACACTCATTGTGTAATATAATCTCGTTTTCACAATATCTCATTAATTAGGTTTCATGATAGTGTCATTAACTTTTATGTTTAATACATCGTTCCATGACTACCTGAAATTAACTCATCATTACACCATGGAAATGGAATTTCACGTGATAGTTCTATTTAAATCAAATGGATGAGATATCAACATCCATAAATGGAAGGGATATATCCTTCCTCTACTTATCCATTAATAACATGCCACTCTTGATGCACCCAATATACACTACATCCTGCCAACTGTATGTGTGACAGTTTTCATCAGTAAATTAAAGTGTGTGAGTTATGAAACATATTAATGATAATATTAAAGTATAAGGATCATTACACACACTCACAAATAGAAGTATATGATGACACCAAAACATGCATAATTCCTATTGGCAAGTTTGTTCTCATAATCTCCTATCCTAGAGATTACCAAGTGCGAACATTATGAGAGAAAGTATGTAACACCCTGAGATTTTAAGAGATATATATATATATATATATATATTATGTCTTATTTTATACGAAACACCAAAGGAATCTTTAACTACACACAACACTGGTTTGGCATGTGTTGCACGTAAGAACAACCTTCCTCGATAGCTTGCGTTATACGCAATACCGAGTTTCACTAAATAATGATATATTATTATAATTAACTAGACTTTATGAATAGTATTAACTTAATTTTGAATTCTATAACATTATAATTCATCTCACACATTTTCTAGAATGACATATGAAACAAATCAATTTTTCGGATAAAAGAAATATTTTTCAAAAAAATACAGTTTTACCGCCTTTTGATGGTGCACCCATTTTGACTCTAATTTTTGTCAACTTTATAAGTTAATTTTTACAAAATAAACTTCTTCATTTGAATCAGAATATAAAAATTTACATTGGAAAATTTTTGATACTTTTTTGATAACTTCCATATTTTGATGAATAGTAAAAATACGATAAATGTTTCTTAAAAAGAACTTTTTCATCAAGATAATTTATACTGTTAAATGATAAAATTTAAGGGTTTTAAAGTATAAATGGAATATATTTTTACCATTTAATATAATTTATTTCATTACCATTAATTTTACATTGAATTAATAGGTAAAAATTTTCAATCTTTGGCAATGTTTTAACTTTTAAAACATGTTTTCTTAACAACAGGATTAATTTTAAATTAATTACTGAAACTTCTGTGTTTTTAATTTTGAAAATTAGATTCAATATTTGGATTCAGTGGGTCCAAATTATGTTAATATTTTACTTTTTTTTTGATATTATGAATAGTAACTATGGTAATTTTTATTTACTATAGTTAAAGGTAAATCGTGTGATTAAGGGTAAAAATAAGATTATAAAATTACCCTAACACCTACCAAAATTCTATTGGATGTATAAAATTCAACCCATATCACCTAAGGGTCAGAATATATTCATTTCATTGACTTTTGACCATGAAAATTATATAATTATTATTAAAACCAATGAAAGTGACAACATGTTACTCTCTTATATCTTATAAGTGTAATGATTCTAATTTAGTGATAAACTTCATAAAACTTAGAACATGAATATTCTAAAGAAATATAATAAAATTATATACATCATTTAAATTTATTTATAATTTTTAGGGATTAAATAATTATCATTAATGATGACATAATAGTGATGTTGAAATTATTATATTGATTAAAATATCAAATAAATGGTTTTAAAAATATTAAAATAAATATTATATGAACTATTTAATGTTCTCCACAAATTTTATAAATAAATATGACATTTTATTAATCTATTAAATCTTTTATTTAGAACATATCTTCTATGTGGATTTTATTTAAATTCAAATTAATGAATAGTGTCAAAATCGACACTATTGTTATTTTATAAAAATAACATATTATAAAATTGTTTAGATATCACAAAAATATTTAAAACTTATAAATTGAAATTTATATGGTATAAAATTTCATAAATTATCCAATTATGGACAATTAACAACACATAAGTAATTATTTATAACAATTTAAAATTTAGAATATTATTACCACAAATAAAATTAAATAGATTAAATAAGGATAAATCAAGTTGATAAGTTTTAAAATAAATTCCACACATGTCTAAATTTTATTTTTTGAGGACATTACAACCCTATCTCATCTAATATTCTGATTTGAGTCATTTTTGGATGTTTTTAAGTGGGTTTGTATTTTATTATAAATTAATATTTTGGAGGTTTCCAAAAGTGCCCCTCTCCTCTCTTATAAAAGGGCACCTCCTCCCTCTCCTCCTAACAACATTTTGAGCCTTCAAGATCGGCCAAACCCTATCCATTTCTCTTCTCCACTTTCTTAGAAACATACTATAGGTCATGGTCTTCTTCAAAGACCAACTTTAGTTCCCTAAAAGGAGGTTTAGAAGAGGCGCGTCGATGAAGAGGTAATATCCTTTACCGATTCTTTCAAATTTATTTCTTCTTTTACTTCATATTATTTATTTGTTTCATTATAAAGTAATAACATCAGCCTCAATCATATACAGATATGTTATTATAACTATGAAACAACCCTGTTTCACCTTCTATCCATCCTATGGAAAATGAAATCGCCGCGCGTGTGTACGTACGGAATACTGTCTCCACGCCGTGGTGTAATTGGTTTTCCGCCACCACCTTTCATGGATGGGTATAATGGTGTAAAGAATAAATATATAAAATTTTTATAAAATGATACTAATTATGAGATATTATATCACCCACTCCAATACCATTCAATAATTATGGTAATGATATTTTCACTCGTGTGTGCGTACGACTTACCGTCTCCATAGTGTGATGTGATTCGTTCTACATGATCTTCATTAAACCATGATTATATAAACCAATTGAATGAATAAATATGATATATATTATACTAATACCATTTTGTAAATTATGTATCTATAACCTAAAAAGAGGAATAAGAATTTATTCAACAAAACATGCATAATAACATAAAATAATGAACAGCCAAATAACAAGTATCAATAAAATATTACTAATAAGAAGATAAGAATATGAAAATATATGATATCATAACAATGCATATGATTATGGAATAAGTCAATGAAATTATTTAAATTATTATACAGAATTTTCAGATATTTATAGAGCATATCAGACCTAAGGTAAGAGAAAATCATGCAATCTCATTTTTATCAGAGATTGTTTATACTTCAAAATTTACTGGGGCATATTTATCATCCACATCCATGTTTCCTCAATATGTAATATTATTTCTATCTTACTACAATTTTTTAAATCCAATTTTTACCTATTGGTGAATTTTTAGTAAATGATATGAAAGGAATCTTTTGTCGTTTTCAGTACGAGATACTTTTTTACTTTTCCGGCCAATGTAAGAGAAGAATGTTTTTTAAATTATATAGCATGAATGGTTTTTTATGATTTCATAGAACATTATTTCCATGAATCTTCCATTACAAATTTTCAAGTTTATTTCCAATTTACTTCTTTTAGTTTAAAATTGTATGACATGTTGAGAAATGAAAAAATGTTTTTGAAGTAGAAAGGATATTTTCCTCAAGAATAGAGTTCAAGTGTTTTATCAAAATTATTTTCCATCTAATATAATATATTGTTTTGTTTCTATCCCTGTTATTAAATTAATTTGATTATGTTATGATGGAATTATTTTTATGAAGTCCTGTTATCTAATATGGATTATGTTTTAATGGCATGATGTTTAAGAATCCCATTTTTATTACATGGGTTATGCTATGACGTATGATTTATGATTTTGTGGCACATATAATAATGGTTTCATTATGAGATGGGTGGGACCTATATCTACCTCCAATTCATTGGGTAAAGATTTATATCTCATGAGATAGACATGGATAGAATGGAAAGTTAATCTGGTTCAGTGATACAGGACTAAAATGAGGAGTGAACTCAGTTCAAAAATGGGCCTTGTCCACTATGATGGTCTTGGAAATGAGTCTTGACAAATATGAAATGATTTTATATGATTATGTGTGTATGCCACAATGTTTCTTGTCTTATGTTCTGATTTTTTGGGATTACATTGCAGTTCTATGATTTTTCCAATGACACAATATTTTGACCTCTTATGTAGGATAATATTTTCCAAACGTTATTCTTTTAAGAATATGATACGATTGACATTTCATCTGTTTACACTTATTGAGCATTTGAGCTCACCCTTTTGTATGTTTCTTTTCCCCAGGTCAGGAAGAAGGTTATTAAATATGATATGCCAAAAAGGAGTCTAGATATGATCAAATAAACGGGAGTCAACGTAGATTCTTTATGAACCAGTTTTTTATGTTTCCCAGTTTCTAAAGACACTATACCTATACCATTCGGTCATGGTTTTTTTATACATTGTAATAAATATACTTCAATTCTAAAGTATTAACAATGTATGTAATGTATGGTTCATTATAGTTGGTATCAGAGGAAATGTATAATAAACCTTTGGAAACTGGGATATGAAAGCCTTATTATGAACCCTAAGGATATGTCTAAGCATAGAACACAATCTTAGTGTGTTATAAATGGCCATGAATAACCTATTATAAGACCTAAAGTGTGAAATTTTATTCCTGATTATGTGGGTTTCCTGTTGTAATTAGTGTTTCTAACACTATGCTTCTTGGTTTTAGTCAATGGATGGAACCTGAAGGAACCATGTTAATGTTGAATGAGATGGGAAATGCAATGATTTTCCCCCTGAGTAACCAAGCGTTATGGGAGATGGAATGAAAAATCTTGTATCCATGCTCACACAACTTTCTCAAGCTATGAGTAATGCAGGACTTCCAAACGAGCAAAGGAGGGAGCAAAATTCTGTTTAATCCTTCATGAGGCAGCTTTCACCTTCATTCAGCGGTTCTTCTGATCCATTAGTGGCTGAACAATGGATTAGTACCACTGAAAATATATTTTCATTCCTTCAATGTTCTAAACATGATAAAGTCATCTGAGCAGTATATCGTTTGGAAGGTAAAGCTATTCAATGGTGGAATCTTGTCAAGAATACAAGGCAAAGGGATGAAGTTGAGTCCATGGAATGGTACAAGTTCAAGAACTTTTTTCTCAATAAGTAATTCCCTCGTATTCTTCGAACAAATATGGAGAAGGAGTTTCTTGAGATGAAGCAAAAGGATGATGAATCTGTTGGTACCTACGAAACAAATTTTACAAGACTTTCAAGGTACGATTCTGGGATTATTATCCAACCTGAGAGTAAGATCTATCTATTATTTAGTGGCTTAAAACCAAGTCTCCAAAGAAAATTAGCCATAAGGTACTCCAATAGCTATGAGTAAATTGTTCAATGTGCTCTCAAGGTTGATATAGAGATTTGAGTAACCCATCAGTTATATGGGTTTGATAAGAAGAGTAAAATGGAATTTGAAGGAAAATATAAAGATCAAACTGAAAAGAATATGAGTTTTCTTTTATGCTCAAAGTGTGGAAAGAAACATGGAAGGGAATTTTCTTAAAGGGACAAGTAAATGTTTTAAGTGTGGAAAATAAGGTCATCGGGAAATTGAATGTCGAAGTAATGGGAAGAAGATGTCTAATGATGCGAACAAAGCAAGGAGTACACAGAATGCACCTCTTACACTTCAATGTTAAAAGTGAAAGAAAATGGGTAATTATGACAGTCAATGCCATAATCCAAGGGTTTTTTATGATGATCGACGTCAACAAACTCTTAAGGCCAAAGACAAAGCGAAGTCACATGCAATTTCTATCGGCGATGTGGAGTATGATAACGAAGTGGTAAAAGGTACACTTACCATAAACTCTAAAGTTTCAAATGTTTTATTTGATTCTGGATCTACCCATTCTTTTATTTCTGAATAATATTATAGGGGTATCACCATATTACCTCAGAAATTAGATATTGAGTTAGCTGTGACAACTCTTAAAGGAACAATAGTCGCATCAAAAGTTTACAATTATTCTCCTATTGAAGTTTGTGGAAATGTGCTTCCTGAAAATCTTGGGATCCTTCCTATAGTGGAATTTGATGTGATTCTTGTCATGGATTGGATTTCTTTATATGGAGCTCATATCAATTTCCAAATAAGGGAATTCACATTTCATATTCCTGGTCAATCTATGATCATTTATCGATGCAAGGATTAATATAACCTTCCAGTGAAAATTTATTCCATCTTATGTGTCTTGATTCAAATAAATGAAGGTTAATTATCTCAAATGGTTGGAGAGAAACTCACGATTAAGAATATTCCCATTGTATGAGAGTTTTATGATGTCTTTACGGAGTAATTTTCATGTCTCCCACATACTCGTCAAGTTGAGTTTTCAATAGAACTCATACCGGGTGCTATGCCAATTTCAAAGACACTTTATAGAATGTCCCCAATTGAGTTACAGGAATTGAAGAAACAACTCCAAGAGATTCTTGACAAGGGATTCATATGCCCCAGTGCGTCACCTTGGGGAACACTTATTCTGTTTGTTAATAAGAAATATGGATCAATGAGACTTTGCATTTATTATCGAGAACTTAACAACATCACTATGAAGAACAAATATCCTCTCCCACGCATTGATGACTTATTTGACCAACTACGCAGAGCTCAATACTTTTCCAAGATTGATCTTCATTCGGGGTATCATCAATTAAGGGTCAAAAGAATGATATACCAAATACGGCTTTCCGTACAAGGTATGGACACTATGAATTTATAGTTATTCCATTTGTTATTACTAATTCCCTTACTATCTTCATGGATCTAATGAATAGAGTCTTTAGAGATTATCTTGATTAGTTTGTGGTAGTCTTTATAGATGATATTGTTGTTTATTAATAGAGTAAGGAAGAATATGAAGATCACTTAATAATTGTGTTGAAGACCCTGAAAAAGGAGAATATATATTCCAAATTTACCAAGTGTGAATTTTTTCTTCAAAAAGTTTCATTTTTGGGTCACATAATCTCAAAAGAAGGGATATCTGTGGATCAAGAAAAATTGTAGGTTATTGAAAGATGGTTGAGACCAACTACAGTAACTAAAATTTGAAGTTTTCTTGGTTTAGCTGGGTATTATTGATGTTCTGTGAAAGATTTTTCAAGATTATCCAACCCAATAACCAAATTGACTCGGAAAGGAGTTAATTTTGTTTGGACGGAGGAATGTGAAGAGAATTTCAAAGAGCTAAAAATAAGGTTGGCCAGTTCACCTGTGCACACACTTCCTGGTAGTGGAGAAAATTTTGTGATCTACATTGATGCATTCAAGAAGGGGCGGGGGTGTGTTCTCATGAAAAATGATTTGGTGATAGCTTATGCCTCATGATAGTTGAAAATACATGAGCAAAATTACCCAACTCATGATTTGAAGTTAGCCACGGTAATATTTGCATTAAAAATATGGAGACATTATCTTTATGGTGAAAGGTGTGATATTTATACTGGTCATATAAGTTTAAAGTATATTTTCACACAAAAGGAGTTGATTATAAGCCAAAAAAGATGGTTTGAGCTGATTAAGGATTACGACTGCTCAATTCATTACCACCCTAGGAAAGAAAACAAGGTGGAAGACGCATTAAGTCGACAGGACCAAGCTAGCTTATCAATGATGAGGACCACAAATGATCCAATATTTATGGATTTAGAATGGATTGATCTTGGAATTATAATGGGATGGGAAAAATATTATCTTTATCAAATGAATGTTCAACCATCTATACAGGTGAAGATTAAAGAGGCACAGAAAAAATATGTAGAGTTACAAAAGAAAGTGAGAAATGTTCCTGAATTCTACATTGATTGTGATGAAATAATAAGGTTCGAGAATCGGGTTTGTGTTCCTCACATCCCAGAATTAAAGAAGGAAATATTGGATGAGGCTCATAGTTCTTCATTCTCAATTCACCCTAGAAGCACGAAGATGTATAGGGACCTGAAAGAGTACTTCTTGTGGGATGTCAAGAAAAGAGATGTTGCTGAATATATCTCTCGATAATTGGTTTTTCAACATGTTAAAGCTGAGATACAGAAGTATAAGGGGATTTTACAACCATTACCCATACCAAAATGGAAATGGGAAAACATCACTATGGAATTTGTCACCAGACTTCCCAAAACATCCAAAGTTAATAATGCTATCTGGGTTATAGTTGATCATCATACATAGTCGGCACACTTCATTGCTATTAGAGAGGATTTCTCTTCTGATTAGAATTCCCAAATATATGTAAAGGAAGTGGAAAGATTTCATGGAGTACCACTTTCCATTATATCTGATCAGTATCTGAGGATTACCTTGAAGTTTTTTCAAAGTCTTCAGCATACTCCAGATACAGAGTTGAGTTTCAGCACGGCTTATCATCCTCAAACAGATGGCCAGTCTGAGAGAACAATTCAAACTCAAGAAGACATGTTGAGAGCTTTCTCTATGGATTTCAAAGGTGATTGGGATCAACACCTACCTTTTGTGGAATTTTCTTATAATAATATCTTTCACTCCAGTATTCAGATTGATCCTTATGAAGCTCTCTATGGAAAGAAATGTAGAACTCCAACTTGCCGGGATGAAGTTGGGGAAAGAAAGCTATTAGGACCTGATCTTGTTGATGAGATGGAAAAAAAGGTTAGATATATTCAACAAAATATAAGAGGAGCTCAGAGTCGACAAAAATTTTATGCTGACAGCCGAATAAAATACCTAGAGTTTGAAGCGGGTGAAAAAGTGTTCTTACGAATATCTCCTTGGAAGAGAGCAGTGAGATTTGGAAAGAAGGGCAAGCTGATCCCTATGTATATCGATCCTTTCAAAATACTGGATTGTGTTGGGAAGGTAGATTACCAATTGGAACTTCCACCAAATCTCTATCAATTTCATGATTTGTTCCATGTATCTCTCCAAATAAAGTATATACATGATCCTTCACATGTACTTAGCTTAGAAGTTGTACCGCTGGAGTAAGATATTTCTTATGAAGAACACCCGATAGAGATTCTAGATCATAGCGAAAAATTTCTATGAAATAAGACCACTCGCTTGGTTAAAGTTTTATGGAGGAACCACCAATTAGAAGAAGCTACATGGGAACTTAAGGATATGATGAGGGAGAGTTATCCTCATCTGTTTGTTACGAAGTGACGAATTTCTATGGTGAAATTCATTTTAAGGGGGGTAGAATGTAACACTATGAGATTTTATGAGATATATATATATATAAATATATATATATATTATGTCTTATGTTATATTCAAAACTAAAATAATCTTTCACTACACACAACACTAGCTTGGCTTTCATTACACGCAAGAGCAATCTTCCTCGATAGCTTGCGTTGTGTACAATACCGAGTTTCACTAAACAATGATATATTATTATAATGAACTTTCCATTATGAATGGTATTAACCAAATTTTAAATTTTATAAAATTATTATTCATCTTACACATTTTCTTGAATGATATATGAAAACAAAATCAATTTTTCGGATAAAAAAATATTTTACAAAAAAATGCAGTTTTAGCGCCTTTTGATGGCGCACCCATTTGAAATCTAATTTCTGGAAAGTTTATAAGTTCAATTTTACAAAATAAACTTCTTCCTTTTAATCATGATATAAAATTTTACATTGGATAAATTTTTGATACTTTTCTAATAACTTCTATATTTTGATGAATAGTAAAAATACCCTAAATTTTTCTTCAAAACAACTTTTTTTCATCAAGATAATTTATATGGTTAAGTGATAAAATTTAATGGTTTTAAAAGTATAAAAAGAATATATTTTTACCATTTAATATAATTTTTTTCATTACCAATAATTTTACATTGAATTTATAGTTAAAACATTTCAATCTTTGACAATGTTTTAAGTTTTAAAACCCATTTTCTTAATAATGGGATTAATTATAAATTTATTACTGTAGCTTATGTGTGTTGAATTTTAAAAAATAGATTCCATATTTGGATTCAGTGGGTCCAAATTATGTTAATATGTTACTTTTTTATATTATTAATAGTAACTACGGTAATTTTTATTTACTATAGTTAAAGGTAAATCGGGTAATTAAGGGTAAAAATAAGATTATAAAATTACTCTAACACCTGCAAGAATTCTATTGAATGAATAAAAGTTTACCCATATCACCTAAGGGTTGGAATAGATTCATTTCATGGACTTTTGACCATGAAATTATATAATTATTATTAAAACCAAAGAAAGTGACAACATGTCACTCTCTTATATCTTATAAGTGTAATAATTTTAATTTAGTAATAAACTTCATAAAACATCGAACATGAATAGTCTCCATAAATATAATGAAATTATCTACATCATGTGAATTTATTTATAATTTTTAGGGATTAAATAATTATCATTAATGATGACACAATAGTGATGTCGAAATTATTTTATTGATTAAAATATCAAATAAATGGTTTTAAAAATATTAAAATAAATATTATATGAACTATTTTATCTTCTCCACAAATTTTCTAGAAATATATGACATTTTATAAAACAATTAAATCTTTTATTTCGAACATATCTTCTGTGTGGATTTTATTTAAATTCAAATAAATTAATTCTGTCAAAATTGACACTATTGTTATTTTATAAAAATAAAATATTATAAAATTGTTTAAAAATAATAAAAATATTTAAAAATTATAAATTGAAATTTATATGGTCTAAAATTTAATAATTATCTAATTATGGACAATTTACAACACATAAGTAATTATTTATAACCATTTAAAAATTAGAATATTATTACCACAAATAAAATTAAATAGATTAAATATGGATAAATCAAGTTTATAAGGTTTAAAATAAATTCCCTACATGTCTATATTTTATTGTTTGATTATATTACATCCCTATATCATCTAATATTTGGATTTGAGTCATTTTTGGAGGTTTTTATGTGGGTTTTGAGTTTATTATAAATTAATATTTTAGAGGTTTCCAAAAGTGCCCCTCTCCTCTCTTATAAAAGAGAACCTCCTCCCTCTCCTCCTCACAACATTTTTAGCCTTAAATCTTGACCAATCCCTATCCATTTATCTTCTACACTTCCCTAGAAACATACTATAGGTCTTGGTATTTTTTAAAGACCAACTTTAGTGCCCTAAGAGGTAATATAATTTATCGATTCTTTCAAATTTGTTTCTTCTTCGACATCCTCTATTTATTTGTTTCATTATAAAGTAATAACATCAGTATCAATAATATACCTATATGTTATTATAAATATTAAACAACCCTATTTCACCTTCTATCCATCCTATGGAAAACTAAATCACCGCGCGTGCATACGTACGAAATACCGTCTCCACGTCGTGGTGTAATTTTTTTTCCGCCGCAACCTTACTTGGATGGGTATAATGGTGTAAAGAATAAATATATATGATTGTTATAAGATGATACTAATTATTAGATATTATATCATCCACTCCAATCTCATTCAATAATTTTGGGAACGATATCATCGCTCGTGCCTACGTACGGCTTACCGTCTCCACGGTGCGATGTGATTCATTCTACATGATCTTCATTAAACCATGATTATATAAACTAATTGAATTAATAAATATGATATATATTATACTAATACCATTCATTAAATTATTTAGCTACAACCTAAAAAGAGGAATAAGAATTTATTCGAAAAAACATGCATAAGAACACAAAGCAATGAACACCCGAATAACTAGTAGAAATGAAATATTAGTAATAAGAAGATAAGAATATGACCATATATGATATCATAACAATGTATATGATTCTGGAATAAGTCAATGACATTATTAAAATCATTATACAGGAGTCTTGGATACGTACAGAGCATATTGGACCTAAGCTAAGGGAAAATCTTGCAATCTCATTCTTATTTGAGATTGTCTATACTTCAAAATTTACTGGGGCATATTTATCGTCCACATCTATGTTTCCTCAATATGTAATGTTATTTATATCCTCCAACAATTTTTTAAATCCAATTTTACCTATTCGTGAATTTTTAGTAAAATATATGAAAGGAATATTTTTTCATTTTCTATACGGGATACTTTTTCACTTTTCTCGCCAAAGTACGAGAAGAATGTTTATTTAACTTATACGGCATGAATGGTTTTTTTATGATTTCATAGAACATTATTTCTAGGAAGCTTCCTTTACAAATTTTCAACTTTATTTCTGATTAAATTCTTTTAGTATAAAATTGTATGACATGTTGAGAAAGGAAAAATGTTTTTGAAGTAGAAAGGATATTTTCCTCAAGAATGGAGTTCATGTGTTTTTTCAAAATTATTTTCCATCTAAGATAATATAAGGTTTTGTTTATATTCCTATTATTAAATTGATTTTATTATGTTATGATGGATTTATTTTTATGAAGTCTTTTATCTTATATGGATTATGATATGATGGCATGATGTTTAAGAATCCCATTTTTATTACATTGGTTATGTTATGATGTATGATTTTTGATTTTATAGCATACATAAGAATGGTTTCATTATGAGATGGGTGTGTCCTATGTCTCCCTCCAATGTTTTGGGTAAAGATTTATATCTCATGAGATAGACATGGCTGGAACGGAAAGTTAATCCAGTTTAGTGATACAGGACTGAAACGAGAAGTGAACTCGGTTCAGTAATGGACCTTGTCTACTATGATGGTCTTGGAAATGAGTCTTGACTAATATGAAATTATTTTCTAGGATTATTTGTGTATTCCAAAAAGATTCATGTCTTATGTTTTAATTTTTTTTTGATTACTTTGCAGTTCTATGATTTATCCCACGACATGATATTTTGACCTCTTATGTGGGATAATATTTTTCAAATGTTATGCTCCTAAGAATATGATATGATTGGAATTTCATGTGTTTACACTTACTGAGCATTTGAGCTCCTCCTTTATTATGTTTCTTTTCCCCAGGTCAGGAAGAAGGTTATTAAATATGATAGGCCAAAAAGGAGTCTAGATATGATCAAATAAACAGGAGTCAACGTAGATGCTTTATGAACCAGTTGTTTATGTTTCCCATTTTCTAAAGACACTATACCTATATGGTCTAGTCATTTTTTGGTTATATGATGTAACAAATATACTTCAATTATTAGGTATTAGAAATGTATGTAATGTATGGTTCATTATGAAGTATCTTCTTTTTATGAGTACTCACACCTGAAGGTCTGCATGTTATGTGTCTTGTCATAGTATGTTATCAAACCATATAACTATATTTAAGAATATTGTTATGGAATTTCAAGTTTTTCATCATAGAAGGGAAATTCCATGACCTTATCAATGAAAAAAAAATACTCTAGGGCATTTTTACAACATATTGATGCAGAATAATGAACAATATGTAATAAGATGTTTAATATTTAAATACATTAAATGTCCATGTAATCAAAGTGCAACCAGTTGGTTATAGAAAACCAAAATATTACAAAATACTACTAATATAAGTTCCAACTGCCTATGAATTTCAGTCCTTTAGACCTCACATGGCGATCATGTTTCTACTAAGTCAAGTCTTTTGTCAGGGGGTCTGCCATGTTGTCTTCTGTGGAAATACTACTCACTGCAACTTCACCTCTCTGAAAAAAATTCCTCAAGATATGATACTTATGATGTATGTGTGTCATCCACTGATGTGACCTTGGCTATTTTGTGAGGTCCACAGCTGGAGTATTATCATAGTACATTGTGATGGGATCTTTACTATTAGGTATCACATCTAGCTCTTGGATGAAGCATCGTATCCAAACTGCTTCTTTAGGTGCCTCAGAAGCTAAGATATACTCGATCTCTATTGTAGAATCTATGACCACACTCTTCTTTGAGCTCATCCATCTCCCTCCACCTCCATTAAAAGTGAGGATGTATCCTACTTGTGACTTCATGTCATCTTGATCAGTCTGAAAACTGGCATCTTCATATCCTATGTTGACTGGTTTCTCATCTCCTCCATAAACCAAGATCATATTCCTAAGTATGCCTCAGATACTTAAGGATGGTATTGACTTCCATCCAAAGGTGGTCACCTAGGTCATCTTGATATCTTCCTACCACACTCAATGTGTAGGTGACATCCATCCTAGTACATAGCATGTCATACATGAATTACCCAATCAATGATGTGTATGGAGTCATTTCCATTATCTTTCATTCCTCGTGTGTCTGAGGACACATTTTCTTGGAAAGATGAATTCCATGTGATGCTGGAAACAATTACCTCTTATATTGTTCCATACTGAATATATTTAGTATCTTATCAATGTATGCACTTTTACATAGGACCAACAATCACTTGGATCTATCATGATGGATCTTGATCCCAATAATATATGTTGCATCACCTAATTCCTTTATAGAGAATCATTGATTAATACATGCCTTAACAGACTATAAGACTGGTATCTCTTTTTCAATAAGTAATATGTCATCAAAAAATACTATTAGGAAAATTACTACACTCCCACTAAATTTTTTTAGACACAAGGATCACATTTATTCTTGATAAAACCATATTTGGTTATGGCTTCATCAAAACGAATGTTCCATGATCTGGATTATTGACTTAATCCAGAAATGAATTTTTGTAATGTTTATACCTTATTAGAATCCTTTGATGTCTTAAACCCTTCCGGTTGTGTCATGTAGACATCTTCTTGAAGGTTCCCATTAAGGAAGGCTATTTTGAAATCCATTTTCCAAAATCTCATATTCATGGTAAGTGGAAAGGCCAATATAATTCTGATGGATTTCATCATTGCAACTAGTGAAAAGGTTTTGTTGTAGCCAATTCCTTGATGATGTTTGGAGCCTTTTTCAACCAGTCATGTCTTATAGGTGTTGAATTATCCTTCTATGTCTAGTTTTGTCTTGAATACCCTTTTTTAACAAACAGGATTTACATAAACTAGAGGATTTACCAAAATCCAGACTTGGTTTCGGTACATAGAATCCATTTCAAAATTCATGGCTTCTTGCCACTTGGAAAAATCTGTGCTGCTTACTAATTCATTTTAGGTCAGAGGATCATTATTATCAACTAATAATGAGTCACCATCCTCAGTAACTAGAAAACTATATTATTCCAGATCTCTAACCACTATTGTACTCTTACGCAGCTCCTGTGTCCCAAGAACAATTCTTTCTTCCATGGGGCATTGTGGAATCTATTTATGTACCAACTCTTTTGTACCTTGAGCCTCAACTTCATCAAAGTCTATCTCTCTCCCACTATATCTTTTGGATATGTGCTCCCTCTCAAGGAACTCATATGGAATACCATTTATCAATTTAGTTGGTACTTGGTTTAGTATGTGTGTTGTTTTTTGTAACTCATATCTCCAAAAAGATAATGGAAGAGTCACATGACTCATCATTGATCTCACCATGTTCAATAGGGTGTGGTTCCTCCTTTCGCTCACACCGTTCCATTGGGGAATGTATTTAAGGTTGAGTTGGGGTAGGATCCCAAACTCTCGTATGTAATCAATGAAGTCTTCATTAAGATATTGTCCACCTCAGTTTGAGCGGAGTTTATTAATATTCTTACCAAGATGGTTCTCAACATCATTCTTGTATTCTTGGAACATATCAAATTAATCTGACTTATATAGCATTAAGTAGATATATCCATATCTCCTAAAATCAATATTAAAAGTTATGAAGTATGAGTACCCTCCCCTTTCTTCAACTAGAAATGGCTCACACACATCAGTATGAACCAATTCAAGAATTTATTTATCCCTTTAACCTTTCCTACTAAATGGGTCTATGGTAATTTTTCCTTGTAAACATGCATGACATACACCAAGTGTTTTTTTTAAAGAATCTAAATATCTATCTTGATGTAACTTTATAAATCATTTCTCATTTACCTGACCTAGCTTGTGATGCCAAATTTGGGTGTGGTATGAGTCATGTGAAGTATCTTTGTTATCGATTACCATTACTTGGTTTGTGTAATCCAACACGTAAAGACCGTTATATAAATGTTCCCTAACAAAAAAATCTATCTTTGTAAAAAAACAACACTCATTTTAAAACATGAAAAAAAAATCCATATGTATCTAATCTGGATATAGAAATAATTTTTTTAGTAACAGAAGGTGCATAATAAAACCCCTTTAACACAAAGATCGCCCAAGTTGACAATGTGAGGGGGTATTCCCCAACGGCTTTAGCAGCAAGTCAGGATTTGTTTGCTACTCGTAGATCTACCTACCCTTAGCCAATCATCCATAATCTACATGGTTACGGTATTTGGATACACATGTAACCACCACAATCTGTATCTAATACCCAATTTTTAGAAACATATATATTTCATTTGATGATGAATTCACTTGAAGATTCCACTTTCTTCTTATTTTGGGTTTAGTTCTTCTTCCAGTGCCTCTTCATTCCACATGCGAAACAAACAGCCTCTTATTCCCTTGCCTCCCCTTTGATCTTCCTTTTCATCGAAGGTCATGAAGAAGCATTGGGCCTAAATCTCTTCACCTTCCCTTTCCACTTATTCACCATAAGGAAAGAAGTATTTTATCACTTCATGTCTTTTTACACTTAGAGAATAAGGATAAAAAGATCATATAGAGACTTCTCAATGTTGTTTATATTGAAATTGAAAAAAAGTTAGAAAATCTCTGAGGGAGTGATGTGAGAATGAGATCGGTACCTAGTTATTTGGAGATTTTAAACCCTAGAACCTCCTGGTGCTCAATGTATGCAGTGAGCTTGACTACATGGGGCCCAGCTGGGGCACCTTCTCTATGCTTACTCTAAAAGAGTGCCTTAGAGATCTCAAACCATTCATGTCTTTCTCTCTCCTAGTAAAGACTACCGAGGTGCTTGAGAATGCTTTAAGAATCCATGTTTTCATGAGACTTCATGAGCTCACTAGACATTTATGATAGCATCAAACATTTAACGTTGACTGTATCATTCATATGTTTCTCATAGATCAGGAAATTTTCGTCACTCACCTCTTTGGTAGGTATATCCGATAATGCCGAATCCAACACATAAGACTTCCATTCATGGCGTAGGATAAACTAAAGGCATCTAAACCATTCATAGAAGTTACTACCGGTGAGGATGTATTATTTATCCAGAATTGATCACAGAGATAGTGTGGTTCATGAGATTTTCATTTTTATTCTACAATTAAATTAGTTGATCATTAGTACTTTATTGATTACAATTTATGAGAAATAATAAATTTTTATTAAGTCTCCCACTATTTTATCAAGTCCCAATGGCCCTCACCATTGAACTCAGAATGTCTAGTTTCCATGACATCATATTGGAAAGGATCCATATTCTCTTTTTCATAACCCCAACAAGGGTTGGTCAAGCTATTAAAAGGTATTTAGGTAGGAAGGTATTTTCCAACTATGGGCTTGCAGCTCCTTGATCTGTTGAGTGGACTCCCCAATCCTAAAATCATGACTTTGGATTTACTCAAATCATGACTCCAATATTGCACCAAGTCTAGAAAGGGATACTCCTCTTGATGTAATATGGTTAAGTAAAATTGAAACATTTCACAAGGGATTCCTGTATAAAAGTAAGGGTCCCAACAAGGGTTGGTAAAACACATAGTTTTATTGAGTTTTTCCCTTAATCATGTAACAGATGGCTTGGTCTGACAAAATATTTCATCTGAGGGATTTTTATCTCTTATTTATGAATTGATTGTTATCATTATCACATGCTTGTTAAAATTAAGTGGAACTTACTTAAGTGATTAACCATGTCTTGATAATATTTATGCATAAGTATAGTTTATTTTATTTCTACCTTGAATTCTTGTTTAATTCATTAATTATGTGATCGTGACAACACATCCATAATGATAAACCATGCAACTGATAGAAATAAAATAAAGAGAATGATCATGATCATGATAATGGTTAGTTTATCTAGAAGTTGATAAACATACCTTGACTTAGGGGAGAAACATCTGGAACCTTTTGGGTTTATGTTTAGAGCTTTCCACCTATCCACCTCTGTATCTCCGGGGATTGGTTTCATCTTGGATCTAGCTTGAACTGACTCCACTAGCTTGGGAGTTCCATCCATTACATATGCTATTTTTTAACTCGCATCCAGTTGAGGGGTAAAAAGAATTTTTACATAAAAGAAACCATGGGCATGTGTGCCCTACATATTAATGACGGGAAGGCTCACAGGCCAAAAAATTTAATTTAAATAAATAAATAAAAATAAACCATTCACATAAAAAGTTCATGGCTTAGCTCATGATCATCCATACATGAAATGATATTTACACATAAATAAAACTATCATTAAATTCTTTAATTGTTCTTCTTTAATATAAATCATGATCGAATCAATTAATTATCATCTTTAATTAATTAATACTTTTATCTTAAACCCTTTTCTGGATTTCCTTGAGATTCTCATCCATCATAATTTTGAAAAAATAAATAGATTTAAATTTATCTTTGTATGTAGCATGTACCTTGGAGGAAACCTAGTGAATTCCTATTCAAAACAACCCAATGAGTAGAAATGAACATTACGTTGATGTTAAATTAATGAAATATATATAAAACACTTATCATGTGTGGTGCCTCATCTTTATTCATGCACGATGGTACATGTCTCAAGGGTTTGTATAATATAACAATAAATTTTAATAAATCTACATAATTTGGACGAGTACATGGTGTGTAATTCCAACCACACAACATGTACTATTTTTCAACGTCCATCTGAAGTACATGCTTTGGGAAACGGTGTGTGAGTGTGCTTAAGAAATCTTCGGAGTACATGGCATGTCCAGTAGGCCACATTTTGTGTAGTTCCTCATTACATGGTCTCCAGTCTGGCAAGTCATGTATGGGGTACACAGTCCAACCCTATCCCAAAAATACTACACGTTATGTCCATCGGGTCACATGGTGTGTAAACTAGAAACCAAGATCCACCTGTTCTTGGTCAGCACACGGAGTCATTAAGACTTAGATAAACTCCAATGAAATGGCTTGGTTTGGAAGACCAAACTCGGTGCATTAAACCTTGGATACATGGTGTGTACTGCCGAATACACACCGTGTGTTCTTGTTTTGTATGTCCATGAGCCTTTGGCACCTCTGGATGAGATCCTTTGTTTTATTTTTATCAAAATTAAATGAAAAGATCGTTTTTGTAAAGTGAACTATAAATGAAAGAGTAGGAATAGATCTCAAGATTCAGATTTACAGAATGATTAACTTTAATTGAAACAAATAAATTATTAAATAAATAAATCATCAAAGATATATTTAAATAATTATAAACTATGACATAACCACTCTGATACAACTTGAAGGTTCCGAGCGTAGGAAAAGATTGGTTTTGAAGGAACCCAACTTTGATTTTTATCATGATCAATGATTATTCTGGGAACAATATGATGATAAACATCAGTCTCTATGGAATATAATCAAAGATATAGATAAGTAAGGAAGATTCCCAAAACCTTTAGAGATAATCTTTCATATCATGTTTATAATTAATTTAATTAATTTTATAAATAAAATAATACATGGATCTTCAGTATCTTCGTCGTTGAGGTTTTTTATATTCTAGAATGACCTTTATTTATTATCTTGTTGCGGTTGCAAGGATCCAAACTAGAATCCATCTAGTAGTGATCGACACATGCTCTGATGGCCTCTGATCGACACTTCTCGTTCTCTGGGTTCTAGCACATTGAATTGAGGGTCTTTGTGTCGGTTGTTCTTGATCATTTTTTCTTCGGTCTTTAAGAACATATCTCTTTCTTGAGAGGGGTGGGAAGAGGATTCAAGAGAGAAATTGTTCAGCTCAACAATTCTCAATTCACCAGGTGTGCGGTTTAGTGAATAGTACAATAGATGTATGTGTCTATTTGTTAATATGGGGCTTCGGTTACAATATTTAATTGTGTAATAGCAATTAAATACATTAATAGCCTTAGAGAAAACCCATTCTATTAATAATTATACCGAAACATTATTTATGGTGCTCCAAGAAGTGCAAGATATAATTATAAATAAAATTATAAATCATAAAATAATAGTAGTGTAATTTAAATTTGTTCCATCTAGTAAAATCATTATTTTACTACTTGACTGGCCTTGTTCCTCTAGAACTTCACTTCCATTTATTGAACACCCTAATAAATAAATAAATAATTTATTCTCTTAAATAAATATTTTATTTACAAATTAGTAGATAAATATTACTTAAATATTCATTAAAATAAATAAATATATTTTACCCACAATCTAGTGAATAAATATTTATTCAATTTATGAAAAATATTTAACTTGAAGAAAATTATTCCATTGTCTTGAAAATAATATTTATTAATTAAATTAAAATATAATTTAATGAAGACCACCTAAAACACTTAGTGTGTGACCCTCTAGGATTCTTTCTCGTTAACATTAGGCAGGATTACTTAAAGTCCCTGAGTACTATCTAGCAATAGGTCAAGGCACCCAATAGAAAGAACATAAAGTCGCAAAAACTAAATCCACAGACAAACACTCACTATGTAATATAATCCCTTTTTCGTAATATCTCATCAAGCAGGTTTCATGATAGTGTCATCAACTTTTATACTTGATACGTCGTTCATTGATTATGTGAAATAAACGTATCATTACACCATGGACATGGAATTTTGTAAGAGGGTTTTATTTCAATCAAAAGGCCAAGATATCAACTTCCATAAATGGAAGAGACAGATCCTTCCTTTACTTGTCCATTAATAACATGCCACTCATGACGCACCCAATATATCCTAATTCCTTCCAACTATCTGCATGATTGTTTTTGTCAGTAAATCAATGTGCATGAATCATGACATGTATTAATAATAATATTAAAGTCTAAATATCATTACACACACTCACAGATAGAAATATTTGGTTACACAAAAACATGAGGAATTCCAACTGGTGGGTATGTTCTTATAATCTCATGTCTTGGAGATTCCCAAGTGCAAACTCCATGAGAGGACGTCTCGTCTTCTTATGAGTACTCACACCTGATGGTATGCATGCTATGTGTCCCATCATAGTATGTCATCCAACCATAGAACTATATTTAAGAATATTGTGTATATAATTTCAAGTTTTTAATCATAGTTAGGAACTTCCATGACTTTATCAGTGCAAGAAATACTCTAGGAAATTATTACATCATAGTCATGGAGAAAAATGAACAATATGTAATAAGATGTTTAATATTTAAATGTGTTAAATATCCATGTCATCAAAGTACAACTAGTTGGTTACAGGACACCAAATCTTAAAAAATTTACTTTACAACATACTCTTTTTATATAATGGTGAATTTAATTGTTCATTTGGTGTGATAAATAAATATTTTCAGTCTATTATTTCTACATTAGATGTACCCTTTTTAAAATTTATATAAAGATATTAAATGGGTATGTTAATAATCCATATAATCTATAAGCCTCTACTATTGAGAAATATATTTATATTATGGTAGAAGACTTTTGTACAGAATACTTATATATATTCAAGAATATCAGTTTGTTTACATTTAACCATGAACAATTCTTTTTTTGGGTAAAGGGAATCCTTGGATTCAAAATAAAATTTTGATTATGGGTGAAAAATAAATCAACCACATTTATACATATTTAATAACATATATGAAACTGAAACACATATAAAATCACATATTACTTTGTTAAAACAATTTTATCAAAACAATAAAGATATGTGGTCATTTAATGGGCATAAAAAATTGTTCTTATGTTTTAAAGAAACTATAAATACTCTATCAATTGTGTCAAAAACATTGATATGGTTAGTAGGATATAAAAGTTTAAATGTGATAACATGATCGAGGTATGACATTAATGAATATACATATTATACAGAAGACTAAGATAATATAAGTACATCTCAAAATAGGAATGTATTGGTGTTTATTAAAGCAATTCATTTTTGAGTAAAAAATATAAAAAACTAATATCTTCATCAAGTGTATATTGTAATGTCATTCAAGTAATATGAAAGATTGATTACAATAAATTATGAGTTATTGTATTTAACTATAAATGGGTTATTAGTAACAATAATATTAAACACATTTAATTCGTTATGGAACAAGTAAATATGAATGTATTGGAACAAAAAATGACCATTTTATTCTGAAAACAAATGAGAAACAAATTTTCTACATTCTTGATTCATAAAATGTGTAGAGGTCTATCATTTTTCAAGGAATAAAAAATATTTTAGTGATGAAATACATAATGATGATGATAATTATGTGATATCTATAATTACATGGAAATATTATCAAATGATTTTAAAGATCATGTAATAGACTTTGTTTGTTCCTTACAAAATGATCATGAAGAAGGAATATGAGAAAACAACCGCTTATTAATCTTTTAAAATTATCAGTACCATATATTTATTTAATTTTTAACTTTTCAAATTTTAAAAATTCTACATATATTTTTTATCATTTTATAATTTGTTTAACTCGCATATTTTAACAAAAAAGTTAAACCGTTTATTTATTTAGGTTTTGTATTGTTTTTACAATTTTCCAATTATTCATTTTTATATTTAACTATTAGTTTTGTATAAATTTTATTTATAATGAATTGTATTTACTAATATTGATTTTTTCCTTGTCATCACATGAAATAGGACCTACCTAATACTAACAATGTTGGGATATGAAGTTTATATTTTGTTCTAGGAGATGGAGGGATTTTAAATCAATACTGACTTTGGATTTACTTTTTTGGGGAATAAAAAAAATAAAATCCATGTGATATATATATTATCTTCTAGATGAAAATACATGGAATAAGTTTATTAAAATTATATTAAAACAATATTTTTTTCTACATCCAATATTATATTTTTTAAGTTTATTTTTATAATCACTACAAATGATCATATTAATGATTTGTTTTTTCTTTAATAAATATGAACTGAAGTGATATCATTAAAATATATAATTGAAATATATATACACACAAAATTTATCTCATGGAGGGTATCCTCTATTTGAAGAGCATATTATGGTTGAAATTTTGAAAAAATGATATCTGAGTCTTCATGGTCCATAGAGATTTCCACTATATCCCCCCATATTGAAATGAAAAATGAAAATGGGTTTGGCTAATGAAACCGAAAATATATCATAAAAAAGACTCTAAGGATGTGGCTGAAAAGATTCTAAGAAGTTATTTAACTTATTTTAGTTATTTTTAAATTCTTTGTATTCTTAAATTCATTAGTAATTTTTTATAAATATTTTATATAGGAATAACATGAGGAGAAGAGCACACATGGGATCTTCATACATGAGGGTAGGAAGGATATTTTGGTTACTACTTTAGGAAATCCCAAACACTCAAGTCACTTTTGAGGATATGACTTGGGTGTATCAATTTAAAAATTTGGTTCATTATAGAATTTATTTTAGGGAGATTGTATATAAAGTAAAAATGGACACAAAATAATCTAAAGTTCAAGAGATGGGTAAAATAATGGAGGATAGGATTACATCATCATCAGAGTTGATGGTTAAAGACATGCAGTGATAGTTTCATGTTGTATATCCCACTCTTCCTCATTTCTCTACATATAATACTCATATACCTCCCCCTCCATGGTTTCACATCCAATAAGAGGTATATGTTAAGGATCCTTAGTATCATATTATATAATTAGGGATCATATAGTATATTAGGGATATTTTAAATCATTAGTAGATAGAGGTGGATTGGCTTAGTGTAATAGTAAAGGATATTATAGATTCAACTGTCATAGTTCCATTCTATACTGATGAGGTTTCTATTATTGGATAAAGTGTTGGACACTTTTTACTTTGGCCATATAAAATTGTCTAAAAACTTACCGTTGAAGTATGGGTATATTATATCCATTATTTTATACCACTGTTAATTTTTTTCTAATATTTTAATATATTTATTTATTTATTTATTATGTTTTTTTATTTATTTATTTATTTATTTATTTATTTATCAGAATTAATTATTGCTAAATACATGTTTTATAGAGATAAAAAACTTTTTGTGGCCCTTTTGACATCACGTATTAGTTTTTCAGAATGAATTTCAAAATTATCAACATATGCATTTATATTTTTGGATGATTATTAGCTTCCAATGAGTACTGAAGTATATATGTGATATTATTATGGTGATTTTTAAGAGAGATTTCTTGAATCTTGTAACTATATTTATGTTGGTCATTATAGTGTTTCATGTTTTTTCATGTAAGTTCATTTTTATAAATCTTACAATTTTATAAATTTTATCTAACTTAATAACTATATTTTTTGTTAGCTGTCATCAAAAAATTCTTATTCAACTAAATATGAAATCATTTTATGGATTTATAGATCCAAAATTTATTTATCAAATAATGAAAGTAATGAAGGATGAAGAAATAACAGTAAATATTTCTAAAATGTTTTACAATAATGTAATTCGACGTGGGATTCTTCCTAATCTTGAAAAGTATGAAACATATATTCCATAAATTTTTATTTATCTTAATTAAATAATCAGTCACAATATATTTTTCAATATTAGTTCCTATTTTATTTTTAATGTATTTTTTTCATAATAAAATACTGACTACTAATTATGCTCCACACATGGTGACATCGGAAATTTTTTTAAGAAATAGTAGAGATGTAAGTTGGATTATTTTATGACTTATATATTATGATAATATTTTATTTTATTTCATACTTATCATTATTAGATATTTCATGGAAGAACTGTAATAAATCAATAGGAAAGAGGTAAAAAAATATCGAATATGTGTGCAAAAATGTGAATTCATTGATAAGTACTATAATTTTAAAAATTCTTAAAATACATTTTTAATTGATAACTTCATTTGAAACAGAAATTTCATCATCAAGATGTAGTAATAGAATGTAGATATTATTTTATGATATTTATATAAAACATAATTAAAATATATGGAGTTAAAAAAATTTATAATGTTATATTTTATTATAATACTTACTTTTATTTATTTTATAATTATATTTAAAATACTTGTTTAATAATTTCCTTTTAATTTGTCGATTTTTTATTACCCATGCACTTATAATGGAAATGATATAAATAGTTTACAAATAACATGAGAGGATTATTTTACAAGTTTTATTCTAATTTAGTATATACGTATTTGTAATATGAATTTTGAAATTTAAATATCAAATTGAAAAACTTTCTTAATTTGAAAATTTTTTCTAATGTAAATTATATTTTTATAATTTTACAATGTTATTGTATGCTGGTAGTTTTTTTAGTATTTCATGATGATTTTTTCAACTTTTTTAGGTTTAGTAAACTATATTGTCAAATTAATTTTTATTTAAATTCATTTTATGAATTGGTTATTAATATAACCCACGAAAAAATGAAATTTATGTTAGTTATAAAATAATCAAGGTAAAATAATTTTTTCTATAATGGTTATTTAAATTAAAAATTATAAAAAAATATTTTTTATGTTGGTCATTTTATAAATGATGTCTAATTTTGAATGATTTTTTATTTTATAATGGTTTTTAATAATTATTTTCATTATAAATGATATAAAATATTTTTATTTACATTGGTTAAAATAATTAACATAAAAAACATATTTAAATTTTTTCTCACAAAAAAATATCTAATTAGCCAATTTTAAAACTAAAAAATTGACATAGTGAACCCTTTTCTATATCAGTGTATCAACATTGATGATATAATTATTTTTAGTCTGGTAAAATAATGGATTGATGAGACAAAAGATTAATTGTCAAGAAGTTTCAAGATAAAGATTCTAGGTCTTGAGAAATAGTTTATGGGGATGATGATAGTATTGGAATTTAGTATTAGAACCCTATTCCTTAATTATTTCTAATACATATGAAAAATGGTAGAGCACTTTGGATTTAACGAGGCAAAGCCAATAACCAAACTTCTAGCAGGATATTTCATGATGAGTAAATATAAAGTAATATAAATAGAAAATAAGTGTAATTATATGGAAAAGGATTATTATGTTTCAAAATTCATAATCTTTATGTATGAAATAGTCTTTACATGAAAAAAATTATACATGCATTGGGACTAGTCAACAGAATCAAGGTAAACCCAAGAATAGAGCACTAAGAAGTGGTCTGGGGAATCCTCTAGAATGTGAAATGTTTATAATTTATGTCTCATTCTTTGGGAAAAATTAATTTTAACAAGAGTTTATAGACTTTTACTTTGGGGGAGATGCAGAATCATGGAAGAGTAACACGGGGTATGTGTAAACTTTCTCGAGAATGTTTGTGAACTTTTTTTTGAAACATCAACTAGTAGTTTCACTTTGAATAATGGAAGTGGAGTACATTATATTAATGAAAGCTTGGAAGGAGTCAATTTAGATGATGGGGGGATGGAGATCATGATAGAATACTAGATAATGGGATGTTATTCTATGATTCTCTTATTGTAAACCACTTGGAAAAAAATAAAATATTTTATTATAGTACAAATCATTTTTAGTTGAAATTTGACTTCATAAGGAATTTTTTTAGGGGAAAAAGTTCTAAATCTATTAAAGATAGATGGAGTTTGAAATTCTACAAACATACTAACAAACTTTATAGTATGGGGTCTATTAATGAAATATTTTACCTCATTTTTTCTAGGATAAATAGTAGGGGAATCATGTGGCTATAAAGGAAGATAAAGTAAAGTAAGAATTTTGGTGGATAATGAAGGAGGAAATGGTGGTAAAATCTAGAAAATGATTCTCAAGTGGGTTATTTTTTTATTTAGCTATCTAAAATCCATATTTTATCTATGTACTAAATATAATAGGATATGAGATTCTAGAATATTAACTTTTGATTCTCAAATAGATATAGTGGAGTGATAGTTACAAACATTTAGAAATTTTAATGAAATAAAATCGGATGATGGTAGTTGAAAATAAATCTGAAATTACTCCCTATAATCCTAAAGGGGAATTATGTAGTTTTGGTTCTAAGTGAAGAAGAAACATGCGGTGGTTGAAGATATATTAAAAAAATATAATAATTTATAGAAACAAAGAGCAATGATCTTTCATGTCAATTTTAAAATTAACATATTTAATATTTTAAGAAATAAATACCTAGGATAATTAATGTTCATCATGTGTGAATATTGGTCATTTTAAAATACGCTTTCATATTACTTTTTTTGTGAAATAAGGATCTAATGATGGAATCCCTTTGAGAGTGGATTCACACATTCTCCTATGATCTCTGAGAAACACTACTCTATCTTCGAGTGCTATCATGGTAAGTCAAATGTCTTATTTTTTACGTTATTGATCACTCATTCTACAATCTAAAAGAAATCACTCTTACACTTATCATTCTTGAGAGGGAGAGAGAAGGAGTTGAGAGAGAATTCAGTGTGTGCAACAATTATCTATTCTCAATTTTCATATTCTTTACACAATAGACATATCCATCTATTTATAGAGTTAGGATTTATGTTAAAATATTATTTAATTTCATTTCATACATTAAATAACATTTATTCCCTATAATAAACCTCATTCCACATAATGATATTATTATTGTTATATTATTTTTTAGTGTGTGTCAACTTCCGTAATAAATAATATTATTTAATCATCTTATTAATTGATATTTGTCACTGAACAAGGTCTTAGTCCATTTGAAATACTATTTCATTTATTGAACACATGAATAAAAATTTATTAATTCATAAATATTTCATTCACATATTTGTGAATAAATATTAATTAAATATTCAATAAAATAAATAAATAAATTTTTATTCACATATCAGGGAATAAATATTTATTTAATTTATGAGATCAATTTAACTTGATTCGAATTATTCCTCATACTTGAGAATAATATTTTATTTAATTAATTAAACACAAATATAATTTAATCTATATCAACATAAACACTTAGTGTGTGACTCTCTGGGATTCATTCTCATTAGCAATAGGCAAACTTTTATAAAGTCCAAGATTACAGTCTATAAATGGTTCAAAGAACCCAAGATCAGAACTTAATGTCACCACATTGAAAACCAAATATGATTACACATTGGGTAATATAATCCCTATGCAACAATATCTCATCAAGAATGTTTCACTATGGTGTATTCAACTTATTTACTCAATACATCTTTCTTTGACTATGTGAAATAAACACGTCATTACACCATGGACATAGAATTTTATGAGATAGTTATATTCCAATAAAAGGGATAGGATATCAGATTATATAAATATAGAAGGTATAAATCCTTCCTTGAATTATCAATTAATGACATGTCAATCATGACACACCCAGCATACCTTGATTCCCGTCAACATATAGAATTATAGTTTATTTTCTAAATCTAAGTGCATGATTCATGACTTACATTGATGGTAATATTAAATTAGAAGGACCATTACACATGCTCATAGATAGTAATATCCAATAATACTAAAATATACAGAATTTCTACAGGATGGTTTGTTCTTATAATCTCTTGTCTTCAATATTACTAAGTGTGAACTTCATGAGAAGAAGCCTCATCTTCTTAAAAATACTCGCATCTAACGGTCTAAATATTATGTGTCCCATTATAGTACATTATCCAACCAAAAAACTATATTAAGAATATTTTTATAATGCTTCAAGGTTATCATCATTGTGGGTAACTACAATGACCTTATCAATGCAAAAAAATAATATAAGACATTATTACATTAAGGATATTAAAAACAATGAATAGTATGTGATAATATTTATAATTAATATTCAATTCATCAAATATTCATGTAATAAAATTAAAACCAGTCTGTCCTAGGACACTAACTCTAATAAACATCCACTTGGAGTAGATCCAACTACCTATTAATTTTAGTCTTCTAGACCTCACAATATATCATGTTTCTATTGAGTCAAGGATTTAGTCAAAGTATCTTCTATATTTTCTTCCCCAGAAATACTACTCACTAGAACCATCCCTCTATAGGAAAAATCCCTTTAATGGATGATACTTTTGAAGTATGTGCTCCATCCACTATTGTGACCTTAGATCTTTTTTGAGATATAACACTGCAGTATTATCACAATAGAGTGGAAGAGGATCTTGACAGATAGGTACCCCATCAAAATCTTGTAAAAATATACACATTAATACTACTTACTTAGATACCTCATAATCCATAATATACTCGTAATATACTTTATAATGTAGGACAACAACTTTCTTTGAGATCTTCTAGCTCACAGCACCTCCATTATATGTAAATATTTTTATCATTTTTGACTTTATGTAATCTTGAATAGTTTTGAAACTAGAATATACATATAATCTAAAGACTATTTCAGTATATCTTTCATAGACTAGGAGTATATCCTTAGAAAACCTTACAAACATAAGGATATCATTTACTTATATCCAATGGTGGTCACCTTGATCATCATGATATCTTCCTACCACAATCAATTCATAGGAAAAATATATCCTAGAACATATCATATCATACATGACTGACCCAATCAATGACGTGGATGGAATACTTTACATTCTATTTCGTTCCTCCTATGTCTGAAGACATGTTTTCCATGAAAGATGAATTTCATGTGACACTAGAAACAATCAACTCTTGGTGTGTTCCATACTGAATCTCTTTAGCATCTTGTCGATGTTTGTACTTTGACTTAGGCTGAGAAAACTCTTGGGTCTATCATGGTGGATATTGATCCCAAATATATACTGGCTCACCTAATTCCTAAATATAAAATCATTTATTCTACCAATCCTTAACAGACTAGAAGATGGGTATTTCATTTATTATGAGTAATAGGTCATCAACATATACTATTAAGAAATTTACTAGAAACCTACTATACTGTTTCTAGACACAAGGATGACAATATTTATTTACTAAACTAAATTCTATTATGGACTCATCAAAACAAATTTTTATGACTGAGATTCTTACTTTAATCAATAAAATAATTTTTTAATTTTTTATATTTTATTAGTATCCTTTGGAGTCACAAACCTTTTAGGTTATATCAAATTGACATCTTCTTAAAGGTTATCATTAAGGAAGTTTTTTTAGACATTCATTTTAAAAATCTCATAGTCATGGTAAGTCACAAAACCAAGTACAATTATTGTGGATTTCATCATTTCCACTTGTGAAAATGTTTTATCATTGTTATTGCCCTGACATTGTTTAAACCCTTTTCAACCAGTCATGTCGTATAGGTACTAAATTTTCCTTCTATGTATAGTTTATACTTGAATACCCATTTTCAACCAATGGTATTTATATCTACTATAGGATCTACGAAAATCCATAATTGGTTTTGGTTCATGGAATTCATTTAAGAATTCTGGGATTCATTCCACTTAGAAACATATATGCCACTTACTGCTTCCTTATAGGTTAGAGGGTCATTAATATCAACTAATAATGAATCACCATCCTCAGTGACTATAAAACCATAACATTATAGTTATATATCCTCTATTGTACTCCTACTTAGTACTTGTGTCTCTGGAATAGTTTCATCTTCCAAGGGGATTTGTGAAATATATTCATATACCAACTCTTGTGTACCTTAGACCTAAACTTCATCTAATTCTATCTCTTTCACACTATATCATTTTGATATGTTCTCCCTCTTAAGTAATATGGAATTTCTTACCACTATAATATTTTTTAAATGGTTTTTATAGGTAATATACCTTTGTTTCCTTGGGGTATCCTATGATGGTACACTTTGTGCATCGGGGTTTAGGTTTGTTACCTGAAAAGGCCTTAACAAATGCTTCACTTCCACAAACATAAAAATTTGATAACACAGTTCTTATTTTGCTCCAAAATTCATATGGAATACCATTTATCAATTTAGTTGGTACTTAGTTTAGTATATGTGTGGTTTTTTGTAATGTATATCCCAAAAAGGATAATACAAGACCCACATGAATCATCATTGATCTAACCGTGTCTAACAAGGTGCAGTTCATCCTTTCACTTACATATTTACATTGAGGATTATAAGGAGGATTTAGGACCCTAGATCACCCTAATAATGGGAGATGATTCATTGTGTCAGCCTATTCTTTTAAAACAATTAATCTTTTTCTATGTTGGTAGGAACCTGTTAAACCTTTCTGAAGTAATATTACAATAATTAAACATTCACATATATTGAGATAACATAATAATGTTACATGGTTCACCACTAAAGGATAGTCTAAGGAGAATATTATAATAGTGTGTTGGTCATACCAAAATCCACTAATCCTTACTTTTTTGGTAACTATGTGCTGGGGACACTGCCTTTACAAGATTTTAGGGATAGCATACTACCTCCCTCAGAACACTTCTTTCGACTCCACCTAACTCACTGCTTTGAAATAATTCTTACATAGTTTAATTACATAATGTTTAACTCAATATATTAGCATTTAATTCTTTTTACCTAACTAGAACAAGTCTCTGGTTGCATTGATTTCTTTAGTTGAGGTGCTTGAAAACATTTTTCAATTAAACAATATGTTTTGTACTACTGTTGGTAAAGCTCTCAGCCTTCATGAGACCTCCTCTATGTTTCAAATAAATACCAACCCTCTCATGACTACGCACTTTTTCAAACCTCCCAACCATTTCTAATATTACACCCTTTATGGAAAAAACTTTCTTCAAAAAGCTCAATTCCTTTGTAGAACAAACTTTCACCACAAAACTCACTACCTTCATATAACACTAGGTCTTCATGAAACTCCCTTTCTTTGTGGGAATCCCATAACTCAAGATATTTTTCATCAGTTAATAATTAACCTATATTTTTATGAATAACATGATCACATAAAATTGTATATTTTTGAATCTCCCAACCATCAATAAATTAGAGTGATTCCTCAATTTCATCAAAAAAATCATGTCAAGTGAAGTGGGGGTGGCCACCTATTTATAGCCACAGACCTTTATGAATATATCAAACCTCCAATGGCATTTTCAAAAAGCTAAAAAATCATGTTCATGAAGCTCCCTTATTTATGATGCTCCAGTGAAATTTAACCTATTTGTGGATCTTCTCATAGTCGTGAAGATTCTCCATCAAACCATCGCACACTTGTGTTTCTTTTCATAGTTGCAAAGATCACTATCTTTAAATCAAGCATTCATGAAGATCATTACCTTCATGAAGATTAAGATTTTTTGATGCCCAATATTCATGATACCCATTCAATTTGAAACTCATACCTTTACCATATTTGAGAAGACTCAATCCCAAAAAACCATTTTTCACAAAACTTCTCCTTCTTCCAGATTTTGAGCCAAAAAGTTTAGAAAACACAGGGAGATGATGCCACATTCAATATTTTATCCATATTGTATAGTAAGATCGCGTACCATTAAAATTCCCTAATCAACCCAGTGTGGATTGAAAACAACCACAAACTAGACTATGTTTCTAGATGTGAAAGGCGTTAGTTTTAATAAGGTCCCCCATTGGGTTGGTTGGTAATCTATAGATAATTTTAATAAAGAACCAGCCTCAAACAAAAACCTGATATATGTAAAATAACTCATCCATCACTCTAAGTATACTTGAGAAAATCTGTCTATAGAAAATAAGAGTGGAAAAGGAAAATTTTATGCCATCATAGAATACCAACCAATCCTAATATCCAATACTTGATACATGTTTAATTTCACTTATCTCACCCTTAACCAATAAACCCAAAGAACTTGTAATTGTATGTTTAGTGATCAAAAAATCAATGTAGAATATGTCTCCCCCATAAACATTTATCACTTCCACAAACATATTAAAACGGTTAACACAATCAAGGAGAGATGAAAATCATAACCTCCTCATGCACTGAGAGGTGGTTTAACATTGAGGTTCATCCTATGTTTCACAAACATTTTTCCACCAAAGGCTTAGTTAAAATATCAAACACTTGATCATCAGTTCCAACATTCTCCATTGTAATCACAAATTTTTCAAATTCTTCTTTGAAGAAGTTATGCCTAATATCAATATGCTTGGTATGATAGTGATTAACCATATTATCTATAAGATCAATCATGCTCTTATAGTTAAAATAAATCACCATTGGTTGTTCCAACTAACCACCAATATCAGTTAGTTGTTTCTTTATCCACAATATCTAAGTGAAATCCTTTGTAGAATAGATATACTCTTCTTCAGCTATACTAAAAGATGGTATTTACAATTTCTTTCTCAACCATTGAACAATTTTTTCCAATTAATAAATTACCGCCACTTTTGGAATTTTGATCCACTACATCTCTATCCCAATCAGTATCTAAAAATGATAATAATTCACTATCAATTCCTGCTACAATGTATAATACAAAATTGAGTGTACCTTTGAAACTTCTTAGATTTATCCATAGTTATGAACCATTAAATTTTTTGGATTAATTCCTTAAAAAGAATATTTAAATGAATCCTACGAGGTTAATGAAGCTCTTGGGGACATCAAGAGAACATTTGAATCTTGGAGCACTGAAAGGGAGAAAAATATGCTAGGCCTTAGGGCTTGTCTACAACCATGTGACTCAGGGAGCACTTCCATGCACCATGTTGCAAACACGGGATAGTGAGATTACACACTATTTGTGCATGGTTAGACAAACCATGTGCATAATCATGTGCATAGTTGTTGAAATGTTTTCTCAAGCTATGCGGCCAAATCATTCAATGTATAAATTTTGGGTGAAATACCCATTTTTACTCCTTAATGTTTAACACCTTTTCTTTTCTTTATACCCTCCATTCCCATGTTTTTACCCTCTGGATGCATAAATCCCCTCTCCCTCCTCTCATGTTGTTTTTATTTTTCTTCCTCAAATCTCATAATTTTCATTCACCATTGGAATTTATGGAATCCCCTCGGTTTTCTCTCCCTTTTTCACTGCTCTATTCCTTGATTTCTCCCAAATATATTTCACAATTTTGGTTTAATATACTTTTTCTCTATTTTGGTGGTTTTGTTAAATATTATGGTTTCTTATATTTTAGGATAAGTCCAATGTTGTTATCAGACATGTGGAGTACCACGATGTTGAGGTAGGGTGTCTACTCTTTTTCCCATCATTTAGTTTCATTTTTAGTATTACATATTTGTGCCACTAACCAGAACCTACTAGAGAAGATCTGTTATCACATATTAAATTAACCGAGTTGGTTTTACATTTTTAGTGATTAGGGTCTTCACCTTGAATTTGGACACCCCTTGGGTTTTCCAATCCTCTATGGCCTAATTACCTAGTTTTAAATTGGTGAATCACCTATGTGAGGGAGTTTCACCTTCTTTGACATGCCTTAATGGGAAAATAATGTTGATGTAAATGGTGAACCATAGGGCATGCCTTTAGCTACTTTCCTAAAACATTATATTTAAATTCACATGGTGGATGCTTCATAATAATACCCTTTGGACTTATGTTAAATTCTTTTAAAATTTAGTTAATAATTATCCTATATGTCGCATGCCTTATATTTGAATTACTCATTGCAAATTGGATGGATATTTGTCTTCATTCTTTATGCTTGATACTTTAAGTTATGTCATGTTCCATGTGTCATGCCTTGTTAAAGGTTTATTTCTTAAGACCTTGATTGGGTTTAAATGGAACATTGTACATGTTCAAGCTTGATAGATTTAGGTTTTGAGATTTCATTTATGGAATATTGGTAAGAGGCATGATAATTCATTATGCCTAATGTTATATTTCACCATACACATGTTATACCCTGTTGTTTGTGACTCATGCCATACTTAATCCTATTTGATGATTATTTCTTGGTTATATGAAATGTTCAATTGTTTATTGGCCTAACATAAATATATTCATAGCTTGTTGCATGACATTAATATTTGAATGGATTGAAATTATAAATTCTACCATGATATATATATATATATGTTTCCTTTGTGAGATATACATTGATTGTGATGTGCTTGGATACTTTGTTCACTTGATTTAGGATATGAGAGCACATGGGTCTCATATTAAGGATTCCATGGATGGACTCACCGTGCATGGTTAGTTACGACTCGATGTGCCACGAGCAATGCTTTTTCTTGCCAAGTATGGGCTTCCCAGGATGTTTTTCTTATACTTGTGAGCGAGGTTGTTTCTCCAAGGGAAAAAACAAGGATGGAAGCATATGGAAAGATTGATATTCTACGCCTCAGGTGAAACTCAGTCCCCTATGTGAGATACTTGGCATGGGCTCAGAGTCACCATCCCCAATTTATACAATAGTTGTCATATGGGTGACCTTTGATAGACTTGGTGGTATTGGTTTATCTTGAATTTTCCTCTTATAACCCATGGGATCCTATTGAGATTGCCTTGGATTTTCTCATTACTCTACCAGTGGATTTGACAGTTGACTGTTTGAGTTGGTGATGTTATGATATGAATCCTTAAATATTGTTTAGAATTTTCTTGTGCACACATAATGTTTCCTTGACTTAGTTTTACCTATTTATTTTTATTATTATTGTGAGAACACTTGTTAGTTGACATGTGTATTAGACCCCAAGTAAAATCACAAGCTTGGGGGGGTTTTCTTCCTAGTTTATTCTGTTTACCTTTGCGCCTTGTATATATATATAGGGCTTTCATAGGTACTTTGTTCAGACATCAGGTAGAGGCTGAAGCTGGTGGTATAGGATGAGTGTCTATTTGATATTCTAGACAGAGTTTTTTCATGTTTATTTATTTACTGCTCTATACTTATTATATCTGACAGATTTATATCTATTTATAGCATGAAAGGAAAATTTTTAGAAACTTCAACGTCCGCAGAGTGAATCTGCTTAGGCTAGTCGAACATCACCTCAGGGCCACGATTCAGGCCAAATATATCCAGTGCATTCAATTTCAGATGATTATAGTTCATATCCATCTATGGTTAGAGGTACTACCTTAAAACCCTCTATTTTAGTTTCTTGCCTACTTAATTAGTGTTCTTATTATGGACCTTTTGTGCGGGGAGTTTAAAACCTTCCAGTATTTTCGTTGGTTTTTCATTGAAACGAAATGTGAGCATTTTGTGGGCCTCTTCCTTTCTGAGTCTGGATCTATATATTTTTTCTTAAGATATTGAACTTTTGTAGTCATGACCTCATTTTGGGTCAATGTTTTTCTTTGGTTAGGGTATATCTGTTTCAGGTAGAACCCTTAGACTTTCGAAACTCTTTTCGATTACTTGTGAACGAACCCTCTTGGGTGGTATTGTTTGGTGCCACAGTTTCATGAAGGACTCTTGGTTATATAACAACACCCTTGTTTGATAGGTGTTCATGTGATGTTTGATCCTTTATCCAAGTAAAATCATTTATAAATGCTCAGTTATAGCATATTGAACATACCAAGGGAATGGTTGATCGAAAAGTAGGTCATGTGACCCTTTATTTCCATGCTTTTCAGTGTTGGATGATTTAGGAGATTGTTATCTTATTCCACATTCATACAAGTAAAGTGGATCTTGTGTTAGTACTTGGTGTGAACCATTGGACACTTGAATACATTTTGATGATACGCTTATGGGTAGTATCAAGTATTTGTCTTTTTCTCATGTAATATCATGATATTATTTATCGATATGCATGGTTCACTTCATCCTATTAAATAGTGACACTACTAAAAAACATGCCTTTAACATTTCTAGAAATGACCTTTATTAGTGCTAGAAAATCGCTGAAAACATGAGAGATGTTAAAAGCCCAAGACTTTTGTCATCGCTAATAATGGTGTCAATTATTAGTGATGAAAAAAGAGCTAATAAATTAGATCTTTATCAGCACTTTAATTTAACACCTCTAAATGAACCCTTTATTAGTTCTTATAAAAGTGATGATAAATAACTTTTATCAGCACTTCTAGTAGATCTGATAAAAGTTCTTTTTATCAGTTCTTTTAAAATCGCTAATAATGTCCATATTAATCAGTGCTTTTAAAAGTGCTAATAAAGGGTAATATTTTAGTGCATTGTTACAGCACACTGTAGTTCCAGAAGCACATCATATATCAACAAAAACAAATCCAAATCCATAAATTAAATGAAATGAAATTTACAACACAATTACAATAAAAAAAACTATATTATAGACATTTCAAACACTGGTTTATAAAAATACCTAAATACAAATTATTACATATCTTCAAAAACAATCCTACTTATCAATGTTACCATGATTTCCATTGACTTTCTTTGTTGAACTGCCAACATTTCATGAGTAGTTTCAAACAAACAACCTCAACTCAAAAAAAAGATACCACCTATATAAGAAAACAATTATTATGTGTAATACTAAAAAAAATTAAACATAAATTTGAAATAATAAATTAATTCTATGGACAATGATTTTAATGTAAAAATATCAAGATTACCTCTGTGATTGAGTAGTGGATGTAACTTGAAATAAAGTGATAAATTTCAACAACAAATGAGTGAAAGCTTTTGTGAGAGAATAAGTTTGTTTATTTTTTCATTATGAACATGATGAATGTTGTAGAAATCACCACAAAGTTGAACAAAATAATCCACATTTATATGAAAACCATCATTATGGGATTAATACTAACAATAAATAAATTAAACAAAAATATAAAACAATAAATTAATTCTATTGAGAACAATTTTACTGTGAAAAAAAACATATACCACTGTAATTGAGTAGAGTCATCATCGTTTCACTTTGTACAATGGAAGTGGAGGTAACCTAAAAGAAAGAGATAAATGCCCCATGATATGGGTCAAAATATTTAAAGGGAGATGGATAATTAATGTTGGATAGATCCCCCCCCCCCCAAACTCGAACAAAATAATCCACCTGTATAATAAAACAATTATTATGTGAGTAATAAAAAAAATCAAACATACATATGAAACAATACATCAATTATATGGTAAATTATTTTACGGTAAAACATCAATATTACATCTATAATTGAGTAGAGGTTGTGTCATTTCTATTCCTACAAAAGTAGTGGATGTAACATGAAATAAAGTGATAAGTGAACCATTGAATGGGAGAAAATATTTTAAGGGATAAGTAGCATGAAAGTTGGACAGAGCACCCCTAACTCAAACAAAATAATCCACCTATATATGAAAATAATTATTATATGAGTAATACTAAAAAGAAATAAATTAAGAATTCTTATGACATAATAAATTATTACAATGTTTAATGATTTTATTGTTAAAACATCAATATTACTTCTACAATAGAGTAGAGTCAGCATCATTTCTATTCCTACAAAGGCATTGGAGGTAACATGGAATAAAGTGATAAATTCACCACTATAGTGGTGATAAGATTTTACAAGATAAAGAGAATGAAATTTGGATAGATCACCCCCAACTCAAACAAAATAAAACAGTTGTATAAGAAAACAATTATTATGTGAGTAGTACTAAAAATAAATTAATTGAACATACATATAATTACGGACAATGATTTTATTGTGTAAGCATCAAGAACACCCTTTAAACTGAGAAGAGACAATTTTGTTGATCTTATTTCAATGGAATGACTCATGGACAAAAATATTCTAAAACAAATGAACTTTTCAAGGAATATTGAAAATTAAATAAATGTTTCATTGTATAATTTTTTGGAAAAATAAATAAAGTATATCGTAAAATTACCTTTGCTTTTATCCAAAGGGTTTCCTTAATTATAGTTTGTTCTTCTGAGGGATTGGTAACATCATCATGTGCAGAAGGAATTATCTACATGATTCAACAAACATTTAATTTTGATTAGGTAAATATAGTTGAGAGCATATTATATTATTAGGAAATAAATAATATATTAAAAAAACTTTTACCTTCTCATTGAACTCTATTTATATTTTTAATGGTTTTAAGGATTTGGTTCTTCTTTCAAGAATCCAAATCCCATCTTTGTTGTCCCCTCTAATATACTAGACAATGTTTATAGTGGGATTGGCATGAAATTATTGTGATGTCCCAATGAAAGGGTCATCCTTGATTGAATTTTCATATGACTCAACATTTTTTTTATTCACCAATGGGACAATAAACCAATTCTTTTTTATTGGATCAGACACATAAAATACATGCACTTCTTGTGATTCCATTTTGAAGGGATCATCTTTTCCACATCTATATTGAAATTCACCTTCATAAAGCCCATTTCATCAAGTTTCACTCCAATGATATTTTCAACCCATTTTCAACAAAAAATTGTCACTTGAAATGATTTATAATCCAATTCATATATTTTTTCATCAAACATAAAGATATTTTATTGGGAAAAGGGGGGGAAAGCCCAAAAAAAGTCACGGTGGGATAAAATAGTGAAGTCCGAGAGAATTAGCCATTACAGGACTTACACATTCGTGGGGAAGGGACCTAATGGTGGTAAAAATGGTGCATGAATTAACAGGAGAGACACGGGAAGTAAGGAAGTCTACAACCATATAACCCTCACGCCACATGTGGGTAATATCCATGAGAGTGGAAATTAGGTTTCTATATCTGCGAACAGTATAAATGATACAACAAGGGATTGGTATAGCCTTTGTGAGAGACCCTTGGAGAATGGAGGAGTCTGTCTCAACTCCTGCAAGCCGAATATTGTGAGAAATACACATATCCAAGCCTTTATTCATGGCCAACCCTTCAGCATGGAGAGAGTCCCCCAAGACAAAATAAACACTAAAGGCAAACATGACAGAGTCGTCCTGGTTACAGACAACCCCTCCCCCTCTCATCATTCCGTTGATGCAGGACCCATAAACTTTGGGAGACCAATGCTTTCAACATCTGACAGGTAATCAGTACAGGATTCAATATATTATTCATCAATATATTGTTCTGCAATAAAGCCTTATGTCTGACTTATATTCTTGTGATTCCCTTTCAAAATATTTTTATACTTTTAAATGGGTTACATCCTTCTATAATGGACAAGACTACATAGTTTAACCTCTCTGACTAGGTGAACCATTGTGTAGACCATTATATCAAAGAATAATTGTGGGAAGAACATTTCTACTTCACATAATATTATTGAAATATAAATATTCATGATGGGAAATTTTATTGGGTCTATAACTTTATTGGATATGGATTTGAAAAAGAAGAAGAGTATTGTTAATGTATGTTCTAAATTTTGAGGCAAAATGCAACAGAAAAAAAACAAGAATTAAATCTTGTATCAAAACATGACAGTCCGGTGATTTTATTCCTTGTAAATTCAAATTATTCCTTTACACGACATTCTTTATATTTGATGAAAACCCCAATGAAACTTCTACACTCATAAAGAAAAGTCAAAATTTAAATTTTTCTTACCTGGATAGAGTGTAAGCTACTGGAGGAAAAAAATTATACCTTTTACCCATCACTGAGACCAACTCTTCCCTTATCCCAATTTCAATCAAGTACAACTTAGCCTTGATTCCATATTTCGTTTTTCTTGGAACATTTAGTGATGTGCCAATAACACTATCACATGCATTTTTTCTACTACATGACATCAATAAAATGTCTAACATACAAACAATTAAAAAACATTAATTTAAAGAAAATAAATCACTTCTTCCAACCTTATTTTTTATGGTTTTTAAAAAATTATTTACTGAAAACAGTGTCAATATTTTTTAGTTTTTTGTATAGTTGATGACCTGTTGGTGGAGATGGTGTTACACCTTGTCTGGTATTCCCAACTAATGATGTATTCCCGGATCGGTATTTATGTCATTGAGGTAAAAAAATTCAATGACCTAAAAAATAGTCTTTGGGGAATGTTTCAACCGAACTGAGTATTTGTGTTTTTCACAAATGGTACACCCCAACATGACTTTAATGCTATATCAAAATAAATTTCCATAAGTGGGTAAATCGTTTATCATTCTATACAGTAAGGCCCTCAATGTGAATTATTCTATTCTATGATCATCATACATTTTAACACATGTATCCCACATCAATTTCAAATCTTTGATCAATGGATCTAAATAGACATCAATATCATTATTGGGTTGCTTTGGTCTAGATATAAGTAGAGACTACATAATTTATTTACGCTTCAGGCATAACCATGGAGGAAAGTTATAATTTACTAACATGATGGTCTATGTACTATGAGTACTACTCTGTACACCAAAAAAAATTATTCCATATAAAGATAACACAAGATGATAGTTTCTCACCTCATCTCCAAAATCAGGAAACTTGTAATCAATTTTCTTCCACTGAGGATAATCTGCTGGATGACATAGGTTCCCATATTTTACTATTGTATCTATATTCCAAGTAAAATTTATTGTAGTTTATTAACATACATATAGTTTTCTAAACAATAGAATGATAGGAAAGTATCATACATATTTAGAAGGACTTGATTCGTTTTTCATGAATCGATCTGCACCACACTTGGGGCATTTGATGAGTGATTCATAGTCCTTGAGAAACAATATGAAATCATTTGAAAAATCAAGTATATTTTTAGATATATTTCCCATTGAACATAAGATTCATTTAGCATCATATGTTCATCATGGTGATTCATTTTCTTCTGGTATCACATCTTTTAGATGACCAAGTAGTTCTGTAAAGTCGGTGTCACTCCATCTGTTCCCTGCTTTCAAATTATATAACATCAATACAACTAAAATTTTTCTGTATTTAGTAAAATCGATATACAATGGTTTCTTGGAATATTTATACATCTTCTATAAAAACTTTTTAAAATCATGAAGGCCATATTCAATTGCCATTTTCATTTCTTTCATGCAATCTCAATCATCTTTTTAAAAGGAATCCATATCAAATGATTCCTAAACTATAGTATCATCCCAATTAATGCCCAAATTTAGTTTTTCCCCATGTTTAGTCCAACATTTATTTCATTGATCTATTTTTTGAGAAAACAAATGTTTTTAAAACTATTATATAATAATTTGTTTTGAATAATGATGATGTAAACACGAACAAATAATTTTAGAAGTGTCTTCTATATGATCTCTTGCAAACTTAATGAACAGTTTAACTCCATTTTCAAGGTCATTTGTGAAACGATTAGCGTGCATCCATTTTCGATTCATATCCATCCTATTAGGTTCATAAAATATTAATTTTATACAATATATAAATAAATTCACATAAGATATTCATTATCAAAAGTGAATGTTATAGACAATTATAATAAGGGAAATATAGATCATTTCAACTAGAATGTCTAAGTTCCCAAATATTCCAAATCCAATAATAAGCGCTCTTGGAATTAGAAAAAATATAGGGAGATAAAGGCATTTAATAAATGATATTATCACTAAACATTATAGTTGTAAACCGGAAGATGGATTGTTTAATGATCCTAGCCTAAATTACCCAAACAACACTAGGTTAGATCATATTGTGACCTATAAAGTCACTAAGGGGTGGTTTAAACTTTGGGTTTAAAAAACAATAAATGGGAGGTGGTACCCCCCCTCCAAATAGAACCAATTAGTACCAGAGGTCGAACAAAATTCTAGCATTACCCTTGGGGTCAATGGACATGTAGACACAAAATCCTCATTACTCGATATAGGCATACCTATTAGACAAAAAATGATGGAAATAAATAATGAAGATATTCAAACATAATGTAAACTAAAGCAACCATAATGACTCAAAAAGTGAAGGTATGATGTGATAAAACCTCATGTGGTTAAGTGAGGATGGCCCATTTGAATCTTCTCCATAATAAAACAAAGGAACATAGTGAATTCAAAGAGGAACTATATCCTATGATACATATAACCAATAAAGTAATATACATCACTCCATTAACTAGGTTCCTAAAAAATAGAATTTGAAGCTACATGTCCACTATGGTGTCCATGAAAGGTGTCAGCATATATGTAATCATTAGGGCATCACCAATGTTCCTCAAATCAGAAGTCAATAAACAATAATATACATGAAAATTTATACACATTTATATACATATATGAAAATATTATTTATTAAGAATGTATAAAACATAACAGTAAAAAAATAATGAATAAACAATAAATCATAAACAAATTGTAAACAAATCATAAACAACATACCACAAATCATTCCCTAAATAATAGATCGTAAACAAATCATAAACAGTGGATCATAAAAAATTATAGAATAAGAAATAAAAAACGAAACCAAACATACATAATGAAAACTGAAAGGACTATTTCACTAGTTTGAAGAAAATATATGACCCTCTTCAGTATTCGGATGAGGTGTTCAGAGGCAGTCGAGTGGTGTGATTCGACCTTCAATTCACAGAGGAGGTGCACCGGTAGATGGTGGATTCTGTAGAAAGCTTCTATATCACGTTGGGTACAAAAATGGTTAGGGTTTAAAAAATATATCGGGATATATTTATCAATGATAATTTTATAGTGCAGATAAATGTTAATTTATCAGTTCTTTGTTTAGTGTTAATAAATCCACATCTTTATTAGTGCGAAAAAAGCACTGGTAAATATTCTTTTATCAGTGCTTATTACTGAAGTTATGTTAAAAGATTTATAATTATAATTATAAATAAAAAATTGTAAATATTTATAAATACTTAATATATATATATATAGTAAATATATTCCTTTTTAAATATATTTATTATAATTTTATAATTATTTATTTTAAAAATATAATTTGTATCATTATATACTTATATAATTATACATATATATATATTTAATATATGTATACAAATATAAATATAGTAAATAAATTAATTATTTAAGAAAATTTATTATAAATTTAATAATTATTTAAATATACATAATTATTTATTTATAATTATATAAATACTTTAAAAAAATATTTATTTATTTATAATTATACATATATAATTATATAAATATAGTGAATGTACTTTTATAAATATATTTATTTATAAATATTTTTTTATAGATATATTTTTAACATTATTAATGAATATCAAATTTTGAGTGCATGCATATATGTACAAAATGAGTGAAATTGAATAAATTAAAAATATATGTACACTTTAAAAATATTGAAAAAATTGATTAGTTCTATGTGTGTCAATATTGTATATAAAAATTCATTAATTATATGTATATGTGAAATCAATATAACACACATTTGATCTATATTAAGTTGAAAAATCAAACAAAATTAAATAATATGTCCAGTACTGTGACGTCCTGACCTAGGTGCCACTAAAGGGTACCCTAAGTCGGTTGGCCACATGCCCTCAAGCATGCCTCCCCATACGCTAGAGGGTGCTAACTTGTACCAATCGTCTATTAAGTTAGTATTTGGGAGACTATACCCTATTTTATCAGAATAAAACACCAACAGAATCAAATAACAATAACCAAGTGTGGAAGCATATAAAAAATTAGAACAAATCCATGTCATATGATAACCAAAACATGAAAATAAAATACTCAACTGAAATATAAAACATGCTATGACAATTAAAATTTCAAGTGTCTACAATGAAACTGAATGTAAAGACACAAAGACTCCCTAGAAGGTCCCAAACTATGTATGGTTCCCCCTCCCATGCTCCAATCCCAAACAGAAAACTATCATAGGGCCTTACCCTTATCCTATACTACAACAACAAAGTCTACCCAGGTGACGATCAGGAAGCCCGAATAGGGTGTGAGTACAACTCAGTAGGCCACCACCAATGATGTCTAAAACAAGTCCATTAAAAAAGATTATGTATACATTTTTATGAAGAAACAAAATAAAATGCATAATTAAATAGTTATCACACTGTCATTTAATCATTAATCATCACATTATGCCCAGTTTCAATACAAGTTTCCCATTTGAATCATCATTCATTATTATTTATCATTCGGTGTATTTTTTCCTGCTTAACACCCCAAATCTCATTAAGTGTAGGTCACCATGTCTATCACTTAATATCTCATTTGGTGTAGTTCAGTATGCCTAGCACCCCATAATACCAAGCTTGGATAACTATTGGGTAGGAATTCCATTTCCATGTCCCAACAACAAATTGGTCTAGAACTCCATGTATAGAACCACAAAAAATCTCAGTTATTTAATCATTCATTAATTCAAAAGAATTATCCATACCATTCCATTACTAATCCAACAATGCGTTAAACATTTCGAAGTCTATTAGTTAACTCAACAATTAACTAAGAACATAACCCATTAATTAATTCATCAGTTGGTTAATCAATCACAATAATTCTCATTCTATAATTAATTATTCACAATTATTTATACATATTAAATCTAAAATTTTCATAATTAATTCTCACAATTAATTATCTTTGATCAATATCATTGAATATAATTAATTCCCACAATTAATTATCTTACATATCCAAACATAATTTCATAATAAATTTCCCATAATTAATTATCTTAACACAATCAGTTCAAAATTTCAATTACAATATCTCAACCCACAACCAATATCCAAAACAAATATCTATTCAATGACCCCCCCCCATCATTTGTTTTGTGATTCAATTTTCAATTAATCACCAAGGAAAAACACAAGTCAATTAAACACTCTTAATTACTCCAATTTATGAATTTAATTATCAATGGAAGCTATAAAATCATATACTCACATTCACGTATCCAAACCATGACTATGGGAGTTTGATTTAGACAACCTACCATAGTTTATTGATGAATGTTATCCCAAAAGAAATATCCAAAATCCAAGCAGCACAATGTCATCGATCAAGCTCTATATCTATATCCCTAAACCCAAAACTGAGATCCAAAAATCAAGAATTTATGAATCTAGATCTAGATCCAAAATCCAAGATCAAGATCACAACACATATGTTTTTATTGAATAAAATGGGGGAGATATTACATGAAAATATATATGAAAGTTAAGAGAAAGGATAGGAGAAACATTGGGATGAAATATACATACCAAGAGAAGAATGGGTCTTCAATCCGGACTTTGGATCTCAATGAAAGGTGTTAGAATTGCCTTGGAATTCCTCCGTAAGGCTCTAAGATCACCCTAAAATTTTCAAGCCTGATCCTAGATTGAACTAGAGATGTTTCAGGGGTTGTGGTGGTTTAAAACCAATTTTTGGATTAATATCTCTATGCGCACAGTTTCACCTAGGAGGGTGCATGGTTAGGCCAAACTGTGCACCAACCGTGCGGTCTTCCACTGCCCACACGACTCAATAGAACACAATTAGGCAAATTGTGTGCCAATCGTGCTAACCTCTACTATCTGCATGGTTTGGAAAAACTGTGCGCAAACCATGCACATCCCCCTGTCTTCCCAAGTTCCTTAAAAACAGCACCCAAACACACCCCAGGTCATACCCCAACCCAAAGGTACTTAATAAAAAAAAGTACCAGAAAACGCACCCAAGATTTCTTCAGAAAGGGTTGGGATCTTACAATCTCCCCACCTTATAATATCTCATCCATGTTCTGCACTCCCAAACTTCTCTAACAGTTAGAGCCAAAAATATTAGTCCATTGATCCCTCATATCTGCTTCATGTTCCCAAGTTTCCTCAGAAACACTTCATGTTTCCATAAAACATGAACTAACATCACTGTCTTTCCCCATATCACATTCTCACTACGACCCAACACATGTATTGGATAATCCACAAAGGAGGAATCTATCATGATGTCAACCTATTCCACATCAATCACATGATAAGGGTTGGAGTGATACCACCATAGTTTTAACACATGGAAAACATCATGTATAGAGCTAAATTTCTGTGGAAGTGCAAATTGGTAAGCCACCGACCCGATTCTCTCCAACACCTCAAATGGTTGTACAAACCTAGGTGCCATCGTGCCCTGCCTCCGTATCTTATGGTGACCCAATATAGGTGGCACTTGAAGGAATGCACAATCACCCAATGTAAACTCTAGGGGTCATCTCCATCTATTAGCATATGAATTCTGCCTATTCTGCGCCATTTTCATATGTTTTTCAATCAACTTCACCTACTCCAATGTATCCTAAATGAGACTTGGTCCCAAAAGCTCTGACTCAGTCACCTCTAACCAACATAGTTGTGTTCTACAAGGCCACAATAAAGTCCCTCAATTTTTTCCATATGTATAGTTGTGTGATAAATTTTGTTATTGGAAAACTCTACTAAAGACATGTGATTCTCCCAAGAACCACCAAATTCAAGCACACAAGCTCGCAGAATATCCTCTAACACAAGTATGGTACTTTCTAACTTCCCATAATTCTATGGGTGGAAGGTCATACATAACAGAATCTTTGTACCAAGCACCATCTATAAGACCTATCAGAAGTGTAAAGTAAAGAATGAATCGTTATCTAAAACTATAGTCTTCGTCACCCCATACAAAAAAAATATATTTCATACATATAGTTCTCTAAACTGTTCTAATGTAAAGTTTTCCCTGATAGGCAAGAAGTGTGATACCTTTTTTATCCGATCCACAATGACCCAAATAGAATCATTTTTCTTAAGTGTCTTTGGAAGTCCTGCAACAAAATACATAGTCATGTCATCCCACTTCCATTCCAGAATAGGTAACGGATGCAATAGGCATCCGTGTTGTTGATGATTTTCCTTCACCTTCTGATAGGTGAAACATCTAGTTGTGAACCCTACTATCTATTTTTTTCATGTTTTTCCACCAAAACTGTCATTGCAGGTCACAGTACATTTTTTTCACCTAAGGATGTACCTCCCAGATGGAGTCATGAAATTCTTGCATGCGTTCCTCTCACATAAATATAGGCACAAAAACCTGATTTTTCACATAGATGATATCATCCTCATCTATTATCCAATTGGAAAAGGATAAATACTTCAGATCCTAGAACTGCATGTCCCTAATTCGGCTCAAGAGTGTAGAATCCACTACTATAAAAACCATAGTCATCCTATCTTGACTCTTTGGGACTACCACATACATTTCTGCCAGCAATGTTATTATCCTCCACTCTACATTCAACTCATGTACCAACTGAGTCTAGGTTTTCTTGATCAAGGAATCAACCACACTATTCCCCTTTTTGGGTGTATATACTAGTTCAAAATCAAAGGAATTCATATACTCTACCCATCTTAACTCCCTTAGATTCAAGTCACACTGTGAAAATATATACATCAAGGTTTTGTGATCCGTAAAAACTATAAAATTTTCACCCAAAAGATAGTGTCACCAACAATTAAGAGCATAAACCACTACTTCCATCTCAAGGTCATGAATAGGGTAATTTCATTCATGTGGCCTCAAGTTCTGATACCCGTAAGAAATTATTTGATCCCATTACATCAACACAGCTCCGAGTCGGATCCCAGTAGCGTCGCAATACACCGTGTACTCCTACCCCAACTCAGGTAAGATCAAAATTGGTGTTGTTGTCAAGATCTTACTCAACTCTTAGAAATAATTCTCACATGATCCTTTCCAATCAAACTTTATCCCTATATTTGTTAGACCTGTATGCGATAATTCCAATATGTAAAATTCCTGGATGAACATCCTATAATAACCAACAAATCCCAAAAAGATTCGGATGTCAAAAACATTCTTGGGACTCTCCTAAGAAATCACTACGTACACGTTTTCTATGTCCATTGCCACACATTCTTTCGATATGATATTCCCTAAAACATTTTCCCTATCAATACAAAACTGACATTTAGAAATATTGGAATATAAATTATCTTCTCTCAGTATACACAGGATGATGTCAAGATGTTGATCATGATCATCATGTGTATTAGAGTACACCCATATGTCTTCCAAAAACACCACCACAAACTGATCTATGTACGGATGAAATTTCATGTTTATCAAGTCCATAAATACTGCAAGAGAATTTATCAACCCAAATAGCATTAAAATAAACTCATAAAGTCCATACCTACTCTTAAAATCAATTCTAGGTATATGAGAGGTCTGAACACTCACTTAATGATACCCTGATCTCATGTCTATATTTGAGAAAACACAAGCCCGAATAATCTAGTCAAATATATCATCGATATGCGGAAGAGGATATCAGTTCTTCACAGTCATTTTATTAAACTTCTAGTAATCGACACACAAGCTTAAACTCCCGTCATCCTTCTTTTCAAACAAAAGTTGATCCCCAAGGTGACGTACTTGTATGGATAAACTCTTTATCCTCCAACTCATCCAACTACATATTGAGCTCTTGAATCTTAGAAAGTTCCATTCTGTAAGGTGGAATAGATACCAGATCATCCCCCAGCATGAGAGCAATAGTGAATTCCACATCCCTCTAAGGTGGAAACCCTGAAAAGTTTTCATGAAATACATCCTAAAACAGTTCTACTACTGGTGAAAGGACATATTTCCTACCACTCACATCATCCAGAAAAAGAATAGAAACATGGGTTTTGAGATCTCCTAGTTGTTGAGTAATTGGCCCAGCTCAGCCTACATGGATATACCATTCTCCACGATGAACATTTTGGTCACCCTTAAGAGATACAAAGGTCACTCTCCTACAGTAACAATATATGTGGGCTCGGTATGTGACTAGCCAGTATATACCCATAATCAAGTCAAAGATCCTTATATCAAGGATATAGATATCCGAAAGAAAACAATACTCTCTGATCTCTAGTGATCATCCCATTCATAAATAGATATCTCTTGTCTTTGTTCCCAACGGGGTATTGATATTCACCATCCTGCTTATAGACTCCACCTCAAGGATAAAGTCGTTAACAATATTTATATATAAAAAGGAATCAGAGGCACTAGTATCCAACAAGGAAGTATCTAAATTATAAGAAACTAGAATAGTATCTCTCACTCTTGATGGCATTTCCTCTCTTTCCACAAGTGTAGTCTGCGCTGCCAGTAATTATATTTCCCCTCTTCCATATAGTATCATCTAACTCTCTTGACTAACACCACTCTGTTGATACGTTTTCTCATATGCTAAAGCCTTGAATCCACTATATCTATCTCTTAGGCTTGTAGATATCCATCTTCCAAACCTATATGGTGCAGAATACCCCTTTACCTCACTCTGAGTCTAAGTAGCTACTCCCTCAGCACCATCCTATCGCTACTTCCTACAAAAATTTTGTAGGTTCCCCATCTTGCAACAAAACCAAAACTACACTGGTGGTTGAGGATAATGTGTATTATAGTTTCAATTCCTACCACAATTGAGGAAAAGCAAGTGAGTAAGATCCAGTGCAACTGTTCCTTCTAACTGTCCACCTTACTTTCCACTATCCTGACTAAGATTCTCATAATGGAGCTTCCTACTACTGAAAGGCACACTCCCAGATCATCCAGCTACATGTCATATAATGGAAGCCTTCTTCAAGTTACCCTATAAAATGAGATCTTGATTAACCACTTCTGAGAATATCTTCAGCCTAAAGATATTTATCTGGGACTTAATTTCACACCTAAGTCATTGGTGAAATCGTTTTTCCAAAGAAGCCTCGTCTACCTCCAATGATGGACAAAAAAATTTAAATCTGTGAAACGTTCATCGTAATACATTATGGACATGATTACTTGGGTCAGATACATAATCATTGATGTCTTCTCTTGTATCAGTGTCTCTGGATAGAAGTGTTCCAAGAACATCTCCAGAAATTCCTTCCATAACATATCATCAGTCTATGCAGATCATAAATAAATGTCCCATCAATGCTTCACTTACCCCTGTAACATATAAGAAACCATCTTGACCCTCCTCTAAGACAGAGTCTCCAATTGTCAAGTATCTCCTCTATGGGTTCAATTCAGAATTCATCTCCCTCAAGTCCACCATCTCTAGTAAAAGTAGGAGGGTGTTGCAGCTAAAACTCCCTTGTCAACATCGACATTCTTTTTTGGACCTTCCTTAGGTCACTATCCATGAATTTCATGAAACAATCAATGTCTTCTCAGAATCATTCCCCTTCCTCATCATCTTGCACCAAATGTGCCACAATTTTCCAGTCTGGAAGTTTGTTTTGGGACATACCCCTCAGTCTCTCCCTCAACAAGCATCATGGAGGCATATATCTACAAAGAAAAACATATGTCTTAGGTCTCACAACACAACCTCATACCATTCATGTAAGAGGAGAAACTAACACAACTATTTTCAACATTTCCTTTCCCCTTTTTCTCGCCACACGGTCAACATCCAGGCCTTATCACTACCCTTAACCACCCTACTCCCAGGTCTTGGTTAATAAGTGTACATAAATTCTCATTAATTAATTCAACCATTAATTAATCACATTGTCCTAAATTAATTAATTCTTTAATTAATTAATTATTCATACTCATTTCGTAAATCAAGGATCTCATTAGACAACCATTTATTCTCATTTTTTATCATTATTTTAATCTCACAACAAGGGAAAATAGTTCATGTTAAACAACATACCCATAACACATTTTCCCATGTTTGCCTAGAATGATGCATTTCACAATAACCCTAAGTGCCTAGAATGATTCATGCATACTCAAGTATCGTGCCTCTTTATACCATGAATAAAAATTCAACAGCTATGAAAACAAATACCACATCACATAATAAGTGCATCACCCAAGGTTAAATAATATCCAACTGTAAAAACAAATATAAATCATAATAATCCAACCCTAAGTACTCATATTTTCCCCAATATATAGGTTTGAAACTCCTATGAATGAGTTTATTACCAAGCCTTGACTCTTCCTAGTCCCCTATCTACCTTTCCCAAAATAGTAAGATAAAGAAGAAGAAAGATAAGAAAAATACTCTCATACCACATTGTGACATCCCAGCCCGGGTTCCACTAAACACTTCCCAAGATGGTTGGCCACATTCCCTAAAGCACGCCTCCCCACACTTCAAAGGGTTCTAACTAGAAGTTAGGTTCTAGTAAGTTAGTATTGGGGACACTATACCCTCTTTTATCAGAAGAAAACACCAATAGAAGAAAATAACAATAACCAAGTGGGAAAGCGTATCAATAACAAGGAAAAATACATTTTATATAATAACCAAAATATGAAAATATAATACTCAGATGAAAGGTAAAACATTCTATGACAATGAAAATGTCAATTTTCTACAATGAAACTGAAAGAAAAGACACAACGACTCCCAAGAAGGTCCAAACCACGTCTGGTTCCCTATCCCATGATGTAATCCCAAAAAAAACCTATCCTAGGGCCTTACCATTATAATTTCCTACAATAAAAAGTCTAATTGGGTGCCAATAAGGCAGCCTAAATAGGGTGTGATTACAACTCAGTAGGCCACCACCAATAGTGTCTAAAATGAGTCAAGTCAAAATATCATTTATGCGTTTTTATGAAGAAATAAAATAAAATGCATAATTAAACTATTATCACATTTTCATTTAATATTTAATCATCACATCAGTCCTAGTTTCAATTAATGTTTCCCATTTTAGTCATCATTCATTATTATTAATCATTTGGTTTTAGGTCGTAATTCCTAGAACCCCAAATCTCATTAAGTGTAAGTCTACATGCCTATCACTCTATATCTCATTCGGTGTTGGTCATCATGCCTAGCACCCAATAGTATAATACTTGGATAACTATTGGGGAGGAATGCCATGTCCAAGTCCCAACTTCTAATTGGTCTTGAACACTATGTTTAGCACCACAAAAATCTCATCCATTTAATATTTTTTTAATTCATAAGAACTAGCCACATCATTCCATTACTAATCCAACGATGAGTTAAAAATTTCAAAGTCCATTAGTTAACTCAACAATTAACTAAGCACATAACCCATTAATTAATTCATCAATTAATTAATTAATCAACACAATTCTCATTCTATAATATATTATTCAAAATTAATTATCCATATCAAATCTAGACATGTCATTATTAATTATCACAATTAATATTCTTTGATCAATATCATGGAACATAATTAATTCTCACAATTAATTTTCTTATATATCCAAACATTATTTCACAATTAATTTCCCCCAATTAATTAACTTAGCACAATCAATTCAAATTCTCAATTAAAATTTCTCGACCCATAACCAATATCCAAAACAAATATCTATCTAGGGAACGCCCTCTGTTTTTTCCGTGATTAAATTATCAATTAATCACCAAGGAAAAACGCAAGTCAATTCCACATTCCTAATTACTCTAATTTAGGAATTAAATTATCAATTGAAGCTATAAAATCATAAACTCACATTTACATATCAAAACCATGACTATGGGAGTTCTATTTAGACCACATACCTTAGTTTATTGATGGATGTTAGCCCAACAGAATTCCCCAAAATTTGAGTGGCACAAAATCGTCGATCAAGCTCCGGATATAAATCAATAAACCCAAAATAAATATCCAAACATCAAGATCTTATGAATCTAGATCTAGATCAACCATACTAGATCTAGATCTCAACACATTAGTTTAGATCAATAAAAATGGGGGAGATTTTCCATGAAAAGATCTAGGAAATATAAGAGAAAGGATGGGAGAAACATCATGATGAAATCTACATACTAGAACAAGAACAGATCTTCGATCCGAGCTTTAGATCTTTATGAATGGCATTAGAATTGCCTTGTAATCCATTAGTAAGGCTCTAAAATCACATAGAAATTTTCAATCTCGAGCCTAGGTTGAACTAGTGAGGTTTCGGGGGGTTTGTGTGGTTTGTGTGGTTTTAAAAGCAATATTTGGATTAAACAGCTCTGCACGCACGGTTTCACCGGGGAGGCCGCATACTTAGGCCAAAACATGCACCAACCATGCAGTCTTCCACTGAACACATGACTCAATGGTGCATAGTTGGGAAAATGTTCTGCCAACTGTGCAGACCTCCACTATCCACATAGTTTTCTTGAACATGGTTTGGCCAAACCATGCACAAACCGTGCATAGAACTTGTCTTTCCATGATCAGTAAAAACTTCACCCAAACACAACCCAGGTCATACCCCAACCCCAAGGTACCTAATAATAAAAAAAATTACCTGAAAACACACATTATATTTATCCAAAAAGTTCGGGATCTTACAAGTACTATTAAATTAGTCAATATTTTTAATTCATTTTAATTATTAATTATATACCATCATTCAATAAATATATGAAAATTTAATGTAAAGCACATAAATATTTTTTTGTATATAATCATATTTATATACATTAATATATATCTATATATTTAATACATATAATTTAATGACATTAATTATCATAATTATCTAATTAATAAAATTCATAATATATAATAATGTATAATCAATAAATTCATTTTTATCAATAATTATTTAATTAATAAAATTTTTAATATATTTTTAATAAACACATTTTTAATTTTTAATTAATTTAATTATTTAATTGTATTAGCTCAAAAATGCATTTATGAAATAAATATTTATCAACACTAAATATAAAGCACTGATAAAGTTTACTCATTATCAGTGAAAAAAATAAAGCACTGATAAAGGATGCCATTTATCAGTGCTAAAATTAAAGCCCTGATAAAGGATATCATTTATCAGTGCTAAAATTAAATGCTTATAAAGGTTTCCTTTCTCAGTGCTAAAATAAAATCATCGATAAAAAGATTAATTTATTAGTTCTTTATTTTGTACTAATAAATATTTTATTTATCAACATTTTATTTAAGCTCTGATAAATAACAGCGCTATTATAATCCAATTTTGTAGTAGTGCATCGAACTATTTGAGTTTAGTGTTGACCATTCAAATTTAATGTTAAGGAAACTCCTTGGGTGGGGAGAGTTTTTCTGGATATAGGTAAATGTTTCCTTCTTGTAGAAGGTGAACAACCTAGAAAGTTGTTCAGAATGGTTAGACATTCCTTACTTTTTATTTGGTATTTTCAGTTTGAAAATGTATGGAGCAATTTTCTCTCCTTTTGGAAAAAGTATCTTTAATCCTTTCTGAAATTTGTTAATAAATATTACTGTAATAATGGCTCAAGGATACCATGTACTCTATTTTGGTATCATTGATTACACTATGAGATAATTGGATTTATGCCATGATAATATTTTAAAATTTGTTAGGCTTGTTATGGTGGTTTTGATCAAATTTTCAGTCCATAAGCATGGTTGGTTTATAGGTATTGTAGATCCTAAGTGATACCTGGATTCCCAAGTAGGAACATTGTGCATGGAATCATGGAAACCAGTTATTTTCCTCATAACTTGAACGTCAGGAGTTTTTCTCTTTCGTTTTATTCAATATTATTAAGGTAGGATGTAGGACTTGTGATGATGTCTCGCTTATAATCACCAAATATGGTTTTCCTTGGATGATCTTTTTGGAATCCATTTGTTGACTCCAAGGTAATCCTAGACTTTAATAGATCTCAAAAGGTGTGTTTTAACCTTTTCTATCTAAATGTATCGGTTTGAGGGTTGTTCCATGTTTGTGCTGGGGTAAGGTGGTTAAATGGGAATTTTGGATTGAGACACCACTATAAATGGGTTACAAGCACTAGTGGGTGTGCTTAGAGAATTATTAATGATCCTTCATCTAAAGGCATCTGGTCTATATTTTTTAATTCAATGACCTTATAAGATGGGTACTTCAAGGATAGTTGATCAGGGATGATGAAACTTGAATTCCTCTCTCTCTTTTCATGTGTGACCTGTGGAGAAATTTTGTTTGGAACATTTCTAGGTATTACTGGTTCATTTGATGGTTGGGAATGCAAGAGAAATATTTTAGTGAGGCTTCATGACCTGAGTAGGTTGGGTAATTTTCTCTTCATTTTCCCAAGGCATCTTAGGGATGAGAAGTTCCAAGGTGGGGAGATTATAAATTCCCAGATTTATCCAAAGGTACATAACATTAGAATATTTGGTCTAATTCCATAAAACATCCCTTGAAATGAAGCGTAATAGGTTAAAGGTGGACCCATGGTCAACTGGGGCTTGTTTGAATCTTGGATCACTAAAAGGGAGGAAAACATGTTAGTTCATACAATTTATCTACAATCGTGCGACCTAGTGTTCATAGTCGTGTGCCATGTTGTAGACATGGGATAGTGATTTTTTTATATTTTTCACATGGTTAGTCAAATTTTACACAAAACTAAGTGATTTTCCCCAATGAAGTAGAACTATGTTCACAGTTGGCACATGGTTTGGCCAAGTTGTACAGCCAAACCGTGCATAGTATAAATTTTGGGTGAAATGCCCATTTTTTAAACATTAATGTTTAATCCATTTTCTTTTGTTTCCTCTCTCCATTCCCATGTTACCCCCCCCCCCCCTCTAGGTGCATTAATCTCTTCTCCCTCTTCTCATGGGTTTTTGATGTTTCTCCCTTTCATCTCATCCTTTTATTTTTCCTTCAGAAGCTACGGACTCCCCTTAGTACATTTTCCCTTCTACACTCCTATATTCCTTGATTTATCCATGATCTGTTGCACTATTTTTGTGAAATGAACATTCCATTATTTTTGGGTTTTTTAAATCTCCTAATTTCTTAAATTTTAGGATAAACGAAAAAATTATCAAATGTGTGGAGTACCATGATGTTGAGGTAGAGTGTCTACTCTTTTTCGTTTCATTTCATAACATTGTTTTACATTGCACCATTGTGTCGTTAGTCAGAACCTACCATGGAAACTTTTTTATCACATACTAAATTAACTGGGAAGGTTTTTCATTTCCCTAGTGAATTATTCTTATAGAGAAACCCATCTTTGGGGTGCTTTCATTTCCATTGGCCACCCTATGGGTGTGCCCATCCTCTGTGGCCTAATTGGACATGTTTAAATTGGTGAATCAACTATGTGAGGGAGTTATACAATATTTTAAGTTCCCTAATTGATAAATTAATTTGATGTAAATGGTGAACCATAGGGCTTGAC